>CABFVX010000567.1:204349-238117 GCA_902151425.1 Timema shepardi
AATAAAACTGGCGTAAAAGCTTTAGACTAAAATGTGTGAAAATTTTTTTTACTCAAAACTATATTTAGCTAGCTGATTTAATTTTATGATAAAATATTCAGTTTGAAAAGTGTTTTGTAATTTATGTTCTTTGTCAGAGTGTAGGTGACCTGAAAAAAATGATATCTATAAAAAGTTGCAAAGCCGGTTCTGATAGAATAAAGGAAGACGAGGTGTCAAAAATAACCCAATTGGACGCTAGTAGTTTATACATTCAGAAATATTTTAACTATAAATAAAATCGTACCACTTTTAATTGCAGATTAATTTTTCAACTTTAGTTACTTAAGTGTGAACATTTGTATGGTATTAATGTTGTAAACAAGTAATCAAAGTTAATTTCCTTGGACTTGATACACAACTTATTTAATATTCATACAAATGGAGTTTATATACAATGTTTGATATTATATTACATTCTACTATTTTTTGTAATGTACAGTATTCTAAGCTCCTATAAAAGCTATAAAATGATTCTGGTTGGACGATACCCTGCATTAGCTCTCAGAATCCTTTCATTTTGTTACTTAAGATGAAAGCAGTAATAACCTAGTTCAGAAGATACCCTTCAAACATCAATAGAAGCCGAAAATGAAGAGGGTTTTACAAGATTAAAAAAAAAGAAGCAGCCCTAACAAAAAATGAATCCGATACTTTGATCAAAAATCGTGAGGGCTTAGAAAAAAAAACAAAAAACAAATTACCGTGTGTTTCGATTTTTTTTTAAAGAGAGAGAGAGGTTAAAACATATCATAAACGTTTGAAAAGCTACATGAATACAGTTCCGTTGTAATATTTCCATATATTAAGTCCACATAAACAGTGTTAAGAATAATAAATCCTCTACTATTTTTAAGAAAAGCGTTCATATTTTATTTTATTTGTAAACTATTTCTGTCATACACGGTTCTATATTTTGCAGCAAGGTAAATGTAAGAGTCATTGTTAACACAATTATTCAGCTAAAAGAAAAATACTTGATTGAAAATACAGATTTTCAAAATATATTGGTACCCTCAACGACGCTCTTGTATCCAACCCCGTCAATCTCATCTTCTGGTCTGAAAGTAGAGTGCAATTGAGGGTTTTAACCCCGGCAGGATGAACTAGATCTATTTTACCTTAATGGTTCCCAATTTATCTCCACACATATTCAGGAATATTTTCTTCTGGGTTCTACCTTTCTCATCCTTACTCCATTAGTGTGAATAAAAATATAGTCTAGACAATTTATTATTATTAGCACCGCGTCTTACTAACCGTTCAGATTATACGCTTATGTATTAATTTGGCTAATAGTTTTAGGTATTGGAAAGGTTATATTTAGAGGAAGTATACCCACATTTTCGTGGAGGGAGAGTGGAAAACCATTTTGGAAAAACTACCCTCAGTGCATCCGACTGAAATTCTAACTTCGATCTCACCATCATCGACAGTCTAGTCTACTGCAATAGTAGCGCTCTAAGCCACGCAGACGCCGGAGTGGGTTAGAGATGTATCATTTTACTAAGATAGCTGCTAGCTTACTACAATTATTCTAGTTTAGGGTGCTTGATCTCGAAGGTTTTTGTTTTCGGTTGAAGTATTTTAAATTTCTGTGCATAAATGAACTAACGATCGTAAATCTTTCAATTAAATAAGATTAAAATAAATGTTTATTAAAGCAAACTCCACTGACATTTTATTGAATGGTTGATTTAATAATATTAATAGTATAAACTGAGTTGAACAACTAGAAACGGAAAATATTAATCAAGTTCATAAGTTTAGTTTAATCAGTTTGATCTCTTAAGGCACGTAAACGAATTGGTATCACTATAGAACAACATCTAAATAACATTAATTGATCAACATTCTAATCAATTAACCTCCAAAGTAGATTAAAGAATATAAACAAATTAGGCTGCTAATAAACTCTAACAAATACGTCCATTTATAATAATTAAGGGATGAAATTTGATTTCAAAGTTTTATGGTTCAATCATTCAACCCTTAGATAAATAATATTTCATTCCTGTTTGAAAGTAAAACTTACCTGAGCATGTTTTGGTAATCTTTTTGGGAACCTTTCTTGAGTTTTCATTTTTTATTTCGTTATCAAAAGGTTTGTACCAAAAAAAATGCATCCCTCTCTACACACAACTAAGGAAAAGACAATGCCACCACCTATAAAGCGTAAAAGGTAACAAATGAGGTATCAGAAGCAACAAACGTGACTCACCCTCGAAATTCTAAGAAAGGGTCCATTTTAAATGTAAAAAAAAAAATCTTAAAGAAAAAAAAATATATAAATTGTATTTTCTTCTTCTGGTCTTTGATAGCCAGCCAGTTTTACGGTATCGATGGAATGCTTTCTTTGAGAGCGGAGCTTTATAATGATCTCCAGGGTCCATTGTTGTTGTTACTCTTACATAGGATGCCGCAGAAGCCCACCAAAACACCCCATGACCCTCCCATTCTACCTTAAATTGTGGGAAGAGCTCTGTAACCAAAGAAAAATACACCAAAACAAGAAGGGAGGATATTTCTGGATAAGTTTTTGAATACCTTTCAAGTCACGTGATTTTTTTTATAAGATTTAGGGAAATTTTGGAAACTCCCTACCGATACAATTCCGTGCATATTAAAAATAGCTTCTTTCCTTATTTTCAGCCAGTATAGTTAAACTTTTATTTTTCTTATTTTTGTCTACAAGATTAGACTAATTTAGCTATATCACCTAACAATTAATGTCTCCCAAAACAAAGATAGCATGATGATCAAGAACTAAATTTATTAGTTAAAATGGTTTTATATAATCAAATAAAAATGTATCTGTTAACACAAAAACTTTGATAGACCTAAATCATTAAAAATATCAAAAAATTGGAATTCGAACAATACCAATAAAATCTCCTGGAAGAAAGTTCTTCGTGAAAAACTATAAATAAAAAGAATAAAAGTAGAATACAAGCGGATGATTCAAGTTAAATAGGAACATCAAATATTTTGATTTAAAATCAATCAACTCTTTTATTTTTATAGTAAGGACTTTTTATCTGAATATATATAATAACAGACCTACATATTTAGTATATTAACTTGAATACAGCAAAAACACGAATAAACCTATTAATCAATTAAAAACGAGAGTGTTTGTAAATAGGTAATATCTACTGATCTAGAGACTTTAATACATGTGTGGAACAGTAACTAGCTTTGACAAACAGAAAATCCTGTCTAGCTTCCTCCCGTCGTAAATAAACCACACGCATGAATCAAGATGTCTAGTTAAGATCCCCAAAACTCTCAAGGACACATTAAACACCTACACACACACACACACACACACACACACACACACACACACACACAACCTAACGTGGTTATTTAATACTGACCTGCCATACAAATTTAGCCCCCACTTCATTCAATAGGTTCCGTCCCTTGAACTTTAATTCATGAGCATAAACTACAAAATGTTACTACCCATTTGTTGTATTCTTTTCTTTACACACATTTCTGTCTGGAATAATATTACGTTGGGCCTTGAAGGACACATAATTTATATATAATAGATTAACTCGACAATCTTAGAACATGATTTAGTATTTTGATTCAACCAAAAAAGGTGGCTATGGACTTGTTTGGATATTTTGTAAACACAGTAAAGAAGTAA
This sequence comes from Timema shepardi, assembly GCA_902151425.1. Lineage (NCBI taxonomy): Eukaryota > Metazoa > Arthropoda > Insecta > Phasmatodea > Timematidae > Timema > Timema shepardi. The sequence goes on from CABFVX010000567.1 coordinate 208,047, forward strand.
AGACCTTTCTAAGAAAATTACTGTAATTAGAACTTACAGCTTAAATTATTGTAAAATTTAATCAATGTATTTTAAAGGATGTTGGTAGTGGTTGTAACGCCTTAAATTAAATTTAAGCCTCATTAGATGTACAAAAAAGGTTATATGATTGTAGCCTTTATCATTTTGATTCTAAGCTTCAAATAACGTGGACTTAAAAAGTTGGGATGTAATAAGAAATTGTGCTTAACCTAAGCTCCAGTCTAAGCATTAATACAAATAGTGTGCCAGAATACGCTCAAAATTGAATGGTATGTATGTCTACAAAAAAAAAACACGTGAGAGTACCCTGACTCTTTATACCATAGGCGTATCCCTACCGTCATGTTGATTAGGTAATTAAGTTGTATGTAGAGAATGGCTTTGTGGATACTTTTAGTCCCTGACTAAAAGGACCGACGGCAATTTGATAACCAAGTAAAACTTTGGTCCGAGGTGCGAAAAGCATTGTTGTGTTTAAAGCATCTATGAAACAACACACGATAGTGGGGGAAAAAAATAAGGGAATACATACTTTGAATTTTGCCGCCTACTATAGAGTGTCTACAAAACGTAGTATCATAGTTTTCAAAAGTTGTTCGACTCTCTTATTTATTGAACATATAAAGATTCCATTAGTTATATAGGCCTATTACATCGTAATATCTGCGTGGACTTAAAACACCGATGAACGTCAGGTTCAGGAAATTGATAGAGTTTAGAACTTTACCACAAAGGGTGCGGTTTGGTAACCGACTAAGAGAAAAAGTTGTTTTTTTTGTATCTGTTATTGTGATAGCTCCTCTTCTAAATGAACCTTATTCTAATTCAGTTCCTTAAAATTAATACTTTTCATAATTTTATCTTTGATTAACACAGTCTTATAAATTAAATATTAACTTTTAGCCAGTTCTAACACTGAGTCACATGCTACCGCGTCTCATTTACTAACAGCATGAATCACCTGAGTTTAATAAACGGTACCAATTATACTCTGGCTCCATTCGCTTGACTACTCCAGTCGGTATTCAAACCAAAGACTCACACAGATAGGAAATAGTGCAGTAGCCCAACTTGCCTCTTGTAGCCTAGTTAACCTTATTCCACCCAACATTATCCAAACAAAGAAGGTGCCTATACTCTGCTTGTGTTAGGAAGAGATGTCCGAAAGACCTTTATTCCTGTCAGAATTTTACAATTAACATTATAAACTCTTATAACCAAAATAAAGGGAGCTGAACCCCTTTCGGATAAGCTTATTTTCGGATGTGAAATCAATACTCCTCTCTGAATAGTTAGAGGTAAAAAAAATTACATAACATACAAATTTACAGAAAAGTATTTTTGTCATGTGTGTGTAAATATAGTATTTAAATAAATGGTTAGTATATATAAGAAAGTTAAATACATAACAAAACTAGATTTACAATTTCTTCCCTAAAAAAATCTGAAATTTTCTTTTGGCGCCATTTTGTTTATTTGTATATATGAACAAATAAGTGTTTTTCGTCAGTAAAACCTTTATTTGGTAGTTTAGCTACTGAAAAAATATATATAAACAAAAATGCTGTTAGCAGTTTCAAATAGGCCGGGTTTAGGATATTAGATATCCGGATGTGGGAGGTTTCACTGTAGTAGGATTTCGATAGGCGAAAAGACCTTCTATACGTCCTTCATACCATATACAAGGTATAGACTTATTCCTGTTTTAGAAGGGAACAAACTATATGACGATGGAAGTTTTGGTCCCTCGCCAGAACAAGAATTGTCTGAGAGCACCCCTAAGTACTTTTCTCCCGAAGCAGGGCAGTAGTTGAGTGGACTTATTCCGTCAACGAAACAATAAATTAAGTTTTTGAAAAATATTTGAATTGTTTAATAAGGAAAGTTTAAGAATATTTATAAATAAAATTCCATTTTTAGTGAAATTAGGGTGTGCAAGTGGTATTAAATTAACTTGAAAGACATAAATGTGTAATATAATATAAAATATATATGTACAGCATTCAAATAATATTCGAAAGAGATTGGTAATATTAATTATAAGTTATAATACATTATAATTAGGAATATCTTGAAATTATAACAAACATTAAAAAAAATCCAGTAACATATTACAATTGTAGACATTTGAGTCAAAATTAAACTTAAAACTAGTTTTTTAAAACAAATGACGATATAATCATGCAATTTTGTATATCTGTATTATTTTGAGAAATGACAGAACAAGTTATTAAATTTTGAAAAAATATAAAATCTGAATTCCTTTCTTACCTGTATTTCCCTGTTCTTTAGTTTAAATTTTAATTTCGACTCAAATGTCTACAATTTTAATATGTTACTGAATTTTTTAGATGTTTGTTATAATTTCAAGATATTCCTAACTACAATGTATTATAATTTGTAATTAATATTACCAATCTCTTTCAAATATCATTCAAATACTGTGCATATATTTCGATATTATATTACACATTTATGTATTTCACGTTAATTTAATACAACAAGTACAACCTAATTTCTCTAAAAATTGAATGTTATTTCTAGATATAATAAATTCCGTGTTACAAACCAGTACTTGTCTCCCTTTAGTTGATTGTCTTCACCAGCGTGTTCCACCCTGTACACAGCATCTCTCTGGTCCATATACACTGTCCGAGACAGATGTAGGATAAGAGCAGGAGGGAGTCAGGTAATTTAGCCCTGTCAACAACAGAGGATCATTTCCACCCTGAGACGTCTGACAACCCCACCCCTTCCAACTGACAAGCCTACTTATCAACCCCAACAACCCCTTTCGTTTGAAACAATAAACTACAGCGCTAAGGACGGTGGAGATGGGAGATAACACCAAGGAATATTACTGGACCAAAGGGGGATGATGATATGTTCATCTTGTACCCTCACGTTATGTGAGACCCTTCCTTCCCCCCCCCCACCTCCCCTCCACCGTTCTTAACCATCATCGGAAATAATACGAGATCTGGGATGAACATCTTTGTTTTTGAAACATTCACGAGACATTACACGTTTAAAGTATTATTATAAAACTAAATCTTTTTTAGCGCCACGTCTTACTACCCATCTGGGTTATACGTTTACGTACTAATTACGCTAATGTATAAAGGATCTAGATGGTCTAATTTAGAGTAGGTATGCTCGCATTATCGTGGAGATCACTAGGAAAAACCACTCTCAGTTCACCCGACCAGGATTCAAACCTCAATTTACCTGTCATCGTCAGTCTAGTCTATTGTTAGAGTGACGCCCTAGACAATGTGGCCATTGAGGTGGGTCATATTTTATTTTGAACACAATATTTTGTTTTCTAAGGATGTAACCTGAACAAGGTGGTCAGGCAGTCCAGGGCATCAATCTGGCAATAGTAAATAGATTGGGTTACCTGTGATGGAAAGGTCAAGGTTCGACTCTGATCCAATCACTATTAGTCTGTTTTTCCAAATATGATTTATCGAATATGCTACCGAAGAGCACGGGTACAAAACAGCGTAAACAATCTGATGCAAAAGAATGCAGGTACATAAAAGCGTAATTCTTAATTGTCGTAAAAAGACTAGTTTCTGTTTTCTTTCTTTTGTTTGGTGGCAGGAATGAGTAGGCTACTGGAATTAACAGCTGTGCAACCTCACCCTTTGAAACCTGATTGTCCTCTAACCTGAGCTAACCAAACATAACCTAACCTAAAATCTCAATACCTGCTTGCGCGATCTGTACAATTGCTATCCTGTTAAATACAGACCCCCTTGTACTGTTCTAGAGAAGAAATAGGACACTACAAGGTCACGAAACACTTGTATGATCTGTACAACTGTACACTTGCACTGTTTTGGGACCACTAGGATGCACTGTTTTGTACCCGTGCTCTTCGGGGCCGCAACAGATTTAGCACTGTGGTTTTCTCCCCTTCTCTCTACTGTGATGTAGGAATGGTGGAGCACCTTCTCTAAAGGCCCGTTGACACGGTATTAGTTGACTAATTCAAGTACACTAATTTGGCTGCGCGCGCACAGCTTGCACTGTGTAAACAGACAAGCAAGCTACTAACAAGCAAGTCTACTTGCAAGTGAAAAGGTTGGTCACCTTCCAACTTTACTAATGCAAGTAGACAATTCAAAATGGCGGAAACTAAATAATTGGTTGTGCGGGGGACACTAATTTGTAGAATGTTATGAAAATAATGAGTTTTTGTGCAATTTTAAGCACCGAATTTATAAAGATAAGAATGCGAGGGATATTGCACCAGAGGATATTGTAAAGTTATATCAGGTGTACATATTCCCTAGATGTTTCCAAAGTAAAATATTAGGCCTACGTAAATATTACAAATGTGCCTTATGAGAGATATTATTTAATATCGGTGAACAAATGTTATCAATAATTTTATCAAAACATTATTTCCTACCAATTAACGCATGTGTAAATTTTTTATATACAATTACAAAATATAATACATCATTGTAGTACCGTGATTAGTTCCGGCAACCTAATATTCATGTTATTGGCAAGTAAGTTATGAATGGCCGGTGGTTTTGACACGAAATCTTCGGCACGTTTTCCAATCTTCGTATTTGACACTTTAACCAATCTTTATAAGTTTTAATTAATAATGTTCAGCCCACACACTTCAAACACTTTGTAAAATCTCTTTGGAAGCTTGAGTAGATTCATAACATAATATTATTATCGCATAGCAAACCAGATAGTTTATATTCAAACCAATCTACAAATTAATGAATTATTATTTTTAAGGAATATTTTATGTCTGGCAAGCTAGCATTTAATAAAATATGTTGTTATTAGTATACAAAAATTTAAAACAGGGTTTAAAAAACCTGCATTAGGCCTATTTTATAAAAGTGCCCAACCGAGGGTTGTTTTGAAATTTATTGACCTTATTTGAGTTTAATTTTATTTATCATGTATGCTAAGTGAGTAAAGAAATCAAGAAAAATAATATAATAATTATTTGGAATCAACTGAAATACATTTTAAACTATTAAGGAATTAAGAAATATGAGACACACTAATCAGTAACTTTTTTATGTTGTTTATATAAAAAACCATTTTTAAACAGGTCATCTAATTATAATACATTGCGTTTACTGAAAAATTGTAATTTATTTGGCCACCCATTCTTATTCTATATTCACCCTTTCTAGATCCTAACACATAAGCGTAATTAATATATATACGTATAAATAACCCGAACGAGAAATGAGACACAGTTATAAAAAAAAAGATTGCACCAATAGAAAGATCAGTTAGCACAACTTCATTTTCAGCCATATTTTTATAAGCGATACTAATACAAGTGAAAAATGCGTGTCAACAAAACTAACATGTTAATAAGCTAATACCACTAAACTTGCAATAGTCCACTAACACCGTGTCAACGGGCCTTAAATTACCCTTCTTATCCCTTTACCTCAGATTAAGTCACTGATTACTATGGTTTTTTTTTTACTTTATCGCGACCCCTTAGAAAGGGAAGTATTGTGATGGTTGAAAGAAAAATTTAGATTTTTCTGATGTCGACGTTTTGTGATCCACTGAACCCACGAAAGTATTTTTCTTGCAAAGCCATTTGTCAGTCTGTCCGTCTGTATCTAGGCCTAGAACCTAAACCACCTTACCTCTTGGACAAAAACTTAGTATCTATGGTTTTAATAAGGTTTACCATATAGCTGTTTATGATTATATGACCAAACAAAAAATTAAGGGTAGTTTACTTAAGGAGAAAAGAATATATATTCTCATTGGTGACCTGTCGGTCTAGGGGTAAGGTGTAAGACTTCCGTGCTGGGGGTCCGGGACTCAATCCTTGGTCACGGCACCGATTTATCTGATTACCAAACCCTTCCTTTACCTCTGATAAGACGTGTATTAATCACAAATTGTGGATGTGTGGAATGCCAGGCCTACACCGTGGTTCGGATTCCACGTTAAACTGTAGGTCCTCCATTTCATCTCACAATCACCCTACCATTACACATTAGCGTAAGTGCGTATAACCTGAACGGGTAATAAGACGCGGTGCTAATAGTAATAATATATATGTATGTATATATACATGGTATAACATTAAAAAAAAATTGCCAATCTTATTTTTCCGGTAAAATGACCCTGCCCCTTATGTAAGGTATACAAGGTAAGGTAAATCCACTTATTTTTTTTAATTATTGCAGTTGAAACAGATAATACTCTAAATAGTGGATCTTCTACTGGAGCATATTTAGCAGTTCCAGGAATTATGTCAGTTGGATTAATTAATTTTTCAATTACAATAAATCTCCAATTTTTATCATTTCTCCGCGATTCTTCAACATATGAAATAACTTTCCATAGCAAAGTTGTAGGAAAATTAAAATATGAAGTATTTGAAATATATATTTACAAAACCAATAGTTTACTGGCTATGAGCAAATATATTTTTTTAAATTGAGGTTTGGTAAGTAAGAAGTTATTATTATTATTAGCACCACGTCTTACTACCCGTTCGGGTTATACACACTTACGCTAATGTGTAATGGTAAGGTGATGGTGAGATGAAATGAAGGACCTACAGTTTTACGTGGAATCCGAACCACGGTGGAGGCCTGGCATTCCCCACATTCACAAGATGTCTTAGTCAGAGGTGAAGGAAGGGTTTGGTATTCATATAAATCTGTGCCGGGACCTGGGATTGAACCTCGGCCGCCAGCACAGAAGACTGACACCTTACCCCTAGACCGCCAGGTCACCCGTAAGAAGTTGATAGGTAATCTCTTTAAAGATGAATAATATTTCATTTATGCTCTTTGGTGGTATATGCTTTTTTTCCCTTATGTTTCTGCAACAAATAATATCACTCCATTTCACATATTTTATTAGTTAAATGCCTCCATTTTTAGATAAGAAAGCGATAAAGTGTGTGCGGTGAAACCTACCATTTAATGTTACCACGTCCTATAACCCATTCGATCTGTAATCTTAAATTAATTACGTTTATGGAATGGGAATGAGGAAGTTTGGTTCAAGACATATAGCTCTAGATATTGATAAAAAAAAAAGTAAATTTATTACGATCATTTCCAGTAGTCGAACTATTAAGATACTTTTTATTTACATTGTTTTTTTGGATTTGAGGCGTGGGTTTGTCAGGAGAAACACAAGAGCATAGTGAATGCGGTTAGAAAGATATATTTAAGAAATGTATGTGGAAAAACTCGTATGGACAGTGTCAGAAATGAATGGGTGAAGAAGTAGTGTGGTTTGAAAGGAAATTCAATAGGTAAATGTGAAATGAGTATTTAGAATATAAAAAACACTTAGGAAAGTTTTAAGATTCATACGGTAAAGTTCTTAAACTTTATTTTATAATTAATTTAAATTAGTTTAAAAATGGCATCTAAATACGGGAATCGAACCCGGGACTTTTGAGTAAACCAATGATTTAACCACTAAGCTATCAAAGTATCGTATCCCGTGCGTGGGGTCATTCTTTACTATTTTTTTTTTGTGCTGGCGGCCGGGGTTCAATCCTCGGTCCCGGCAAAGATTTATCTGATTACCAAACCCCTCCTTCACCTCTGACAAGACATCTTGTGAATGTGGGGAATGCCAGGCCTCCACCGTGGTTCGGATTCCACGTTAAACTGTAGGTCCTTCATTTCATCTCACAATCACCCTACCATTACACATTAGCGTAAGTGCGTATAACCCGAACGGGTAGTAAGACGCGGTGATAATAATAATACTAATATTTTAAGGCAGAGTCAGGGATGGACATGAGGAAATCGTAATTCACACGTCTTGTCAGAGGTGAAGGAAGGGTTCGGGCAATCAGATAAATCTGTGTTGAGACCAAGGATTGAACCCCGCACCCCTGGCACAAATGTTTGACTGACTCCTTACTCCTAGACCACCAGGTCACCGACTATCCATGTAGAATTGACCAAATCTGTTCTCCAACTCTTTGTGATCATAAAAGAAAGAGTTAAACACAGTGCTTTCAAAAAACTCCACGTAGTGTGATCATAATGTTTGGAACGTGACTTTACAGTGAAGTGATGTTACTTATTTCTTTCTTATCTCCAGGTAACATTGTATCTAAAGATTTACTGTGTGTGTTTATTGATTTCTATCTGGTTATTAAATTAATTTCTTCGTTCCCACGAGAACATTAATTACATACGTGAATCATGATACATCTAAGAAGCTACTGAAGGGAAATATTGAAAGATAACCTAACCGAAAAAACCGTATCTCCCTGGTGGTCCTTTTGTACAAGAGTATTTAAATATACCCCACTTCGGTGGCCGAATGGTCTAAGGTGTTACTTTCTCAGTAGACTAGACTGCCGATGACGGGGAGATCAAGGTTATAATCTCGGTCGGGTCTATTGAGGGTGTATAAAATATCGTATTCCTCTCTCCATTCTTGCAAATGTGGGTACAATTCCTCTAAATATATAACCTACTTAATCCCTAAAACCATTAGCTTAATTTGTATATAAGCGTATAACCCAAACTGGTAGTAAGACTCGATTCTTAATTTTTTTAAATATATTATGCATAGTTTAATTTATGAAAAGTAGCTGTCGCCTTAGTGCTATGTGTACTACACTAACTAATTTAAGGATATGGAGGGTGAATTTTAAGGGAATTTACCATATTTGCGTACTGAAAGATTGAAAAAATCATCCAAGAAAAAAAAATCAACACTCACTTTAGTTGAATATCTGTCAAAATTACAAACTAGTATATCCCCCTGCTGGGTTGACACATAATTAATGACGTGGATAATTCAATAGTATACATCTAATCAAGTATGAACAACTAAAATGATACCCTAAAAGTCACCACGTATTCTAGTGAAATAGAGCAAATTTCAAACAAACTTAGTAGTGACATGATTATATATTTTTTTAATACAAAAATATAAGTATTTGCAATGTGCTATAGTTGTTTTTACAACCAAAATTTTATTTTCAAACCAATAATCCAATTAGCGCCTTTGTTTAAAATAAATGAGGTTTCATCAAGTCAAATGTGTATCGCAGAAACATTAAAGGTACCAGAGCCTCATGTATTCCAGAGTACATTCATAGCCATCTCGAATGGTTTTTTTCCATTTAACTTTGCAGAGATTGTTATTATTATTAACCCGTTCGGGTTATACGCACTTACGCTAATGTGTAATGGTAGGGTGATCGTGAGATGAAATGGAGGACCTACAGTTTAACGTGGGATACGAACCACGGTGGAGGCCTGGCATTCCTCACATTCACAAGTTGTGATTAATACACGTCTTGTCAGAGGTGAAGGAAGGGATTGGTAATCAGATAAATCTGTGCTTGGACCGAGGATTGAACCCTGTACCTTAGCATAGAGGTCCAGCACCTTACACCTAGACTACAAGGTCACCTTTGGAAAGTATTAATTAATGTTTTGTCATGAGCTATGTCTTTCTGGGATGTCCTCTAATAAGGTCATTAAGATAATGCTATAATTTAGAGAAATTGTACCTGCATCTTCGCGAAAGTAAAGCAAGAAACCATTTAAGAAAAATCCACCAAGTCCCTCCGGTTGTAATTCGAGCCCCTAACTCCCCATCACCGGAAAATAACAGACGATACGAGATTGACGCCTTTATCCGCAGCCCACCGATTCAGGTACCTTGGGAGTAAATTGTAAATGGGATTCAAAACAATTATTCAGTTTGACCAAGATTTTCTAATGAGGTAGTGTGAATGATATAAAGTAGGCCTATATAGGAACTCACTTTGATACCACTTTCTGCATAAAAACATTGCTAATAATTTTAAGTATAAGATTATTATAACCCGTTTCATTGTCATAATGGTCTAAGACTTTAAGGCGTCACTCTCCCGTTATATAAAAGACTGCTGATAACCTGGAGATTGGGTTCTATTCCCGTTTTACTAAATGGTTTTCCACTCTCCCTCCACACGAAATGCTGGTACACTTAATATAAATTCAACCTTACTCATCTTTAAATCATTATCGTAATTAGCGTGTAACCTTAACAAGTAGTAAGATGCGGTGGTAAAAATTACAACAAAAAATCAATAATAAATTAACCCCTGGGGTTATGTTCGGTACAAACTAGTTTGTAGTTCGTGCGTTACCCGTTTCAATGGTCAAACAGTCTAATGTGTCTATTCTTACAAAATATTGAACTTCCAATGACGAGGATATAATGGTTCGAATCTCGGTCGGGTGTATTGAGAGTGGTTTTTTCCTAAATTGCCTTACATTCTCTCTCCACGCAAATGCTTGTACATTTTCTTTAAATTTACTCATTTACATGATTTTGTGTTGTGTATAGCTCGAACAATCGGTAAGATGCTATGCTAAAAAAAAAGAAAAAAATACGTGTGTGATTATAACACACTAATAAAAAACTCAAACATGAAATTTTTTTTTTCTGAACTTCTATTTAACCTGGTAGAACACGTAGGTTCTTAAGGTCATTGTCTATGTTCACAAATGTAATATACGACCAACAAATACAAGAGTGTTATGAAGATTATCGACAGGTGAGATGGTTAAAGCCCAACCCTGGTTGTTAGCACTCATGAACCTATATATTTGTAGCTCTGGATAAAACGCACCTTATTGGAGGATTTTAGATGGGATGCCGCGTAGTCGGTTGTGTGTACAGTTCCATTTTCATAGGAAGCTCCTTTTCTACGACGGCTATAAATGTTACTAAGTCTAGGTTACTTTCACGTATAGATACGTCAAACTATATGTGACAGCTGTCACTTTTGATGGATACTATCAATACCAAATAATAAGTTATTATTAGCACCGATTCTTACTACCCGTTCGGGTTATAAGCACTTACGCTAATGTGTAATGATAGGGTGATTGTGAGATGAAATGAAGGACCTACAGTTTAACGTGGAATCCGAACCACGATGGAGGCCTGGCATTCCACACATTCACAAGTTGTGATTAATACATGTCTTGTCAGAGGTGAAGGAAGTGTTTGGTAATCAGATAAATCTGTGCCGGTACCGAGGATTGAACCCCGGACCTCAGCACAGAAGTCCGACATCTTACCCCTAGACCACCAGGTCACCAATATAATATTGTAAACTGTTGTCAATGTTGATCGTAAAAATATATGTTTGTATTTTCTAAAAGACGTTTCTCCTGGAAAAGTATTTCAGAATCAAAGTTAAGCATGTGTACTATGAGTATGATATATAAAGGGTTTTCCCTAATTGGAATTATTGTCATTATTAATAATATGTCTGGTAGGTTACTATACCCATATTTAGGTAGGAGTCCTGTTACAGAAGGCCTTATTTTGTATTAGAATTCTACTGTAAAAAAGTATTTTGGTATAAGTAAAAGGCTTTCCTGAACGAACTGCTATTTACCGTTCTGGATGACCTTTTATCCTACCAAAATATGACTTTAAATTAGGATTATATTACGAAATAAGGCCTTCTAGAACAAATTTCTTGCTAAAATCAGCGTATTAAGTGTTTTATAAGCTACTTAATAGACTACTGCACATCTTAAGGTGGGAGTATATGGCACGTGAGAAAAGGTGAGTGTTTTTGCAGTTTTTATAACAACTTTTTTTTGTCAAAATAGAAAAAGATGCTCTAGTACAAATATAGAGTTTAATTTTCTCCGATGGTGATATCAACATTTGTTGAATATTTGTCATGAACCAAGTGGCATTAGATGAGAAACTTTTTAAATGAAAATAAAAAGTTGTCATTAAATTACAGGACACCCTTGAGGTCACCACGGGAAGAAAATTAAACTCTATATTTATACTAAAGCAATATTAGATTTATTCTGAATGAAAAAAATGTTTTTCTATACTTTTTTTTGCAGAAACACTGACCTTTTATCGCGTCCCCTACTTTCCCATCTTAAGCAGTTAATCACTGGCGTTGGTCATTACGCCCTTAAGGTGCAGCCGAAGGGAGCGCGAGTAATTTTACAGTTTTTTTAGCATTAGATATTTTTGGCCAAACTAAATAAAATATTTCTCCAGTAGCAACATAGAGTTTAGTTTTCTGCACATGCTAGTATCAACAGATCTTGAATATATGTCAAGAATCTCCTGGAATTTGGTATAAACCTTTTTAAATAAAGAGAAAGGGTTTTGACAAAATTCCAGGACACCCTTGACATATATTCAAGATCTGTTAATATCAGCATATGCAGAAAACTAAACTCTATGTTGCTACTGGAGAAATATTCAATTTATTTTGGCCAAAAAAAAAAGCAATTCTATCAAAAAAAAAACACTTGCTTTCCCTTCTGCCGCGCCTTAATTAGCTCACAAGTTGTGTAAAGGTTTATCTTGGCTTTGAATTGAGGTGTGTCGGTTTGGTAATGCATGGACATGGAAAGTATTAATATATATTATATTCTATAGACATGTCTGCTTGTGCCACATTATAAATGTATGACATTCCCTTTTTTTTACATATCCCTGACATAAACACAATATGCTTCTGCTATATAATCATGGAAACATTAATTTAGTCTTTGGTATATATTAGAGTGAACGCAACGTAAGAATCAAATAACCAAAGCTATTATAATCCTTTTAATGAGGAATTACTCCATATAGATATTATAATCTGAAAATTTTAAAATTACACCTGGACCTGTGTTCGGTTCCCATGTCCAGTTGTCATTTTTCAATTTTCAGAATGTCCTAAAGTAGGCCGTTAATATATAAACATTTATTTTACTTTTTTCTATTCATTATCATAGTTTCAAGTACATAATCACCTTAATATAACCTTCAACCTAACAATTAATGTAATTAAAGAACTAACCTCACCCCCACAGTCCACTAGATGGCTACTGGCTTGTTATTTTATCCATTTAGTAAATATCTATAGAAGCTAAAGATGCATAGTATAATATTAGGCGTATTCTGAGCCAAGCTAGAAATTTAAGTCTAGGGCTTGTATTTAGAATGTGCACGTTAAATACACTAATCGTAAAATAAATAAACGAAAAACTGAAAGGATATCGCTGCACAACGGAAACCCCTAACTAGGTGGCGCTAAAAACAGAGCGTTGGGTTATAAATATCATTTTCAGCTTAGGTAAATTTTTCCAAAACTTAGCTCGAGAAAATTATTTGATACACTTATTAATTTCGATCTATATTTTTTTTCATTTATTTAAATTTACATTTTTACAAGTAGAGTCCCATTTATTTGGAAAAAATCTCTTTTGGAATTTTAAAAATGTATTGATTTTTTTTATATATTTAATTAATATTGACTGAAAAACAATGTTGGTATTCTTTAAAGTTTTATACTCCCAGAATCATATTGTACTCGTAAATGTATCAGCAAAGCATGTTTTAAGGTGAAATATTTGATTGATTTATATTTCCCGTCCAGGATAGTAACGAGTAAGGTAATATTTAGATGAAGTGGGCACTAATTTGAATACAAGAAAATTGGAAACATTTTAAGAAAATAAAATATTAGAACGTGGTCCAAAACCTAATCTCCTCATAATCGACAAACAAAACAAGATGAGACCCTCGCCTTAGCCCACGTGCTCACTAGTGCGGGCTATGGTGCCCTAAATTTAGTTAGTTTACAGTTTTGTAAAAATAGATATAACCAACCCCCTGTTTAAAAATTCACGTTTTTAATCCTCACTTTAATCACGGTAGAATAAATTCTGGCAAAAAAAAATGTGCGAAAGTATTCAGGTAGGAAGACATTTCTAGAATATTATTTTATACGTGTCGGTATTATTCATGAATAGTTACAGTTGAAGAATACATGACTTTACAAATATATATATATATATATATAGTTTTAATAACTTTTATATCCTTCAATAAATCTCCTTCCCATCTAAGTTGTATGAATATATTGTTTACCTATATCGCTTTGAATTATAAACAAAAAAAGCAATGTTTTTTTTTACGTAACAGACCCACACATGAGACAAAATCTAAACCACCCAAGTCGATTAAATAGTGTCATTAGTGTAAACACGTTTCCGCCTTTTGTAGAGAAGGCATAAAACGCCCCGTAATAAGCATGTTACAACGATGATGAAATGAGCATTGTAAAAGTTCATTTCCTGAATCCAGCCGTCACAAATAGATACCTTGTTCACATCATTAATACGCTACTCATTACTGGGTTCGCTCATGCGTTTAGACGCTGTTTGCTTGCTAGGAACGTATGGCACACTATCCACCTCGACTTTTTTTTAGATATGCAATCAATTAAGCTTTGATTTCCTACGTTACCAAACATACAATCTCTTTTGCAATTATATTTAGTATTTTAATTAGAGACGAGAGATATATTTTCACTTTCATTCATTTGAAATCTCCCGATTGGAAATACGTCACTGATAGAAATGATGTAGACAGAATGGGCGGGAAAAGTCTTTATTTATGGTAATAAAGGCTTCTTTTGTTTAAACTCAAGTGGAAAACAACAGTTTTATGTTACTGCGTGAGACCCTAATTACTATTGAATACATTGATATGATATTAAATTGATAATATTGAATATGTAATATCAGATAAAATATTCCAAGGTGTATACATCATTTAATATTGGATACAGTATTCCATTGTAGGAGCCACTACTGTATGTAATATCAGATAAAATATTCCAAGGTAGTATACATAATTCAATATTGGATACAGTATTCCATTAGTAGGAGCCACTACTGTATGTAATATCAGATAAAATATTACAATGTAGTATATATCATTCAATATTGGATACAGTATTCCATTGTAGGAACCACTACTGTATGTAATATCAGATAAAATATTACAATGTAGTATATATAATTCAATATTGGATACAGTATTCCATTGTAGGAACCACTACTGTATGTAATATCAGATGAAATATTCCAAGGTAGTATACATAATTCAATATTGGATACAGCACTCCATTGTAGGAGCCACTACTGTATGTAATATCAGATGAAATATTCCAAGGTAGTATACATAATTCAATATTGGATACAGCATTCCATTGTAGGAGCCACTACTGTATGTAATATCAGATAAAATATTCCAAGGTAGTATACATCATTTAATATATTATACAGTATTCAAATGCAGCACAACATGGTGTAATGGTGGATATAATATTCCAGTGTAGGACACATGATGTGATAATTAACATAATGAGTCAGTTTTCTACGATAGGATTCAGGCACGTATCCAGGGGGGAGAGGAGCTAGTGGGTCTTAAGGCACCCTTCCGCGAAATCCAAACAAAAATTAAAAATTATTATAAAAAGATAAAATAAGATAAAATTATCTTATAATAGTATATTGTCTTGTAATAATATTAAAAAATACAGAAATAATTAAATTTAGTTTTACTTTCTTAACCGGACTAAATACCGTGAATAATAAGATGTAATACTCTGGAATTCCTAATATGTCAAAATTTCGTTAAAAAAACCTAATATTACAGTTGACCCAAACTTGCATTCACTAATAATTAATATACTTTTCATTAATTTAATAGAAGATGTATATGTTTTTATAAAAAATGTGTATAAAATTAGTATATTTTCTATTCAAAGTCATAAAAAGTATATCAATTATTGGTGAATGCAAGAATGGGTCTGCTTCAATATATTTTTGTACGAAATTTTGATATATTTTTCCCTCAGTAAAGGTCAGATTCGTCTGCCCCCCTCCCCCTCCTAACGATTGGGCATACTCATTCTATCAGTTGGTGGGTGTTATAATTAAGAACTGAACCCTCGATACAAATTACAATCAAATTAAGAAATAGTGTACTATATAAGACCTTATGTATTAGTTCAGAAGATGGAATGCCATGTATGATACTAAATATCAGTGCAACAAGGAACAATATTAGATTTAGAGTGAGCAGCGAGAACTCAACATTATTTCTTGCCAACAAACGACAACCATTGTTGATTTCAACCGTAACAATTACACACGACACGCCGAGATTATTTCTGAACACAATTTGTAATAAACAAAGCAACTCACAGTACGGAAAAAAATAAATCAAATAGCTTCTCAGACATTTTAATGATTTCGCGGACAATCAATAAAACGTGTAGATCTCACCATTGTTAACTTTTTAATTACTCATATAACATATGGAACATTTTAAAGGACAGTCACAAACGAAAACATTGACAACATACTCATTTTAAAATGTGTATTAGATATTTTATAACAATAACATTTAATCATTGATAGTATAGAATGTTTCTTTTCCGATTTATTTTAATCTTTAAATTTATATTACTTTATTTCTTCAAATAAGATGTACTAATATTTTACGACTACAGTATATTGCCAATAATTCGTATCAACCTATTCCAAACAGTTAAAAAATAAGTTATATCTACTTTCCCGCATTCATACGCCAAATACATGAGTTCTCCATTTGTGACTTTAGACTGGTTGTATTCAATAAGATCAACGTTTGGTTTGTGTTTCCCATTTTATTTTTACACGATAGAAAATGTTCTTCTGATGGCAACCAAACTATAATAAATGCTTCATTTTTCCATAGATTTTTTTTAGCACCGCGTTTTACTACCCGTTCGAGTTACACATTTATGTACTAATTAAACTAATGGTTTAGGAATTAGGATGGTTATAATTCTAGGAAGTGTACCCACATTTGCGTTTAGGGAGAGTAAAAAAATAGTTTGGAAAATACATCCTCAAATATAAATACACCCTACTGGGATTCGAACTTCCAGTCACCCGGCAGTCTAGTTTATTAGGGAAGTAATGCATTAGACCATTCGGCCATCGAATAAGATAGCAAGGGCTTTATCTGACTGCTGGAAAAATTACTTGCTCTCCTTTAACGTATTCATACGTCATGCCATGTGAGTTGGAGCCGTCATTATTTGGTATATATTATTAATGCCTATAATAGGAGCTATATATATATATAAAAGATAAGAAAGCACTTTAAACAATAAGTTATTCATTGAGTCACAGAGTTGTAAGAAAAAAAAAAGAATAACCAAATAATATGAATCAAAAGTTTAAAAAAAAAGACTATACAATTTTGGAATAATATTTGACAAGGTTAAAAAACATAAAACTGATCATAAAAACAAAAGTTTAATTCTATAATTATTTATGATGGTGTTAGAAAACTAAATTAGAAAAAGAATATTTTTCTTGGCAAATATAATATTATAAAGTTTGGCCGAATGGTCTAAGGTGTCATTATAGTGTTTGACTGGCATACTAATGACGGGGAGATAGGGGTTCGTATCCCGGTCGGAACTAATAAGAATGATTTTTCTAAATGTTCTCCCACTCTCCTTCCACGCAAATGCGAGTAGAATACCTCTAAAATACTCTATTAAAACTTTACTTTAGATATATTAGTGGCCTGGGTCAATTTCTTATTCAAGTAATATAATTTCCACTACCGGCTTGCCAGGCCTGTCGAAGCTTCATACGCTTTATAACCTAACTTAATACTAGGACTGACACAACATCCAGTCCCTGTCCAGTAATTTATCACTATGAAAGGGTAAGCCACATTTCACTAACGTAATTTTTGGCCATGCTGGGAATCGAACCCGAGGCCCTTAGCTCAATATACAGACATGCTTTATTTTATTTTAGCGTCACGTCTTGCTACCCGTTCGGGTTATACGCTTAAGTACTAATTACGCTAATGGATTAGGAAGTAAGAAGGTTGAATTTAGATGAAGTGAACCCGCATTTGCATGGAGGGAGAGTGGAAAACCAGTTATTAAAAAAATACCCTCAGTTCACCCAACCGAGATTCGAACCTTAATCTTCCCGTCCTTGTCAGCCGAGCTCAACACGAAACTAGCGCGTCAGCTAACTACGCCACCGAGGCGGGTACAAACATGCTATCGACTGAGATACTCCATTATCAGAACTATAGTCATATGGTATAACTTGAAGGTGGTGATTAAACAAACCTGGCGGCCGGGGTTCAATCCTCGGTCCCGGCAAAGATTTATTCTGATTACCAAACCCTTCCTTCACCTCTGACAAGACATCTTGTGAATGTGAGGAATGCCAGGCCTCCACCGTGGTTCGGATTCCACGTTAAACTGTAGGTCCTCCATTTCATCTCACAATCACCCTACCATTACACATTAGCGTAAGTGCGTATAACCCGAACGGGTAGTAAGACGCGGTGCTAATAATAATAATAATAATAATAATAATAAAACCAATGAATAAACTTTTTAAAATTAATTTTTGTCGTACATGGAGGGTTTTTACTCAATGTAAATGGTGGCTTCAGACGGTTGTATTTGGAGATCCAGAACCCGGCTCTGACATATAAAGTGGTAAGTAGTGGGATGTGGCGGCTTTGAGAGGAAAGAACCTTGAAGGGGCAGCCCGGTCCATTGTAGCTGAGACCCTGGACGGACCAAATAAGGTACGACCCTCGCAACGCAATATTGCTAGGAGCCATCCACAGACCTCTCTGTTGGCTCTCGGGTCTACACGGTAGCAGACCTTCACTGGAAGATTACATATCTTAAAAAGATTTGATTACCTCTAAATTTGTGTGCACAGTCTTAATTTGTGGCCAATATCAACACGTGAACGTAGATATAGTAAATTTACTAGTTGTATTTAACCCACTTCGGTGTCCGCGTGGTCTAACGCGCTACTCTCGCAGTAGACTAGACAGCCGATGAAGGGGAGATCAAGGTTCGAATCTCAGTCGGGTGTACTGAGGGTGAAATTTTCTAAAATGATTTTAAACTCTCCCTCCACTCAAATACGAGTACTCTTTCTCTGAATAATATAAACTTCCTAGTCCCTAAGCCCATTAGCGTAATTAGTTCATAAGTGTATAACCTTGGATGGGTAGTCAGACGCAGGGCTAAAAAAAAATATATATAGTAATTTCTAGAACTTTTCTTTACCGTTTTTACAGCGTTTTATCCATTAATTACCAAACTTAAAATAATTAACACTATTAAAAGACTGAACATCATTATTGGCTTGATACAAAAGCTTATTTTGATCAATTTTATTGGATGAAGTGTGATAAATTATCATTGATTAAAAAAATACCTAGATTTCGGAGGCAAAATTTGTGACCGTTGTGAAATCTCAGTTAGGGACTTTAAGCACATTACGGACACTATGGAAAGTGTAGACAAGGCTTAAGCCTTTTATATATACACACACCGTATTCTTACTGTTCTCAAGTCCATTTTAATTCAATTTTATTTCACACAATCTGTGTCCTTAATCATGTGAGTATGGATATTAAGTTTTATGTTATAATATAATAATATTTTGTTCAATCAAACTCATTGATATATATAACTATTTCAGTAAATTCTATAAACAAAACCAACACTTTCGATATATTATAGTTTGTTTAGTGTTTTTAGTTAAAATAACGATAGCTTTAAAATATTAAGATCTTCTAGTAATTTAAGAAAATATAAATTAAAATATCAAACATTTAGAAAATGTAAGCCCCTTCTCTTTTAATCCCCCTATCCCCACTACTTACTATATGTTAGGGTTATACTCATATATTTCCTTATTGATGACTTAATTTCGACTATCACATAGGTACTGATTTTTCTGTTTGATTCTCTGTAACCGTCCGTAGAGAAATTCCTTCAGAAAGTTAGTGTTGATCCAACTTTGGTGTAGTGTTACGGCCTTCGGACTTGCGGAATGGAACTTTGTGAAGAGATAAATCCTCAACTGATGAGTCAATCTCTTACGAACTAGGTGACCTGGCGGTCTAGGGGTAAGGTGTCAGACTTCTGCTCTGGAAGTCCGGGATTCAATCCTCGGTCCTGGCACAGATTTATCTGATTGCCAAACATTTCCTTCACCTCTGACAAGACGTGTATTAATCACAACTTGTGAATGTGGGGAATTCCAGGCCCTTCACCGTGGTTCGGATTCCACGTTAAACTGTAGGTCCTTCATTTCATCTAACAATTACCCTAGAATAACACATTAGCGAAAGTGGGTACAACCCGGATGGGTAGTATTAAGACGCCGTGCTGCTAATAATAATAATAATAATAATAATAATAAGCATCATGTTACGAACTACTGACTTACAGATCGGGAATTCTGTGAACAAAATCAATTTGTTACTGTAGAGTCTATCTCTTCTTACGGACTATGTGGTTGAGTATTTTGGGTCACTTGTGATCACCAATTGGCATGACCTAACATTCTACCTTTACCAATAACGATCCTTAGAACAATGGCGAAGAGTTCTCAATTACATCATACCCCAACTTGCGCCATTATATTTTTACAAATGGAATCACAGGCATCATGTCTTGTGAACTAATCCTTGAGTGAGCATGCAAAATGAGCTCTCTCTCCTCTTGTGTTATAATAGTAGGTAGTTGTCATGAAATTTCGCTCCGCCATATAAGAACAGGTGAACCTATCGCTCAAACACTTTCAACTTTGCAACGAGGTGATGCGTTCATCGAGGTTATACAGTCTGATTTCAATAGGATGGAACTAGTTGGCTAACGCGCGAGTCGTGTTGAGCTCGACCGCCGAAGACGGGGAGATCGAGGTTCGAATCTCGGTCGGGTGAACTGGGGGTGGTTTTTCCTAAATGGTTTTCCACTCTCCCTACACGCAAATGCGGGTTCACTTCCTCTAATTCAACCTTCCTATATCCTAATCCATTAGAGTATTTAGTACTTAAAGCGTATAACCCGAACAAGTAGTAAGACGCGGTGCTAAATATTATTATTATTATTATTATTAATAATAGGATGGAACATTTTGTAGATTAATGAAATGTATTTAATCAGTGATCATGTATTTCTAAGTTAGGTAATATAATCTACAATTCCCCTTTATGATATACATTATCAATACCTTAACAATTATACTAATAACATAGTAAATTTAATCAAAATTGACCGAAAAAAGATAAAGTCGCTTGGTATTAATATAATGTGTAAAAATTAATGATAACCTTATTTAATACATTCAGGGAAAAATATTGTTTAGGAAACTATGGTGAGAAAATATTTTACTAAACTTGACGAGAATATAATAAGCCCTATACTTAACATAGCACGAATATAATTTAGCAAATTCAGATGACAATGTAGCTCGGTTAATTCAACCGCGAGGATATAGTTTAGTATTTTCAGGAGAGATTTGAGAATATAGTTGAATAAGTTCAAATGAGAATGTAGTATAGTTTACTAAAGCGAGAATTTAGTTTAGTAAGCTCATGAGAGAATATAGTATAGTTAATTCAAGCTAGAATTTAGTTTAGTAAAATCTTGAGATAATTTAGTTTAATTACCTCAAGCAATAACTTAGTTTAGTAAACTTAAGCGAGAATGTAGTTTAGTTAGTTCATGCGAGACTGCAGTTTAGTAAACTCATACGAGAATGTAGTAGGCCTATAATTAACTCAAGCGAGAATTTAGTTTAGTTAGCGCAAGCGAGAATAAAGTTTAAAAATAACTCAGGTGAGAATATAGTTCATTTCTCTATGTTGAGAATATAATTCATTTAAGTGCGAGGAGAGTTAAATCAGATCTGTTGAGAATATAGTTTAGCTATTTTAAGTGATAATATAGTTAAGTTAAATCAGATGGTAGTTTTGTTTAGAAGTGTTGGTCAAAAATATATGAATACGGATGTGTGACAGTTAAAACTGCTCAAGTAATTTATTATTTAAATTAATAATTTCATTTGTATCTATGACTATAAGATGTATTTTTATGTAGATTTAAATAATCGCAATGATTAGAAATTTAACTATAAATTTCACCATTAATACCCCAAATTAAAAAATATATCTCTTAGTGGAGCACGTTTAATCTAAATTTACTATCTTAATAAAAAATATAGTAGGCACACACATAAAAATAAACACAATTGTATAATTTATCATGTAGTTTATTGTAAACTATGAACAAAATTTGTAAAAAAGATCATCAGCAAGCTATTCAATAAATTCTTTAAGAAAAAAAATTACTATCGTATGAAACACTTTCTATATCTAAATTTTGAACAAAATTATTATAGCAAATTTAATTATTTTTTCTAATCCAACCTGAAATGGGATATTCATTTTTTAGAAAATACATTCGTGTTTATCATACAAGCTGTTGCGTTGTTCTGAAACAACCTCAAAGCATGATCTCAGAAAACAATGCCAAGCACCCACGCATATATATGTCATCTTGCTGCGACAACCGTTTCAAATCATTATATATTCACCCATTGAAACACGCCTAAAGGTCAAAAACACTTCACTTTTATGGCTGGCACCTCAAGGTCATCCAAGGTCGTACACTTCTCACAAACATAATATCGAGAAGCGCCAGTACTACTACACAAGTATTGTTACGAGACTCATTTCAATAATCGTTCTTTAATATACACTTTGCTGAACTTGCCAGCGTTCATTCATTATTCGAGTACTGTGCGATCATTCTATTCAGGAACAAGCTTCATTGTACTGTGTTCAGAGACCCTGGCTTCTGACCTATAGGTCCCGGGTCCGATTGCCGACTGGTACTGAGGGATTTTTCTCGAACGGGGAATAGTTTCCATTGTCACCAAAGTTTGATTAATTAGGCTTAATTTAGGCAAAGACCTTCATTTGCTTTATTGTCGACTTCAGTGGTTTTGGGGTAAAGTGCTCGTCTCAGGAGCCTATATTCATGAGTTCAAACCCAGATGGGGGTCGACGGATTTTTTTTTCTCGAGCGATAAGAATCCAGAGCACAACTTCCTTCGATGGCGAAGTGCAGCCGTCGGTCCCCATGTCGATTGTGGCGTATAAAAGAATCCTGGAAGGTATATGAAAATATCTTTCCCGGTGAAATTGTCAGGCTCTTTCAGTATCGCTCATAGAAAGTCTCGTGTGCTGACATAATCAGTCGGTTCTGAATGTGTTTGTTAGATACATTTAAAAAAAACGAAAGATAAGATATGTTCCATCATATTCACTATCATCACCTCATCTCATCGTGACATGGAAAGAGCCCCCACGGAAAGGATGTACGATTAGTACGGTTGGGTGTCCCCTGGGCAACGGTACTTTAGTACTGACTAATCTTTACACTATCTACCGAGTTACAGCGTGATGTAGAACAGACGTGCCATCAACATTATAGTAGAGATTACCTCTGACAAGACATCTTGTGAATGTGGGGAGTGCCAGGCCTCCACCATGGTTCGGATCCCATGTTAAACTGTAGGTCCTTCATTTCATCTCACAATCACCCTACCATTACACATTAGCGTAAGTACGTATAACCCGAACGGGTAGTAAATAAGGCGTGGTGCTAATAATAATAATAATAATAATAATAGAGTAGAGATTACCATGTGAATGAAGAATTGGCCCCTTTGACTTTATCAAGATATACATACCAGAATGCAAATAAATATATAAAAAATGGTAAAATAGTTATTTCTTAATTAAAAAAACCCTATTAAAATTGATTTCGATTTCTCTGTTGCCAAGTGAATAATCTTAAGAAACCGAACTTCGTTACGTGTTTTGATTCAAGCACGGTTGTTTATCTAATATTCCGGCTAATCGATCGTTATTTTAGCCCTTAGTTAGATAGTTTTTTAAATATGATAACTTCACGATCTGTTTTTTTTTTATTACGTAGGCTTACACGAGAATGAAACTTCTACTTAGAGTGACCGAACAGTGTGGAGTGAAGTTTCTAGAAGAGGACAGTAAAATTGTTTGGTACGTTGACCTCATCGCCTACCATCCCTTTTCAGATCGTCAACCACAGGAACCAAGAGTCCCACTGACTAAAGAGTAAAGAGACAAAAAATATAGGCAGGACAAGGATCCTTTTAATTCTTTTTTTTTATCACCAAGTCCTACTACCCGTTCGGTTTATACGCTTATGCACTAATTAGGCCAACGGTTTTAGGGGTTGGAAAGGTTTTATTTAGAGGAAGTGTAACCACATTTGCGTGGAGTAAGAGTGGAAAGCCATTTTGGTAAAATCTCCCACAGTACACCCAACAGAAATTCGAACCTTGATCTCCCCGTCATAGGAAGTCTAGTCTACTGCGAAATTAGCGCGTTAGATCATGCGATCACAAAAGTGGTTGCTTATAAGCTAGATGGTTAGCCAAATAATTTAATCATTATTACATTTTCTATCAAAAATTGATATAGACTGTACAGAAAAAAAATCACTTAGGGATGTATTTTAAAGGTAAAAATAATATTAATATATTTTTAATATTTAGCACCGCGTCTTAATACCCATTCGGGTTATACGCTTTATGTACTAATTACTCTAATGGATTAGGAATTGGGAAGGTTGAATTAGAGGAAGTGAACCCGCATTTGCGTGGAGGGAGAGTGGAAAACCATTTTGGAAAAACCACCCCCAGTTCACCCGACCGAGATTCGAACCTCGATCTCCCCGTCCTCAAAGGTAAAAATACAAAACTTTTTTGACCATATCTTTTAGTTAGCATTTTATAACAAAGTGTGACCTTTGTTCAATGGTAGAATGTCATAATATAATAGAAACAACGATCAGTTTGTCTTTAAATTGTATCAGAGATAATTTAACAGAAAGTTCTGAGACTCAAACATTAAATAGTTGCACTAATACATTAGTAGAACTTTTTATTTTTTAACCAAGCCAACTACCCTACTGTTCATACCGTCTAATTAGTCAGGCTCTTAATAGATGATGTTGAAGAAGCCAAATTTCTAATCTCGTGAAGCCTCTCTGCGGGTATTTATTGTTACGGTTCTCCAATCCCCATTCTATGTCAATGCGGTTTAATTTTATCTAACTACCCCCTTCATACTTATGTATCAAGTGGTTGAAAACTCCCTAAATTAAACCGTACAAACTTAAAAGTGCAGTAGAACCTCGGTTGTCCAAAATAGGATAATCTATAAATTAAAGTTGTAGTGGTAAAAATAAACATTTAATCAGAAATACGTTTTATTAATAATAAAATTTATAGAAAATTGGTACAGTATGTGATATTATGTATTACAAATTTTTATAGTAAACACATATGATATCTCAGTTTGAACTTTTTTTTCACAGCGTTTTTTTTTAGCTGCAATGTCCCTCCACTGATTTATCAACAATGCTTCGGCAGGTGTGATGACTCCTCACTTTATTTAACAAATAAAAACAGCGTTTCCGTTAAGCGAAGTTTTACTTAAATAAATAATCTAATTATGTCTAACGTTCACTGTTTGAATATTTCAAAGTGATTCAGTTCGCGGAAATGAGTATATCGTTTACCTAGGTTCGATCGTTCAGTTATTTGTGAACTATATTTCCTTATCACAGTCGTTTGTGTCCTGAGAGTTTGATGTCTATCTGTTCACCAGTTTGTGTCCCACACCCGCGCAAGTTATTGTATTATATATTGGGACAATCATGACTTCCTCCGTGGTTTAGTGGTCAGTTCCTGACTGCAGATACAGAGGTCCATGGTTCGATTCCCGGAGATTCCAGATTTTCCTGTGAAGCATTGTATCTGGAACCGGGTCAAACTCAGCCTCGTGAGGACAACTGAGAAGCTATTTTAATAAATTATTATTATTATTAGCACCGCGTCTTACTACCCGTTCGGGTTATACGCATTTACGCTAATGTGTAATGGTAGGGTGATTGTGAGATGAAATGGAGGACCTACAGTTTAACGTGGAATCCGAACCACGGTGGAGGCCTGGCATTCCCCACATTCGCAAGATGTCTTGTCAGAGGTGAAGGAAGGGTTTGGTAATCAGATAAATCTATGCCGGGATCGAGGATTGAACCCCGGCTGGCAGCACAGAAGTCTGACACCTTACCCCTAGACCGTCAGGTCACCGACTACTTTAATAAAGAACAGGCTTCGTCTTTGCTCTAGAAAACTGGGATTAACGGCCGAGGATCTATGTACTGACCACATGTTGGTACTATCTTCGCGAATATGTTGCGGCAATCCGGTCGGTATAGCACGCTTGTGGGCTGACACCACGGAGTTATATTTTTGTTGGACAGCTATGTCTATCGCTTGGCGCTGAGGTGTCATGGAGAGGTGGTAGGTAGCTTGGTGTAGTTACCTTTTGAAAATATCACTTTTAGAAGGTGGAGTAATTCATTTATTTCACTTGGAAGAAATGTTTGGTTTGAATAGCTCGTTTACGAAATACGTATTTTTAGATTACAAAAATGGTTTAGAAACTGGGGGCTATGACGTGTCTCGGATGTGGTCGCAATTCTTTGTTGAGGTTTCAGCTTCATGTTTATTTTTAAAGTGATTATAATTATTATAAGAAGGTGCCAAATTCGAGTTGAAATGTAAGCCATCACAATGATTTTTTTTTAAACTGTCAAATTACAATTTAGGTTCCTTTTCGTTACTATACTCTTGGCCGTAGCAGTCTCGTGTTTAGGCGAGGGGTTAATTCTATTTTTGAACATATAGGTCACGTACAATCATTATTATAAGAAATTTACAATATTATTATTAGCACCGCGTCTTCTTAACCGTTCGGGTTATACTCCCTTACGCTAATGTGTAATGGTAGGGTGATAGTGAGATGAAATGGAGGACCTACAGTTTAACGTGGAATCCGAACCACGGTGTAGGCACTGGAATTCTACATATTCACAAGTTGTGATTAATATACGTCTTGTCTGAGCTGAAGGAAGGGTTTGGTAATCAGATAAATCTGTGCCGGGACCGAGGATTGAACCCCGAAACCCTAGCATAGTAGTCCAACACTTTACCCCTTGACCACCAGGTCACCTACAATTTATAATAGTTAATCCAAGCACGCGGGAAAGGGGGGGGGGAGTGGATTAAAGTCATGCTCGTTTGGTTTGTCAGTTATGAGGTCGGGATTTAAGTTACGACTGAGGGTGACTTTTTCTAATCGGATCCTCCTTTTCCTTCCACCCAAAGGTACATTTTTCCTAAATTCTACTTACCTCATAAGTGTAATTATATGTCGATGGCCCGGATGGGTATACATATTTAGTGAAAAATAATAATTTGAAAACTAGTATATGAACGCTTGTAAATGATAAAGAGGTCTTATAAGTTCTCAAAAACCAAAAATCGGGGTAAAACCTTGGAAGAGGTTGAAAACAACTAGCTTAAACCTTGGTTTAACTACATAAATATTAACACTTAAATCTCTATTTTGTTCCTAATTTTTTTTTGTTTAGAGAATTCTCGATAAAAGTCACTAAAATCAATAAAGTTTCAATTAGACGTTTCTCTGGACAGGAGACTTCGTCCACTCGTGCATTGAAGTTACCGAGCCTCAGAATCTATAATGAAGTCTAGGTAAGCAGTGCAACTAAAACCAGGCGTTGAATTGTTGTACTGTTTTCTTGTATTCCATTTTAGAAAACAGTGGAATTAAAACCAACTAAACCGTTTAGTTAATTTTTTTAAAATACGACACACTTAAAAAAATAGATATTTTAAAATGAGAACAGTGTTAGACTTAATCCAATTTCACTGTTTTCAAGAGATGAATGAAGAAAATATCACTTAGTACAATCTTTGGTTTAAGTGTAATCTTGTATTACATATCTCATGCTAATTGGATGTGGACCAAGATGTTAAAAAACTATAAAAAATGGAGCTGTGCCAAGTGAGAAAGTGACCTAAGACGATAATGTGTGGCGCCAAAAAGATTAGGAGCAGGGTCACACTGGCGGAGTTGAAGAAACTCTTGAGGGGGCGTTGGGAAGAGTTTTAAAAAATTAATGGAGGGAAGGCGGTCAAACAAAAAGAAGGTTAAGGTGACCATCTTGCTGATTGTTTTTCAATGTTAAAGTCTTTTAGCTACTTAATAACAGGGGAAGGTCCGACAGCCATTGAAAGCGGTAAATTGGAAGCATTTATGGAGATAATAATACAATATTACAGAATAAATGTAGAATGGCCAATATTAACAACAACAAAAAATAGATTCTTATACGTCTATCTCATAGCTTTATAAATCGACATATAGTGTCTCATCAAAAGTGAAGGTCATTTATGAAATATTTGGCATATTATATGTTTAAGCAATAGATATACACCGCCTCGGTGGCGTAGTTGGCTAACGCGCATGTCGTGTTGAGCTCGACTGCTGAGGACGGGGAGATCGAGGTTCGAATCTCGGTTAGGGTGAACTGGGGTGGTTTTTCCTAAATTGTTTTCCACTCTTCCTACACGCAAATGTGGGCTCACTTTCTCTAATTCAACCTTCCCAATTCCTAATCCAATAGAGTAATTAGTACTTAAAGCGTATAGCCCGAACGGGTGGTAAGACGCGGTGCTAGATATTAATAATATATATACATATGCGTTTAGTAAATTATTTGCCATATATGTATAATTTAACGTAGATCTCATAGCTTTTAAAACTGTGTCAATAAATTGTCACTAATTTACAGCTACTGCTTCTACTAATATATATGCACACGCACACGCGCGCGCGCGCACACACACACACACACACACACACACAGGGAGGGTCTTTATTGGTCTCGGACCCACTGGGATATGATTCCTTATTAAAAAAATAAGTAGGGAATATAAGGATGACTTTTTTCCCTAAAGTGATTACTAAGGGAGTTATGAGCCCTTTAAAATCGTGTTTTAAAAGGATTTTATGTATGAACATCAGAAATAACTTGAACTAAAACAACAAATCCCTGGATAATGTTTTGTTGAACTGAGACGTAAAACCTCTGAAAACTTGATCGGCATTTTCATTCCCCTTTACTGATTAAATTAACCCTCGCTACATCTTGCGACACTGCACAAATGGCTGCCTAACTCCAAGGAACTAGCAGCCAGTAATGAAACTAAACACAATTTCCTCAGAAACGGTTAACCTGAAGAGTTATGATAAGACAACTTGGTTTTAATTAATATAGACAAGCTGATTAATAATTTATAATTAAAAATAAATTATATCTCAGTGTTACAAAATTCGATGTAAAAAAGAGGGCGGAAACCCTCGTATTATCAGTGAAGGGTTATGATAATATTATCAATCAAGATTCATAAATTTAACCATTTAGTTCAACAAACATAATCCCGGGATTTTATATCTTAGCTAAAGCTGTATCTTGAATATTTTTTTGCGTAAAAGCGTTTTAAAACGCAGTTTTCAAGGGCTGATAACTTAGTAATCACTTTCGAGGAAAAGTTCATAAATCTCCTGCTTATTTTTAAAAATAAGGAATCACCTCTCAGCGGGTCGTAGACCAATAATGACTCATCCTGGTGTGTGTGTGTGTGTGTGTGTGTGTGTGTGTGTGTAATATGAGAGAGTGGGGGCGTTAAAGAGATTCGTACTAAACTGAGTTGTAGTTTATTATTAAGTGTGCAGTATTACTACTTATCCATATTAAATATTCCTAAAGGAAATAAATTGCATTGACCTTCAACTTATGAATATTGCAAAGTTTGATTGAAAATTCATCTCACTTCAAGTTCTCATTTAGGTGTCGACATCATATAGCCCGTTTATGGAACGGATATCAACTTAATATGATGGCATTTCTAAAAGAGGTCGATTGTACGATTTAATGTATACTTTATTTAAACGTATAGTTAATATTGAATATAAGTATATAAATTTTAACTTCGATGTATTATATGGCTGCGGGGGAGTTGCAACCACACGAGTTGTTTACCTATAAAGAGAATGTTGAATTGCGGCCCCACATTTTTAGAGCCACGTACGAATTGCCACCCAGCCTGTTGACTTGACCTAACATAACTTAAGTTAACAAACCTCGACCAAAACCATTGAACGACAATAACTGGGGAAGTTTGGATATTACGAGGGATGTCGACATGAGACGATGATAGTTTCTATCTGAAATTTAAGACAGCGCGATAGAAAGCACACTGATAATTAGGTGGACGCAACACATACCTTTCTCTCTCAAGTGAGTGGACCGCAATTCGTACACGATTACAAGATTAGGCTGCAAAATCACCTATATTGTATTATATGCCTCTCCACCCTCTCCCCCACTT
>CABFVX010000567.1:239350-265249 GCA_902151425.1 Timema shepardi
TGGAGAAGAGATAGGTCGATCATTACAAGGTCACGAAACACTTACATGATCTGTACAACTGTACACTTGTGTTGTTCTGGAGAAGAGATAGGTCGATCATTACAAGGTCACGAAACACTTACATGAGCTGTACAGCTGTACACTTGTGTTGTTCTGGAGAAGAGATAGGTCGATCATTACAAGGTCACGAAACACTTACATGATCTGTACAGCTGTACACTTGTGTTGTTTTGCGCCTACACTGTTTTGTACTCGAGCTCTTCGGGGCCTCCCCCCTCCCCCACCCCATACACACTCAAATTATATTTATGGGTACGCCACTGTAAACACAAAACACACACATAATGTCAAAAGGATGATAAGTTAAAATAAACCACCTTTATAATTTTTTTTCTCTAGTCAAAGATCATCTTTTTATTCGTCTAAACTCAGCACATGATCGATCAATAATTAATCTCCAGCCCATTAACGGGACTAGTTTTACAAGGCCCAGAAACTGGGGTAATCCACATTACACGCATTGATTAATTACCCATCACATGTAAATAGACGCGCCTGATACCTTTTCATTACTTTTAATCTTACGATCAATCAACCTCGAGTTGTTAGTCTTATGTTCTGTCGAAGAGACGGAGAAAAGGGAATATCACGATGTTGTGTTTTATCTAGAACCCTCACGGTGAAAAGAATGATTTTCTGTGTGTCCTAATTTTAATTATGTCTCTCTGTTGATAATAACGTTTCCATCGGGTCACGTATAACGTTCTAAAATATATAATTACTTAGTTCTTCATATGGATAAAGTATTGTAACGGTGAACATTTTTTTTTTTTTACCTTTAGATTTTGATGGATCTTGAAGTTTTATGTGTCTTCGAACTCAAAAATTGGTCTTGCAACGCTTTCTGTTCCTACGTATATCTTTCTGTCTATACTTGAGGCTACACCCGAAATGGTTTGACGTATTTCTACCAAAGTTATTATTTATTTTATTTATGCTCATATATTTAAGTTAAATCGTTACTAACTCTAGCTTTAAAACTAAGGAGTAGTTTATTGATATATTATTTTTGAAAATTTGAAATTAGCCTAAAATAAATTTGTTAAAGCTTGATATTTGGGCATTGTTTTAAATGATACATAACGATGTATAATTTATTGTTTTCCACATAAAGATAATTTTCAATTTAAAATCTTTGTTCAAAATGAGAGTATAAGTTTTGTTTTAAATGAAAAATTGCACCATAATATAATGTTGTTGTTTTTTGGAAGAAAAATTAATTTACAGTTTTGATGAACTATAAATTAACAGGAGGGTGTTAGCTATGCAGGTGGGGGTAGGAAGCCAAGAGGAAAAACCAAGGACAGATGGCTGAAGGGAGTAATTAGGAGTGTGGAGGAAAGAGGAGAAGATTGGAACAAGGGGGAGGGAAAGAGGCGGTGGAGAGGCTTATGCTCCAAATAGACCCAGCCAAGGGTTGTAAGCTGTTTATGATGATGATGACAAACTATTTTTGAAAATTTTGATTCTAACTATAATTAACTATACGAAAACGTATATACGTTTGTGTTGAAAATCTATTTTATGTGATCGTATAACCCGAACGGGTAGTAAGACGTGGTGCTAAATAAAAAAAATTATATGCACCACGCCTTACTACCCGTCCTGGCATATTTACGCTAATAGAGTTATAATTAGGAAGATAGAATTTACAGGAAATGTTCCTGAATTTATGTGGTGGTAGAGGGGGAAACCATTTAGGGGAGAATAAGCCACCCTCAGTAAACCCGACCAGGATTTCAGTCTCAACCTCTCCTTCACCACCAGGCGAGATCGACAACTTAGCCCGTGTACCCTAAGGAGTGAGCTGTATCGCTACTATAGTATGGGTCTGAAACTGGGTCAAAATCAGCCTCGTAGGACAAATGAATGAATAAGTAGTGGTTCCGGTCTAGAAAACTGAGATTAACGGCCAGCTGGTCCGTTATGCTGACCGCATGACACCTTCTATTCGCAATTTTTGGCGCTATCATCGCTAATGGAGTCGGCCACTCGGTTGGTATAGATAGCTCGAGGGACTACACCATGAAGTTTTTTAAAAGTAATTAATGAATATATCAAATTCTAACGCGCTACTCACGTGTTAGTCTAGACTACCAAAGGCCGGGTGATTGGTGCTTGATCCCAGTCGGTTGCACTGAGGGTAGTTTTCCCTAAATGATTTTCCACTATTCCTCCACACAAATGCGGGTAAAATTATTCTAAATTAAACCTACCTAATAGATTAGTATAATTAGTACATAGGCATATAATCCGAACGGGTAGTAAGACACGGTGATAAAAAAAAATATCAAATAAGAAATATTTATAAAATGACCAATTTTAGTGACTTTCAATCAATGTTGAAGCTCTAAAGTGGATTTACTATAACAATCACGGACTACCTATAAAATAATTCTAGGGTTATAGTAAAATGTTTTAAATATTGATCGAAAAAAATATGTTGGTACCTTTTGGGCCTTTTAGAAAATACTAACAGTGATGAGATTCAAGAAGTTCAGTCGATGTCT
Organism: Timema shepardi; assembly: GCA_902151425.1. Classification (NCBI taxonomy): domain Eukaryota; kingdom Metazoa; phylum Arthropoda; class Insecta; order Phasmatodea; family Timematidae; genus Timema; species Timema shepardi. Next base: position 241,921 of record CABFVX010000567.1, read on the forward strand.
CCGTGGAGCGTGGGAAAAAAAAGAGAGTATTTACACTCACCGGTCTTGCCGACTCTGGAGCTGCCCAGCACCACCACCTTGATTCTGTTGAGGTTGGTCATGGCGGAGGCGGCGGCGCCACTGGTGGCGTCACTGTTGGCGTCCTCCCCACTCTTCGCTCGGACACACGTGCTCGCCAGGGAACCCGTCCCACCTGGTGGACACACACAGTAGCTTAGTGGGACGGATCTGCTATACATCCAGATTTTTTTCACAACCTTATTATCTTAAATCCAGGATAGCTACATGTAATTACACAGATGGGTTTGGGATGAATCAGTTAGGATTAAGTGAGAATGCAACCGTTGTTAACTATTTAATGGAAAAACTTAATACACTCTATTTAACACCAACGTAACCAACAAACAAATGTTCTTAAATTTATTATATATATAAACATATACTTTGTAATAATATTATTTTATCCGTTACTTACGTAGATTTTAGATCATAATTTTAACATATTCAAAATTATTGGCTATGGGTTTGCAAGGTATTGCTACACTCTTCTGTCCTTCTCTTACCCAGACAGTCTGGAGTCTTTTTCAGAAGCAAACAATTGGTTTTTATGGATTCATAAACATACAAATGTATTATTTTCGTTGTTTGTATCGATTTATTCCCACGAAAAAATTGTGTCGCAATATATTCCAATTTATAGTTTTTTCAAACTCTCGTCCACCTCCGTGGTGTTGAGTTAAATTGCTAGCCTCCGGACCCAATGTTAGTTGGTTCAAATCCAACAGGGAAAGATTGATTTTTCTTTAGCGATAAAAATCCGTCGCACAACTTCCTTCGGAGGGCATGTCGAGTGGCATTTAAAAGAACCCTGGAGAATATGTGTGAATAGCTTTCCCGCCAAAATATATAGGACCTATCTCTCTCACTTATAAAAATTCTCGTGTACTGAAAAATAAGTCAGTTCAGAAAGTACATGTTAAATCCCTCAAATATACTAAACTCACATATATTAGCTCAATGCAGTGTTTTAACGCTTAGAAATAAAAAGCTACCAGTAACTTATATCATTACCATGATCAAGTATAGTTTTACGCAAAAAAAAAACACCCTCAAGCGCTTAAAAAGACACCTGTCGGACCAACACTATTTATATCAAAGGAATGTTATTTTGAAGATGTAGTAAGCTGTCCCTATGACCTACGATCAGTGCACCAAGTTTTTTTTCTGTCACGCAATATTATGTAGCTATACTATTTCATAAGGAGGTGCACAGCCTTTTATTCGCCGAATAATGTGACAGGACAAGTTTACGAGCAAAAAAATTACATTGCGTCATTTTCCAATGACGATAGATACTAAATAATGATCTCATGTCACGTGCAATTTATTAAGATATCATTCACATGGCATGTCACAATTACGGTCATACGCACGCCCAAAAAAAAAAATACTTGATAGGTTCATAGGTCCTATGGATCAAGAAGACATATTTCCAACACAGACGCTACTTACCTGATCGAGAAGAGACGTCACTTGCTAATGCGATTGTCACCTGCTTAACATTTATCACCTTGACCTCGGTCTCTTTTCAATAATTGCTTCATTAAGAGCGTTCATCACATATCCATCAACTCTATGATACAGTCGACTCGAAATTGTAAATTTACACAAACACCATTGCACGTGGATCATTTCTGATTAAACATTAATGAAGAAAAAATATTATTATTATTATTATTATCACCACGTCTTACTACCCGTTGGGGTTATACGCACTTACACTAATGTGTAATGGTAGGGTGATTGTGAGATGAAATGGAGGACCTACAGTTTAACGTGGGATCCGAACACACGGTGGAGGCCTGACATTCCGCACATTCACAAGTTGTGATTAATACACGTATTGTCAGAGGTGAAGGAAGGGTTTGGCAATCAGACAAATCTGTGTTGGGACCAAGGATTGAACCCTGGACCCCAGCACTGAAGGCAGACACCTTACTCCTAAACCACCAGGTTACCTAATGAAGATAAAGAGAAAATATAAGTTCATAATAATGAATATTGCTGAAATAATAAATTATATTTGCATAGAAACTGCATTTATCATGCCATTTTTGACCATATTGTCATGTCTTCACAGTTAAGCGCTGTGAACAATTATTTATTGGTGACCTGGCGGTCTAGGGGTAAGGTGTCAGACTTCTGTGCTGGCAGCCGGGCTTCAATCCTCAGTCCCGCCACAGATTTATCTGATTACCAAACCCTTCCTTCACCTCTGACAAGACATCTTGTGAATGTGGGGAGTGCCAGGCCTCCAACATGGTTCGGATTCCACGTTAAACTGTAGGTACTTCATTTCATCTCACAATCACCCTACCATTACACATTAGCGTAAGTGCGTATAACCTGAACGGGTAGTAAGACGCGGTGCTAATAATAATAATTATTTATTTTGTCTAAATAGGGACAGTCTATGGTTATTAAAAATAAACTTATGTCATTTTGTCCCCCATCGTCACCGCGGAAAATTTCGATTAACTATTCAAATACGAATGCACTGAACACATTTCTGGCATATCTTGGTATTGTCTTTTCCCTTTTGTTCCCAAACCTCGCGCGAGCCGGGCCTGATATGATAACTCCCATAATAGCTTAATGTATAGTAATAGTATTTTCCTATACTGATTTTAACCCCGTCTTCAAATGTGCACCATCTTCTTCGTTAACTTAACACTTAACGAGAATTGCAGTATTTGTAACAAAAATACTTTTTGGCCAAAATAAATAACACATTTCTAAGTATAATTTAATTTTATACACATCTCAACAGTCTTGAATATTTAATCATGAACTTCACTGAAGTTTAACAGAATATTGCAATTGTAACGTCTAAAACCAGTGTTTTATAGACAGTGGAACGCCTACCCTTTAGATTACGTGACACACCATTGAGTTGTATTAATCATAAAACATGTTTTGAGATGAGTAAGTCTTATCAATTAATTAACCCAAGATTTTCAAATGATATAATTGACTTTTATAAGCCACACACGCAGCTTAACCCGTTCTCCGCACGGTTAGGGCGCATCATTGCTAGATTACAAGATCTAGTCATGTGATAGAGGTGTGCTGAATATTCCCTGGGGCCACCCCCACACCTCAAAATAATTTGAAAAAGTTAAAATTTTGGGAATAACTACACAATACAGTATCCAGCCAATAATTGAAGGGGGGGGGGGGCGGGGCTTTGGTGGCCACAATCCACCAATTGCCGGATGCTAGAAAAAACTATAGATAATAAACAGTTCTAGAAGTTATTTGAAGTGTTTTCTATGGCAGCATAACCTCCTAAATGACGATGTATAGGAAGAATTATAGATATTAAACAACCCTAGAAGCTATCTGAATTGTTGTTTATGGCAACATAACCCCCTAACTGATGAAATATAGAAAAAATTATTCATATTAAACACTTATAGAAGCTCTGAAGTGCTTTTTATGGTAACACAGCGCCCTAATTTGTACTTGTACCTTAATTTTGATATGGTTTAAACCATAAATATAGCCATATCTATTTTGTTCATAAAATTTCGGGGGAGGGGGGGGGGGAATGAACCCTTAAAAATCCACCCTGACCACGGCCTTGTAACTACAACACTTAAATAATGAGTATGCGAAACTTCAGTTTCAGGCTCATAGGGAAATTTGAGGAAAAACTCTGGACGTACAGACAGACAGACAGACACCACGTGGTTTTTACTAAATAGATTCTTTGTCTATGTCACGGCTTTGTTTAGCATATTACTAGGGTTTTATTTACTAAAATTTGGAACGAGCGTTTATAATTTACAAAATAAAAGCAGGTATTTGCTCCCCTTTGTTCAAAGAAGCGACCGGGGGAGGTAAGTGACGGGTTGGGTGGGGGGCAGATTGGTTAGGCCATTATTTCGAAAGGGGTAGGTAGGTTTGTCTATGAGACCGAGAAAGTTTGGTAATGACTGCCTTATATTATGCTACCACCGACATGGGTAGGAAGAGATAAAGAAATATTAAAATGAAAATGGGTTAAAAGAGAAAAGAAAAAATGAGCTCAAGAGAGAGATAGAAAAAAGAAAGAAAAAAGGGAATGAAAATAGTTTCTTAAATGGATAAACAGAATGAAAAAGTTATATGAACAAAGGAAAAGAGTGAGAAAGAAATATAAGGAAATGGGAAAGAAGAGCGCGAAAAAAAGAAAATTAGATTGAAAGCTTGAAAGATTTATTTAAGTAAAGTTGAAAAAATATTTTTTATTTAGCACCATGTCTTACTACCCGTTCGGCTTATACGCTTTAAGTACTAATTACTCTAATGGATTAGGAATTAGGAAGGTTGAATTAGAGGAAGTGAACCCGCATTCACGTGGAGGGAGAGTGGAAAACCATTTAGGAAAAACCACCCCCAGTTCACCCGACCGAGATTCGAACCTCGATCTCCCCGTCCTCAGCAGTCGAGCTCAACACGACTAGCGCGTTAGTCAACTACGCCACCGAGGGGGTAAAGTTAGAAATGAAATAAAAGAAAGAGAGAAGTTGAGGAGGGGAAAAGCGCCAAATTACCACTTAGTCCTGAGTCGAAAACAAAGTAGAAACAAGCAGGATATGAGTTGAATAATGAAGCCTCTTCCAGGCGGAACTAACGACAATAATTTAATAAACGCGAGACCCACTTCGGTGGCTGCATGGTCTAACGCGCTACGATCGTAGTAGACTAAACTACCGATGACGGTGAGATCTAGGTTCGAATCTCATCTTGGTGTACCGATGTTGGTTTTCCAAAATGGCTTTTAGCCACGCAAAGGTGGGGACATTTCCTTTAATTTTTTTAACTGTTGGGTAAGGTTCTTTCTTTCAAAATGTTACTCTGGCTAAAACTGTAATAAAAGAAAAGAAAAATTATCTTCATCCGCTTCATTTTTTTTTTGTAACTTTGACAAAGCGATGAAATATATTTGCTATGGCTGCAGGTGAGTTACAACCTCTAAAGAAACAGTTGAATTGCGGTCCCACATTTTTAGAACAACATACGAATTGCGACCCGGAATGTTGACCTAAGCTAACCGAAACTAACCTAACGAGGCTTCAAATTTTTGTCAAAACTATTGAACGACAATAACTGGGGAAGTTTGGATATTACGAGGGATGTCGACATGAGACGATGATAGTTTCTATCTGAAATTTAAGACAGTGCGATAGAAAGCACACTGATAATTAGGTGGACGCAACTCATACCTCTCTCTCTCTCAGGTGAGGGGACCGCAATTCGTACGTGTCTCTCAAAAAGCCGGGCCACAACACGTACACGATTTCAAGATGAGGCCGCGACACAGTTCTCAACGAGGAGTAATACAACACCGTTTTGACAAACTTTTTTTTAGATGTCAGGAAAGTTTAAATTTATTGTTAATAGATTATCATGGCCTTAAGGCCGGTACATACAGAATGCTAAGCTAAGCCATGGTCCTTCTTTTCACTCCAGAATTCAGTGTTGTTTTTTTCTGGTTTGCTTCAGTGAAGTTTAGTAATGATGGCGTTCTCCAAAATGTCTTGTTTGAGTTCAGATGATAATACTGAGGAAGAAAAGATGCTGCTGTTTTGAAAGATGAAGAAAATTAAGGAGGTGTAGGTTTGACTTGTTCAATCAACGCTTCCACTTTAATATAAAAAACATTTATTAAATATAAAACCTAAATAGAATATTACTTAAATACACGTGAAACAAACTGAAAACAAAACTTCAACACTTCTGTAGTTATTTTCACCAAACCAGCACTGCGTCTGTTCAACACGGAGCCCAAGTTGCGTTGTGCGCATGCGCAACGTAAGATGGCTCAAGATGGGGGATAGAAAAATTGTCCAACCAGCAATTTGAAAGAAAAAAAATAGCAAGGCGTAGCTTATCTTAGCTTAGCTCTCTGTTGAACCAAAACATTTAAATACATAGCCCGCTATTTTTATAACGAGCTAGAAGAGAAAATCTTAGCTTAGTATTCTGTGTGAATCGGCCTTTACACGATGCATAAATAGAAACGAATGTAAACACCTGCCCCCGGGATTGAACCATAGACTCCCTGTTCAACAATCGGCCTTTACACGATGCATAAATAGAAACGAATGTAAACACCTGCCCCCGGGATTGAATCATAGACTCCCTGTTTAACAATCGACCTTTACACGATGCATAAATAGAAACGAATGTAAACACCTGCCCCCGGGATTGAACCATAGACTCCCTGTTCAACAATCGGCCTCCACACTCACTGAGCCTTAGAGGATTGGGAGGGGGGACAAGTAAATTTGTTTGATTGAACAATCCTAGAATGTTATTATCCTTGTGGCAAATTTTTTATGGATCTGTTTCCTACTATCTTATTTTTTAACACAGAGTCTTACAACCCGTTTGGACTATACACATAAGTACTAATTACGCTAATGTATTATGGATAAGAAAGGTGAAGGGAGGTTTAAGAACCATTTATGGAAAACCACCATTAGTACACACAGCTGGGATTCTAACCTATATCTCTTCATCATTGGCAGTCGAGTCTATTGCGATTGTGTCACCCTAGACCATGGAACCACCGAAACGGCTCATCTACCAACATGCTAAGTCGTTAATCTCGAAATTTCACTCGGTTGCCATTGATGGGGAGTCCGGAGTTCGACTTAAACTAATATGGGTGAATTTCCTTTCAGTAATCCTCTTAATTCAAACACCTTCGAATAATATTAGTCCTTGTTAATAAACCTTGCATTGAAGGAATGAGATTTTTTTTAAATATAGCCATTTATTAATTAATTAATTTTTTAAACTAAACAAATCGAACTTTTTTATTTAACTTTATTTGCTATATTTTTTAACAGGCCCATCCATTTCAATTATTGCAGGCTGGGGATTATTAATATTATAATATATGATCATGTGACAATTTTATCTGTTTGTATTGATTTGAAGTAATCAATTTGTGTTAGAACTGAAGACACTAGGAATAAAAAGCTTTAATCGTAAGCATTAACTATTTTTCGTTAAGAACTACTAAGACTCGGTCTACGACCAGTCGTGCCCGCTTGTCAAACACGCACTCGTAGTATTGTCTGTCTACAATAGCATACGCAAGCGCAGTCGCTGTCGGGAGGCGACGAACCTTGTCCATCTCTCTCATTTACATACAGTAGCCCCATGGCTTCTTTGGTGCTGACTGACAGCTCACAGCTGACTTCTGACAGTCAACATTTAGGTATATACCTAACATTTTGACTGTCAGAAGGGTCAGCTGCTAAACACAGGTTTTTGCAGATCACATGGTTCGGTGTAGGGATACATAATTTGGTCTGGTAACTTTTCAAAGCTTTTAGCTGTCAGCTGTTAGTCAGCACCAAATAAGCCATGGGGCTACTGTAGTTGCGTTGGCTTGCGTTCAGCCAATCAGGAACAATTAGCTATTTGTTCCGGGATAAGAGTTCCGTAACATAATCGTTGAAGGTATTGCAGTTTAAATTATTTATCAAACGTAATAATTTAATAACTTTTCCACATTTATTAATTATTATATCAAATTTAACTCATGTTTGTTAACTTTAATAATGGTATTTTAACGACGGAGTTATAGTGGTTGAAATTAAGTTTACCGACATTTTTATGTAGACAGTTATTTTAAGGGATCCCCAATCACACAAAATGGATTACTTAATTTATGTGGTTTATCTTTTTGCCAACACAATATTTAAATGTTTATGAAATAGATTAATTTTACACAAAAAAATATTTATCAAATTAATAACAGATTTGGAAAGGCAGTAAATAAAATAAAAGATCATAAACTTATTTACATGTTTGCTTTGATTGCAACAAGACATTCTTCTGTATTATTATCACCGCGTCTTACTAACCGTTCGGGTTATACGCACTTACGCTTATGTGTAATGGTAGGGTGATTGCGAGATGAAATGGAGGACCTACAGTTTAACGTGGGATACCGAACCACGGTGGAAGTCTGGCATTCCACACATTCACAAGTTGTGATTAATACACGTCCTGCCAGAGGTGAAGGAAAGGTTTTGAAATCAGATAAAGCTGTGCCGGGACCGATAATTGAACCCCAGACCCCAGCACAGAAGTGCAACACCTTACCCCTAGACCGACAGGTCACCCAATTCTTCCGTAAAAGATATATATATTCCATTCACCGTAGGAATTTACTTCTGAAAGGCCTTTTTCCCTACCATAAATCTACTATATAGTAGGATATTGGTAGGAAAAAAAGACCTTTCAGAGAGTAATTCCTACCGTGAATGGAATAGTCCACGTGGTTGGGGCCCTGAGGAAAAATACCCAGTTTTACACACCATTCTCTTACCCCTCAGGTTGTCCCTGCCCCTATCTTAAAAACACAAAACCGACCAAAGAAAGAACACTGAACTTACTGCTACTGGCTGAAACAAGGTATGAGAAGCGTCACAGCTAAACCGCCGGTCGTGAGGGGTTAGCTCGGTGGGTGGTTCCGTGACTCATCACGCGCGGCCTACACGATCATTCCGACACGCTCTGGCTAACACTTCCAGGTGGCCTTGCCTCGCTTCGAACTCTTCCAGCGCAACTAGATCTTCCGATGCAGCCGAAAATCAGCCGACTTCAACTCGCCGACGTACTTATGAGAGTTCACAATCTCCTTGGCTTACGTCTCTTTGGAGAGGAAATAAATTCGGCACTACATTTAAAAAAAACATATTTAATTGTTTACTCGAATTTTTTTCCCCACGTCGGTCTTATAAAACATTAACAATTATCGAGATATAAGGAATACATAATTCAAATGTTACCTACCTCCCATAAGTAAACGTATTGAATAATCTTGAACATCCTGTAGATATCAAACGTTATGAACTCTTAGCGATGTTACATCGGATATTAAAAAAAAGTTTCTCTTTTACCCCTAGAGAAAAAATAAAGTGAAATCAGATTTTACATACATGAGTTATCTTGGAATTCATTATCCTATGCGCAAACGTTGCAGAGAGGCACGTAAAATATTAAATTATTAAACGAACGTAATTGAAAGGATAAACACATTTATCTTTGTAAAAAATCACTCGTTATATTATATTAATATTTTTACTTTCCTCTTTCTCAGTTTAAATGAAAAAAAAAATACAGGCTGGATAACTGTAAGAACAATTATTTTCAGAGAATGTATTTGTTTTGTTTTTATTGGGTTTCTTTTTTCTTTCTAGAAGACGATACTACTTTCCTTTTAACAACGCAAGAAACGTGTCATTTTAAGATGATAATGATAATGGTCCAAGGTCGTATATAAATTATTCTCGTTAAAAACAAAACAAAAAGAGAATCGTGGAAAAAGAACGGTTTCGATACCGTTAAAAATGTTAAAAGCTTCTTCGCACTGTGAAACGTGGGCACTATTTTCGTGGAGGAAAACCAGTTTAAGAGAATTAAGACGGACTTTTATTTCGATACACTTTTTGGATGTTGTTTGGAATGTATACTTAAGATGCAGTTTATTGGAGAAAGGGGGAGAATAATAAGAGCGGTATTATATAGGCTGCAAGTTTAATTAATAGTCACGTGTTTGGCTAAATTTGAAACCAAAATATTTGCTATTTTCCAAATAAAATTCACCAAACACTCATTTATTTTATCATCAAAGAAACATACAAATTTTTAAAGACTTAGCGAAATTTTCAAATGTATAGTAACTAAAGATAATTTTAACCCCTGTGTATTAAAAAAAATATTAATAACCTATTTTTATATATAAAAAATAAACTCACTAGAATGCTGTCTTATTTAATCCTTTAAAACAATTCATCATTAATATTTGCACACAACAATTTGTTTTCGTATGAACCAGTACAATACAAAAGTCCAAATTACTATTTTAATATAATTTAATTATTTATTAACATCCCGACGAACATCATATTACTGCGGACACGACAGGACGTGTAATCAGCTGAGCGTTGGCGGCAGGAATAAAAGCACGCGCGAGCTGTCAAACTCAAAACGCCGCCACGTGCGCAGAGGATCTATGCGCATACGAGCTCTATATTTTACAAACAACACCCGCGGAGCGCTGACCGCATACTGAAGTGGGAGGATCGAATACATCAGGTTTGATACTACACCTCTAGAAGCGCGCACGCAGGTGGTGCTACGTTACGGCCAGGGAAGGAACTACATTAACTGTCTGCTAATGGATATGTTTCACTTCGGTTGTACAACAAAACTTCATTATTCCCAACCGGCTGTTGGGAGCAGCGGTGGATCCAGAGGTGGGGAAAGATTTTTCTAAAATTAGTTTTAACGACGATTAAAAAATTAAATCAATTAAATCTATGTTATAGTCACTACTAGTTGTAATTTCACGTAATATCTTACTAGCCAGTTGCCTCACGTGTCAATCACTGTCAATAAATTATCTACATTTTTGACACATAATTTAACTATCAAAAATTAACAAAAGCATAAATAAACGTTGAGCTTGTTTGTGGTATTTGTTTTCAAATTTTCTGATTTATTTCTAAATTATTCTTAAATTTACTATCAAATTTTGAAGAAATTTTTTCTGTCAGAATTTCTTATAGGGAACCTCCCTCAACCCCGTAATAATGCCCCCCCCCCCACCTTCCAAGGAAAATCCTGGTCGCACCCCCCTTTACGAAAATCCTGGTCGCTTCCCCCTTTACAAAAATCCTGGTCGCTTCCCCCTTTACAAAAATCCTGGTCGCTTCCCCCTTCACGAAAATCCTGGCCACCCTTCTTCTCCCTTTTAAATGGGATTGCCGCACACCGGTTACTCCAAAAGCAAAAGAGTCTTAAAGCAAATTGTTTCGATTTCATTCAAAAAGCAATACACCAAAGAACATATTATTATTATTATTATTAGCACCGCGTCTTACTACCCGTTCGGGTTATACGCACCAAAGAACATAACAAATCTAAATAAAGTGCACATATACCTGACTGAAACCGAAACACGGGAAACATTTTTTGTTCGCGAAAGCGCCAGCCATGTAAGATTCTTCTCCTAGGATAGTGTCACATTTACTTATCTTATCCTTTATTTAACCCAGCAGATAATCAAAAGAAATAGTTCTTAACCTAGTCGAGTTTTTATTTATTCTTTCCATCACTGCGTGGTTCTTTGACCAACAGATTTATAGTCTAATCTTCCTTTATCTTCATGTTCGGGTACCCCAACAACTTATCTCAAGATGTTTCTTTATTTATCTGAGGAATTTAACTTGCACTTTTTGAACCGACCGATTATTTTAGTACACAATATTTAAACAAACTTAAATCAATAACAGACACAACAGACAGCCCCCCGGTCGTTAATTCATCACTGTGAAAGGAGAAAATAACATTTCACCCATGATTAATTCTTCGGCCATGCTAGGAATCGAACCCGGTACCTTTTAGTTCAGTAGAGAGTCACGCCACCGACTGAGCTATGGTGTTCGACCTCAGAATGTTTTCCAGAGTCCAACAACCACTACCACATAGCCACAGCGACGTCCTTGTTACGCACCGGAAGTGTAGGAAAGATTACATACAGTCTCCCTTCCCTCCATTACTTTGTATTACTGTGCATCGTTGGTCTGCAGTAAAAGTGTTACTTTTAAATAAAAGTGCTTTTGCTTTGTTTTGATGTTCTTTTTTTTTGTGAACGCCCAGCCATATTTGCTGAGTGTGGAGTGTTTTACGTAATAAATAACACTGCAGACTTCGTTTTTCTCAGAAAGGTTGATTTACGGGTAGTTTATTGAAGATTTCTCTTTGAAATTTAAAAATTTGGAATATTTGGATTTGTTTAGCACCAGACACGCCTCGGTGGCGTAGTTGGCTAACGCGCTAGTCGTGTTGAGCTCGACTGCTGAGGACGGGGAGACCGAGGTTCGAATCTCGGTCGAGGTGAACTGGGGGTGGTTTTTCCTAAAATGGTTTTCCACTCCCTCTCCACGCAAATGCGGGTTCACTTAATCTAATTCAACCTTCCCAATTCCTAATCCATTAGAGTAATTAGTACTTAAAGCGTAGCACCCGAACGGGCAGTAAGACGCGGTGCTAAATATTATTATTATTATTATTATTATTATTATTATTTAGCACCAGGTCTTACTACCTGCTCGGCTGTATATGCTTATGTACTAATTACGCGTATGTTTTATGGGATTAGGAAGATTATATTTAGAGGTAGTGTATCAGCATTTGCGTGGAGGATTAATGGAAAACCGTTTTGTAAAATCACCCTCTAACAGAGATTAGAACCTCGATCTACCCGTCAATGGCAGTTTAGTATGCTGTGAGAGTAGCACCTTAGACCATGCGGCCACCAAAGCAGGTATTTCAAAAATTTCTTCAGAAATTTTATTTCAAATGAGTATCTGATGAGTGTTTCACATTATATATATATGAATATGTGTGTATAACCCTACATATATAATATATAACATTTTTCTAAAAAAAGAGAGGCTTTTTATTGATGACTGTTTTTATAAATGGAAATATTTCTTTTAATTGATGCAAAAAAAATGTGATTACTTGAAGGATATTTCATAAGAATATAAAGTTTATTATTTTTCTCATGAAAAATTATTTTATAGTAGCTTATTGATAATCGATTTTTAAGTAATTGGTTCCTAACTATATTAAATACTTTAGAAGTTAGTGTGTATGTTATTATTATTAGCACCGCGTCTTACTACCCGTTCGGGTTATACGCACTTACGCTAATGTGTAATGGTAGGGTGATTGTGAGAATGAAATGGAGGACCTACAGTTTAACGTGGAATCCGAACCACGGTGGAGGCATGGCATTCCCCGCATTCACAAGATATCTTGTAAGAGGTGAAGGAAGGGTTTGGTAATCAGATAAATCTGTGCCGGGACCTGGGATTGAACTCCGGCCGCCAGCACAGAAGTCTGACACCTTACCCCCTAGACCACCAGGTCAGCCCTAGTGGGTGTGATTATGTCGTATCATTTATTTTTGTTTTTGCACGAAACCTATCTGCAAATATTTAATTTCTTTTCATTTTCCTTGAACATTATAAAGTTGACTTACCCAAATGTTAGAAAACACGGTAAACAGAGAAAGTTATTAAAATATCCACGGGAAAGGACTATTATAGCAATGTATGCATGTATGTACGTATGCACGTACGCATGCATGCATTTATACATCTGTACATAAATACTAATCGCTTATCACACGTTCTAAAGTATGAATGATTGATGTTTAGTCAAATTTAAAAAAATCAATTATTTACCCTCAATTTATTCGTTCTTTTAACTCAATTCAAATGTTTCTATCTGATTCACTTATGTATTATATGTCTCAATGATTTAAAAAGGCTAATTGAAAGAAAACGAAACATAACTGCGAAACAAATTTGGCTGGCTATAACAATTTTTTTGTTTGACAGTTAGTAAAATGTATAAATCAAGGTATGCAATTCTAGGTCACAAATTGGAATATCGTTATGTATTATACAGGGTGTTAGTAAACTATTTTACCCAAACTAAAACCGCGGCATCTGTGGCCGGAAAGAAACAGAAAATCCTAGTAACAAATTGTTCGGACAATCTATCTTGACCCGCCTCGGTGGCGTAGTTGGCTAAAGCGCTTGTGTTGAGCTCGACTGCTGAGGACGGGGAGATTGAGGTTCGAATCTCGGTCGGGTGAACTGGGGGGGGGTTTCTCCTAAATAGTATTCCACTCTCCCTCCATGCAAATTCAGGTACAATTACTCTAAATATAATCCTCCCAATATATNTCAACCTTCCCAATTCCTAATCCATTATAGTAATTAGTACCTAAAGCGTATAACCCGAACGGGTAGTAAGACGCGGTGCTAAATATAATCTATCTTGTATTTATTACCAAATGTAAGTTGGGAGTAAGCAGCTGTAATTACGTGCGTGTATAACAAGTTGCATATCACTAGGCGGAGAGAAGTTTCCGGCCGCTAGCATCGTATCGAAAGGGTGAGCGCGCGTAGGATGCAACCAACGGATACTGTTGTGACTTAGTCGGGGGAGTGAACACCTGGTGTGGTGTGCCCGCCTGGTGATATGTGACTTGTTCTACACGTATGTACTTACAGCTGCGTACGCCTGGCGTTGTCGCGTCTAACTTCAACTTATATTTAGTAGAGAAGAATTTTCAGGACATTTTTATACCAGGTTCTATATTTATTTCTGCCCACAGATTTTGTGGCTTAGGTTTGTACAAAGAGTTTAGAAACATCCGGTATAATCGATATATTAAATAGAAGTGTAGCTAAGGGTGTGGCGTATTCTGAACAGTCCTCAATTCCTGAACAAGACATTTCAAATAATAATACAGTTGATTAAAATGGCATTATACATACACTACATGCATACATACATACATACATACATACATACATACATACATACATACATACATACATACATACATACATATATACATATATACATATATACATATATACATGCATAAATATATACACGCGTACGTGCATGGGTACATGCGTGGATAAATGCGTAAATGCATACATATATATACATGCATATATACACACGTGCGTACGTGCATACATGCGTGCATGCATACATTGCTATAATAGTCCTTTCCCGTGGATATTATAATAATTTTCTCTGTCTATCGTGTTTTCTAAGATTTAGGTAAGTCAACTTTATAATGTTAACGTAATATCAATAACTGTTTAAAGATTCCATAAAATACTTTGAAAAAAATAATTAAAACATGAAGATTCACAGTTTTGAATATTAGAACGGTTTGTTTCTGCCGTATCAACTAAAGGTTATTATTTTAATCTTGAGACAAAACGATTCATATCCGGAATAAAAACCGTCCAAGTCAACTTTCTAGCTATTCCAAGTAACAGGGTTTGTAGTAAGTTCAAGTGTTTTGTACTGATCTACAGCTCAGTTTTTTTTAACCCCCCTTCTTTATAGCAACGTGGACCCTATTATCAACGGTAGTAGATATGACCATGTGAAGAAAATTAAACTTTAAATCTACTGGAACAGTGTCTTACTTATTTTCGCCAAACAAATGTTTTGCAATAAATTTTGCAAAAAAACACTGGCATTTTCTCGCGTCCACTTCCACCTTACATTCACCAACTAACATAAATAATATATATTGCAGCTTCGCTATTGAAAACTTGTTAATTTTCATATTTTGATAATTCTTTAAGTAAATGCTTGCATTAAAAAAACCATGTTTTGTATAACTCAAGAAATATTTTTCGAAATAAGTCATTTTCCTAATTGGCTGTTTTCCCTTTAAAAATATTCACATTTGATTTTTTTTTTGTAAAGCCTGTGTGAATAAGCTTTCAATTAAATAAATTAACAAACGATTATAAAAAAAACTGTTAGATATAGATTCGGAAATCATTGTCGAGGAGGATATATTCACGAATTAAATATAATATCAATTGTGAGATTATACAATAGCAGCCCTAACAGCAGTTAGATGGATGGAGGTTTCTTAACGGCAGTAGATAAGGATTGAATCCTGGCCTCCTGGGTAAAATTCAGATTACTCACAACAGCCAGCCTAGTCCAGCCTCTTATTTTTTATCATCGAGTCTTACCACCTTTTCAGATTATACGCATATTAATAACTTTAATGGGATAGGTAAGAGGAAGGAAGCGTTTTAGAGGTAATATGCCCTTGTTGGCGTGGAAGGAGAGTGGCAAAATATTCAGGTAAAACCATCTTCAGTGGGATTAGAACCCCGATCTCCCCGACACCAGCAATCCAGTCTAACACAAGCGTGACGCCCTAGAGTAGACCATCCGGCCACTGAGGCGAGTCCGCCTAACTTGTACGTACCTGATGTAAAGACCACACCGCCGCTGAGCGTTCTAACAGACTGCTAATTGAAGCCTGACTGATTGAAGCAGTCTGATTGCTGGTTGTAGATAATCATTAATTTTGCTCACAGGTGAAGATTGAAAGCACACCTGCGCTGTTGGACCGAATGCAGGGACATTCATCACTTGCTTTCGCTCGTGTGGACACACTCAGGTGTCTACTGATGTGTTCACACTACACGGACCACCATAATTTGTGTATTTATATGTTCACACTAAACGAACAACCAGAAATTGTGTATTGATGTGTTCACACTACACGGACTACCAGCAGTTGTGCATTTAGATGTTCACACTATACGAACCACCAGCAGTTGTGTATTGATGTGTTCACACTATGCGAACAACCAGCAATTGTGTATTGATGTGTTCACACTACATGGACTACCATATGTTGTGTATTGTTGTGTTCACACTACACGGACCACCAGCAGTTGTGTATTGATGTGTTCACACTACACGAACCACCAGTAGTTGTGTATTGATGTGTTAACACCACTTAAACCACAATCAGTTGAGTATCAATGTGTTCACACTACAGGAACCACCAGCAGTTGCGTATTGATGTGTTCACACTACAGGAACCACCAGCAGTTGAGTATCAATGTGTTCACACTACAGGAACCACCAGCAGTCGCGTATTGATGTGTTCACACTACAGGAACCACCAGCAGTTGAGTATCAATGTGTTCACACTACAGGGACCACCTGCAGTTGCGTATTGATGTGTTCACACTACAGGGGCCACCAGCTGTTGTGTATTGATGTGTTCACACTACAGGAACCACCAGCAGTTGTTTTTTGATGTGTTCACATTACATGGGCTATCAGGAAGTTGTGTAAAGTAGTGATCACAATGCTTGACCATCCGTACAGGAAGTTATATATATGTGTTCATTAATGGACTAAACACAATTTGCAGATAATTTCTTCTACGATTCTAAAAATAGCAACTAATAAACTGAGTGTAAGATTTGTTATGAATGTATGAGAACTTTACATATAAAATCCACTGAGCGCTGCTGTAAAAGGGTAAAGGTAGTGAATTCGAAATACTAACCAAAACACTTTTTTTATATAAATAATAACATAATACTATAAGAATAGATCTAAATTAAATGTGTAACTGAATACTAATAAATAGTAGTTTAAGGCGTCACTCTCGCAATAGACTGGACTGCTGATGACAGGAAGATCAGGGATCGAATCTCGGTTAGGTATCCTGAGGTTTTTTTCTTTAATTGTTTTGAGCTCTTCCTACACGCAAATGGGGGTACATTAAATCAACCTTCTTCATCTTTAATACATTAGAGTAAATAATTCATATATGTATAACAAAAACGTGTAAGGAGACGCGTTGACAAAAAAACAAACCTAAGCAACCTAAAGATGGATTCTAATCCACTTTTTACCGAATCCAAACTTTCATTTATTTCTAATCCTGAATCACTAATAATATATAAATAAATAGTAGGCTAAGTAAACATGATAAATATAAGAGGTTAACACGCCATTTCAGTGCTAACGTATCCTTTAAAATATTTCTGGAATGTTTTTAAAATTCATTATGAATTAATTTTCTTTTTCGTCATGTCTTACTACCCAATTGGTTTTAACACTTATGTACTAGTTACGATAGTTATTTTAGAGATTAGGAAGGTTATATCTAAGGAAAGTGTACCAGAAATTGAGTGAAGCGAGAGTGGAAAACCATTTTGGAATAAATACCCTCAGTAAACCCGACCGAGATTCGAACCTCAATCTCCCCTTCATTGGTAGTTTAGTCTATTGCGATAGTAGCGCGTTAGACCACGCGGCTACCGAAGACTCTATGAAATAATGTGCTTGGTGTAGTACTACCTTTAAGTAAATGCCCATTAAATTTTAACAAAACGGTTCAAATTAAAGAAAAAATTGATTATCAAGTTTACTAAGAAAATATTAGGTTCAGTTAATACTGTTTTGTACTATTTTATAGTCATATCAAAAACAATATTATATTATGAACATACATTTTTAAAACTAATTTTTTCTTTAAATCAAGCGTGAAAATGAGGCTCATTTTTAGAAGAACTCTCTCAACTTTCTCAAATTTGTATCTTTCCCCCTGGACCCCCCCCCCCTCTCCCATCAAATTCTGACTTTGTTCACACNCCCCCTCTCCCATCAAATTCTGACTTTGTTCACACAAGGATCTTGTCGGTGCTAGATTTTATTTGCTGATGTTGAACTAAGCCCACAAGTTAGTAATATCATAATAGATCCAAATAAAACTAGCTCAGATTCAAAACTATAAATTATTATTTTTGAATCCTAGAAACTCGAAAATCATTAAGGGTTCCACAGATTCGATTACTCGAGATATAACCATAGAGCTCTATGTCCTGATAGCTTTGGGAAATTAAGCACTTGAAAAACAAAACAACAATTGGAATAAAACTTTGGGTGTAATTTAAATTGGGGTGACCTGGCGGTCTAGGGGTAAGGTGTCAGACTTCTGTGCTTGGGGTCCAGGGTTCAATCCTCGGTCCCGGCACAGATTTATCTGATTGCCAAACCCTTCTTTCACCTCTGACAAGACGTGTATTAATAACAACTTGTGAATGTGAGGAATGCCAGGCCTCCATCGTGGTTCGGATCCCACGTTAAACTGTAGGTCCTCCATTTCATCTCACAATCACTATACCATTACACATTAGCGTAAGTGCGTATAACCTGAACGGTTAGTAAGACGTGGTGCTAATAATAATAATAATAATAATAATAATAATAATAATAATAGTAATAATACTACTACTAATAATAATAATAATAGTAATAATACTACTACTAATAATAATAATTTAAATTGTCTAACTATATTATAATACAATGTATTAATTTTTTTTGTTTTAACAGAATGGCTTTTCTACAATTAATTTCATTTTATTTCTATACCTTTTTTTTAGGACACGTCAAGGTGGATATCCTGTTCGTTTTAAATATGCAGATTGACTGAAAGTTGATTGAAACCCAATCTCCTATAAGTGTCTCATTAATTTTACGAACAAAATTTTTTTATTGCAACAACTTGGCATGTTATTATTATTATTTTTTAATATTTTATTTGCATATTGTATCAGATTTCTCTCGAGTAATAATACAAAAAAAACTGATGAAAATGGAAAGAGAAGTGGAAAGTAAAAGGTAGGAGAGATAAATTCACATCACCTCGCCGTAGCTTTAGAGCGTTCGTGTCTCCGGTTGTAATCCCCGCTGAGAAATTTGATGTGACCCGCTCCGGTGGCCGCATGGTCTAAGACGTTACTCTCGCAATAGACTTGACTGTCGATGAAGGGGAGATGGTGGTTCGTTCCCGGTCGGGTGTACTGAGGGTGGTTTTCCTAGAATAGTTTCCTACTCTCCCTTTCCACCTAAATGCAGGCGCACTTCCTTTAAATGCAACCTTTCTCATGCATTACCCACTAACGTAATTGGTAATTAGGTGTATAGACCGAATGGGTAGTAAGACGTGGTACTTTATGTGATCCGACATCTTAAGTCAGGTGTCGGAAATATTTTTGTGGTTTATATAGATTTTTACATTTATCAAAGGTCCAGCAATTACCAATCTTTTCTCCACTCTAATTTTAATTCTTTTGTTCTATACTTCTTGTATTTATTCCTTAATTTCAATATTCCTCCCATTACTTATGTCCCTGCCTTTATAGAAAATATAGAAAATAAATAAAATATACACACCGTTTACCCTGAAAGCTGTCAGTCTTACCTTGATGGATTACACTCTGGCCCTATCTTATAGCCTGCACCATAGTGGAATAGTGCGAGGTAACCTTGCCTTTTCGTGACGATATAGTTTCCTTAACTGATCGACTGAAAATTGCTGCGAGATCGAACTTTTTCCGACCCCTGTCTTAACTCGATCGGTAGCGCAATCTGTCTTCTGAAGAAAAGGGTCCGAGGTTCAGTTTCCGGCAGGGTCCGAAAATGTATGATCGATTGTATATCATCTGTACTTGTAGGCAAATGAACAAATATGTTAGTTTAGTCTCGTCTGGTTTCCTGGTGACGTAGGTTCAGGTGATAATCCTGGTCGGGGCCCACTAGATTTGAAACACGCGATAAAATTCGCTATCGAACTAGGGTAGGAGAGCGCAGAGGAGCGATGCAGGGAGAACATTATACATGGATGTGACTCATAACAGACAGGCAGTGGTTTGAGGTCGAGTGACGCGAGGCGATCCACTTTAGAACAAAGTAATTTGTTTTCAAAAGCGATTTGACGCGACAAGATGGATGTCGAGCTCTTGATTGCCGAAGAATTTGTCAGGCCACAGAGATTTTCTCCAGTTTGTAATTTTCTTCTCCAAAACAGTAAGAATCCCAATATGTAAGGCTTTATTTCGTACCAGAATGCTATAGTATTTTGGCAGGATAAATGGCCATTTAGAACGGAAGTAGAGATTCCCTTCTGGAAGATCTTTTATCCTACCTAAACACTACTATAGGTTAAGATTCTGGTACGAGATAAAGCTTTACAAACGAGCTTCCTTAAAAAAAATCATCGCATATATTAGCCTACATCAACTCATCAGTTACTAATGTTTTTTTATGTTCTTCAAAGCTTTACTAACATATTTATTTCATTTAACTAATCACACATGGTTGTATTTTATATATTATATCAAATTAATGAATGATGTCAAAATATCACATTACCTTGTATGGGTGTAAGAGATAAAGAGATACCCGAAAGTTTCCTTCTCTCTTACACAATGGTGTACAGACGACAGCTCGAAGGGCTTTAGTAACAGATGCCCATCCAGTTATATTATAGAAATCAATGAATGCAAGAGATATCATTTAAATTTTATATTTTTTATCTGATCGGGCCAGGTTAACTTTTTTATGTAAGTCAGTCCAAGCCCTTCCTTTTACTATATATGTTGACAAAAGAAGATCCAAGGAGAGCTATATTTTTTTATCCAATCGTGTCTTGTGAACTCTCTTTGAGTATTCTGAGAATTGAAAAATGACACCTGGTCACGGGAATCGAACCCAGGACCTCTGACTTAGTACGTCAATGCTCTAACCACTGAGATATCCAGGAATCGTCCCGTGCCCAGGGTCATTCTCCACTCATATTTTAAGGCAGAGTCTATGATGGACGTGCGGAGAATGTCGGCTACAAATGTGTAGTTTTATTAAAATCACGAGCTATCAGATAACGCAGCCACCTTCGACTCGGTAGTTGGCTGATTGCTTGCTGCCACTGATACATTACATCACACATTTGTAGCCGATGATTTCCGCAAGTCCATAATAGACTCTGCCTGAAAATATGAGTGAAGAATGACCCTGAGCATGGTATGATTCCTGGATAGCTTAGTTGTTAGAGTATTGACGTCCTATGTCAAAGGTCATGGGTTCGATTCCCGTGTCCAGGTGTCATTTTTCAATTTACAGAATATGATAGCTAGATGTGGTTAATCCTCAATAAAACAAATATGATAGCGTTGGCTATTTTATTCTCTTTAAGAAGGTAATTCCAAACCCCCCCTTTTACCAAGGGGAGTCTTATATGAAAAATCAATATTTTTAGAGTTAATTTGATTTATTGTGAGGTGTCTTTGGGAATTTCGTAGTATTGAAGTGCCAGATACACCATTTAAACTTTCTATTTTTTATCTCATCGAATCATATGAACTATTATACAGGCCTGCAAAATTTGGGTTACTGAAAATTATCTGCAATGTAATGAGCGATTCTTATACTTTGTGGTGTGCCGATTTCAAATATGGCCTCAATTTATCTCTACCACGTAAGGATTTTTTACAAAGGGGCTATAAAAATTTGGGGAAAACACTTATTAACACGTATACTAGTTAAAAATTCATTTATTTAGAAAATTATTGATGGAAAACCATTTTCAACTATTATTAGGATTTACAAGTCCTTATACTGCCATTTTCTTTTGCCCTCAAATTTCCTTTTAGAACTTATCTTGTATACAGCTTTCGACTCTTCTTTATACAGCATCCAACAGTAGTCTACCATCATGTTTATGTTCCATCTACCCTGGTATCAGCATTCCATCTCCTTGATGTCTTGATGGAATCTTTCCCCCTGCTCTTCACTTACAGCACCAAAAGTTTCGGGAAAGTAGTCTAAATGGGAATTCAGGAAGAATTCTATGAATTTCATGAGCATAGTTTCCACACTACACTTGAAGTTAGGATCCTTATTGTTTCCTAGAAATTATGTTACAACTTCTTTGAAAGATTTCCTCCAACCCTCTTGTCCCAAAATATCCATTTTTGTTTTAAAGACTAGGTCTTTCAGAATTTTCCGAATATCTGGACCGACAAAAACACCTTTCAGTTTCGCTTCTGACAGTCCCGAAAGGTTGTCATTCAAGTATTTAAAACACTCTCCTTCTTTTGAGAGAGACTTTACAAATTGCTTCGTCAAACCAAGCTTGAAATGAAATGGAGGCAGGAGGACTTTTCTTTAATCAACAAAAGACTCCCGTAGTATATTTTTGCTTTCACCTTCCTTCTACCGCATAATAATAATATTTCCAATAGCAGAGCCTGTGACAGCTATACATTTTTTTATTCAATCGTATCATGTAAAATCTCTTTGATTAGTTATTTCCTAGCACTTTTTATATGATATATATTTATTTCTCAAGTTATTTTGCTTGTTTGGAGGAGTCTCTGGCAATTGCGTATTATCGAAGTGCAAGAGACGCCATTTAAATTTTCCATTTTTTATATGATCAGGTAATATGAACTTTTTTTGTGTAGGTAAGTCTGAGATCTTCCTTTAAGCATATAATTATGTTGACCATAGAGGAACCTGTGACGGCTATATATTTTATCCGATCGTGTCATGTAATTTCTCTAACCACCCCCGAAATTTTATGAACAAAATAGCTTTATTTATGGTTCAAACAATATAAAAATTAAGATACAAGTACAAATTAGAGGTTTGTGTTACCATAAATATGTTTGATATCTAGACATTTTCATAACCTTCGGCATTTAGGGGGTTATGGTACCATAAAAAAATCAGATAGCTTCTAGAGGTGTTTGATATCTAGATATTTTTTTAGCCTTCGGCAGTTAGGGGGTTATGTTGATATACAACAAATTTAGAGAGCTTCTATAGGTGTTTATTATATAAAATTTTCCAAGCCTTCGGCAGTTATGGTGTTATGTTGCCAAACAATACACTTCAGAGAGCTTCTAGAGGTGTTTAATATTCAAAATTTTTCCTAGTCTTCAGCAGTTAGGGGGTATTGTTGCCATATAAAACACTTCAAATAGCTTCGAGAACTGTTTATCAACTAAAATTATTTCTTCCGGCAATT
>CABFVX010000568.1:0-10109 GCA_902151425.1 Timema shepardi
AAACGTAATAAATTAGAAAATACTAACCCCCATACCTCCACCTCTAAGGTAAACGTAAAAAATTAGAAAATACTGAACCCCCCTCCCTCCCAAACCATTTAGGAATAACCACTTCAGCACACCTGTCCAGTATTTAAACCCGGACCTCTCCGGTACCTCCAAAACAAACTAGACAATACTGACACATTGGTCTGCGTGCCCACCGATGCGTATAAATAATATGTTACTTTTGTTGGCCAGAAGACCCTCTATCAGTTTCTTCTTGGATTATTGAGGTATAGATTATGTTAATTTAATCCGTTCACCGCCAATGTTATCCAAACTAGTGCTAATTATTGCGTTGATAAATTAATTCTAGTCACACAGATAGAGCATTGCATTTGGCCACATAGATAAAGCATTACTTTGAGTCACAGCTCAATATCTCAATCACAATGTCTTATTGAGTCACAACCCTAGGTCTAGATTTAGTTCACTGTTAAATGTGAGTCTTTGCAATGAACTATGGACGATACGGCAGTCTAGGGTAGATTCTTCTCAGAGATGTTTGTATATTAAGCGCGTGTCGAAACCAAGTATTTTTATTGAGTGTAAGTTTTTTATTGTCGATCTGATCAATTTTACTGGAGAAGGGGAATTATTTTTATAGTATTGCGTCTTACTATCCGTTCGGGCTATACGCTCATATACTATACTTTTAGGGAATAAGGTTATATTAATAGGAAGTGTACCCGCATTTTAGTGTAAAGAGAGTGAAAAACAATTTTAGGAAAAACCACCCTCAATATACCCGGCCGAGGTTTGAACCCCGATCTCCCTGTTATCGACAGTCTAGTCTAACACTAGAGTGACGCCTTAGACCATGCGGCCATCGAAGCAGGTATGTAATTTGTTCATTGTCGATCTGATCAATTTTTATCAGGGAAGGGGAACTTTTTTTTTAGCACCGCGTCTTACCCGTTAGGGTTATAAGCTTGTGTGCTAACTACACTGACGTGTTAGGGATTAGGAATGCCAATTAGGAAAAAAATACACCCAACCGGGATTCTAACCTCGGTCTCTCTATATAGGAAATCCAGTCTGTCGCGACCATTCTACCACCAAAGGAGTTGATTTTCCTCTATAATTAGGATATTTTAAAGTGGTATTACAAAGTTTGTTGCGGTCATTTTCATAACTTTAGAAAGATTAAAATATAAATACAATTGTATGTTTTAACTAGAAGTGAATGTGAGGAATGCCAGGCCTCCACCGTGGTTCGGATTCCACGTTAAACTGTAGGTCCTCCATTTCATCTCACAATCACCCTACCAGTACACATTAGCGTAAGTGCGTATAACCCGAACGGGTAGTAAGACGCGGTGCTAATAATAATAATAATAATTTAACTAGAAGTAAATATAAAAATGATTTGTTTTCATGTAAACATTTGAATAACAATACTGAACCATTAAAATAACATTCTTTCCATTGTGTAGTTTTCATAATTTCACTTTTTTACTGGGCTTTAAGTTAAATATTGTTTTTTATAAACATTCAAGTATTAATATTTTTTTTCACCCCCAAACGTGTTAATGCAATGGTTCCCAAACGCTCTCTTCGTTACATAATCTCATCCCCGGTTCCCCATACCCTACCTTTAAAATAATTATTCAGAAACGCGCTTCAATGGCCGAATGGCTTAAGGCGTGATTCTCGTGTAAGACTTGTGTTACTAATTATGGGGAGATTGATGTTCGAATGTGGTTTTTACAAAATGGTTTCCCACTTTACTACCACATAATACGTTTTTTTCCCCCTTTTTTTTAGAATAGTGGTTTGCACGTTCCAGTAAGGGCGAAAATAACACAGCACATTTTAAAATAGTAACATTCATTGGCCTTTTTATTCAAAATCAGATTAAAACCCTTTTAGCTTTGTATTAAGTAAACAAAATTCATAAAATATCCAGTGATACCAGCTCTTCAAAATTTAGTAGTCATTTAGCAAGTCTCTTGGATACCACATTGGCACATTTAGTGACTACTGTAGTTTAGTATTCAGTTAAATTTTAAGTATTTACATCAAATAACCTTTTTGGTCAAAATAAATAAAATATCGCTTCATTAGATACGTTTAGTTTAATTTTCTAGGTAAAGTAATATCACCAGTTTTTGAATATTCATCACGTACATAGAGTGGTATTTGGAAAGGATTTTATCTCCCCATTGATAACGTTTTTGTTCAAATCCAAGTCATAACCGTGACAAATATTCAAGAACTTTTGGGATTAATGTGTAGAAAAATAAACTGAAAATACATACCGAAGCAATATTTTATTTAGTTGGTAAAACAGGTGTTTGTTTTTGCGATAAAGGCTGTACAAATATGGACCTTAATTTGTAGTCCCTCCCACTACACCTTAATTAAGGAAATTGAATAAGCTACTTACTGTTAGATATTTAGTAGGTAGATATTTAGTAGGTGACCTGGCGGTCTAGGGGTAAGGTGTCAGACTTCTGTGCTGGTGACCGGGGTTCAATCCTCGGTCCTGGCATAGGTTTATCTGATTACTAAGCCCTTCCTTCACCTCTGACAAGACATCTTGTGAATGTGGGGAATGCCAAGCCTCCACCGTGGTTCGGATTCCACGTTAAACTGTAGGTCCTTCATTTCATCTCACAAACACCCTACCATTACACATTAGCGTAAGTGCGTATAACCCGAACGGGTAGTAAGACGCGGTGATAATAATAATAATGTTAGATATTTACAACTTCTACTCCATAGTTTTGAGTTATAACATATTATAGTTTGTTTGGAAAAAACTTTTTTTTTCTTACGACTAATACCATGAAAACTATAGACAACACATGTTTCCGCTCTTAATATATATATATATATATATATATATAACGGTAATTGAGTGCATGGAAAAGTTAACAAAGGTTTTATAAATATATATATATATATATGACCTTTGTTGACTTTTCCATGCAATCAAATACCGTAAAATAACGATGACACTGCAAGCGATTAATTATATCCCAGTGAATTCCTAATGTTCTGCATGACTGTATTGTGCGGTGTGTTTAAAAGCTGTGTTTGTGTCTGTCTTGTCTCGTGCAGTTCCTGTGTACATGTGCACTCCATGTGGGATCAGATTTAGCTCCCTCAGCACGCTAGAGGCGCACCAAACCTACTACTGCTCCCATCGACTCAAACAGAAAGGTAATGCGCTCAAATACTAGGCGTATGTGTTTCAGGGAGGGGGAGGTTTTTGTTCTGATGTGTGCTCATCAGGATACACAAGGAATAATTAATCTACTGTAATGTTCACTGGCGTACCCAGAATTAAACTTAGGGGGTATAGATAATATTAATTTTGGTACTTTATTGCAAATAGGAGTTTTCAGGGCATTTTTAATGTGTATTTAACGGTTGAGCTGTTGTGTGTTATGTTATAAATGTCGTCGTAAAATGTAGACTATTCATCCGACCTATCTTTGGTGCTGTACCTATATTATAAGGTAGGGTTACAATCACTTTTTATAACGAATAATAATACATATAAAATAATAATATTAGTATAGGAAAATGTTTTTTAGTGTTGACTGCAAAAAAAAATAATAGTATTTTAACATTTTTTCTTCCTACCATAACTCTACTACTGATATGTTTTAATCTTTTATTAAAATTATTTTACATCTTGGGGAAGGCGGGCATTGTTTTTTTTTGTCAACTTTATTACTGTTTGATTCTATTAAAATCTTTACTTTTTCTCAAACAGTTGATATTAATTTGTGTTGTTTTTTTCCCGTGCTTCGTATTTTCACTATCCGCATATTTATACAAATGAGGTAGTTGGATGAGGAAGATAATGAAATGTACCCACATTTGCCTAGTGGTGGGAAAGTACCCATTCACCTGACTTATGGTTACTGAGAGGATGTCGTGATTGTTCCAGGGCGTGGTGACAGCGACAGTGACGAAGGTAAAAGCATTAGTTCCCTCCCTTCCGTGACCGAGTCCAACATGCAGTCTCGCGGGGCGGAGGAAAGTCTAACGGAGACAGGCCACGAGAACAACAACTGCAAGTCCGCACGCACTGGGAAACAGTACGCCTGTCCTCATTGCTCGTACAGTGCCGACAAGAAGGTCAGCCTGAACAGGCACATGCGCATGCACTCCTCCTCCCCAGCCCCTAGCGTCCACACCCCGACCATCAGCAACGGGTTGTCCGGGGGTCAAGGGGAGATACCGCCCCCGGAGGTCGCCGCCAACATGCTCAACTCCCCTCATCTCGTCGACAGGTACTGCCAAGACTGTGACATCCGGTTCTCCTCCATTAAAACCTTCCGGGCGCACAAACTCCACTATTGTAGCACGAGGCACGTCGTGAAAGGCACCCCTCCCACGATGACGGGTCTGTCCGTGTCGAAGGCCTCCTCCGCGGTGGGGTCTGGACCGTCGTCCCCGGTGGATGTGACGTCGCGCACATCCCCGCCGGGGTCCCACGACCCGTCGAGTGTCAGGAATCCCCACCACACCCCGCAATTACCACCGCAACCGTTCCTCGCCCTCCCGACGAACCCCATCCTCATCGTCCCGTACTCGTTGTTCCAAGGGGCCAGCCTTCTCACGGGCCCGGCCACCTTGGGACTGCCGTCCAATGACACGGCCTGCATCCTCCTGCCAAACGGGACGTTGCAGCCCATGGCGCAAGGCCTGCTCTCTCAGCCCGCGGCTTTGCCTGCTGCCCCTGTCAAGGAGGAGTCCGAGTCTGCTGCTCAGAGAAGATCCGCCATAGTGAGCCTACAGAGCAGGGAGCCTGGATCTTCCAACGAACAGGTAGGGAACCAAGCATAGACACAGGAGTCGAACCCGGGACCTGCTTTAAGCTATACAGGTGTCACAACTGAACAACGTGGGTAGCTCACTAATAAAGTACAATTTTCACACCAAGAGCCTTATCTGACAGCTATAAAATCTTATAGATCTACTTCCACCTATCTATATACGTAAAGTCATGTAATCCGCAGCTGCCACTTTTGATAGCTATACCAATACCTATAAAATAACACAAATAAAATAATAACATGTTATAAACCTCAAATAAAAAAAAATATGTTTGCACTCCACCCCAGCCCCCCTACCCGCCTTCCCGAGAAAATTGGACTTTTGGCGCACAGAACCAAACTTATTGGGCTCAAACTATGTATCTTGTCATTTATTAAACTAAATCAAAATATAATTTGTAAATCGGTCATACATAACCTAAAGGAAGATTTTGGTAATCGTTGGAAAAACATATCTGACTGTCACACTAGTTACTGTATTTTCATATATTCACACGTCAAGTCATGTGATATGCAGCTGCCATTATCGATATCTATACAATAATGTTAATTTTATGATAAAATGTTATCAATGCTGAACTCAAAAGAAGTCAACATTAATCTCAATTTTACTTTCTACAGGAACCTTAGTATTATTTTGTTTGATTTTTGAATCGGACAAATATTCCGATTCAAATGCTTAATGTAACCTGCCGATATTCCATTCGTCATGGGAGTGGTGGTAACAAAAGTCACCAGATCAAATCTCTCGCCAAACCATACGATCTGAAAGACCATGTTGAGGTGTTGTCACGTTTGGCAGTCACCAACTTTCACAACAAACCATTTGTTTTTAACAAGTATGTTTCCCTTTTAACCGCTTTTACATCTTCTGCTAGCTGTCGGCTACAGTAGCCCCATGGCTTCTTTGGTGCTGACTGACAGCTCACAGCTGACTTCTGACAGTCAAAATTTAGATATATACCTAAATTTTGACCATCAGAAGTGGCAGCTGCTAAACACATGTTTTTGCAGATCATATGGTTCGGCGTAGAGATACATAATTTGGTCTGGTAAATTTTTAAAGCTTTTAGCTGTCAGCTGTCAGTCAGCACTAAAGAAGCCATGGGGCTACTGTACCTCAACTCCTACAGTGAATTTACTCTACCTACCTGATGCAATTGACATGGCCTAACTCTCTAACTATAATGTTAGGATTTATTAAAACCCAGCTGAACTAGAGCTGATATTTTCACGTATGATATACAACTTGTCCGGGCTATATGCAATCTCACTACGTGAATAGAGTGAATAAAGTAGAATTCATAGGAAGTTGATTTTCATTAGCTTGGAAGGAAAGTAATAAAACATTTAGAGGAAACCCACCCTCAGTATACCCGGTCTGTATTCGAACCCCAACCTCTGTGTCAGTGGCAAATCAGACTAGGTGAAACTGACATTAATTAATCTGCGTGTCCACAGAGTTTGTATTCACGGGATTTTAGTGGCTGCTGGTGACCTGATGGTCTAGGGGTAAGGTGTTAGACTTCTGTGCTGGGGTCTGGGGTTCAATCCTCGTTCCCGGCAAAGATTTATCCGATCACCAAACACTTCCTTCACCTCTGACAAGACGTGTATTAATCATAACTTGTGAATGTGTGGAATGCCAGACCTCCACCGTGGTTCGGATTCCACGTAAAACTGTAGGTCCTCCATCTCATCTCACAATCACCCTACCATTACCCATTAGTGTAAGTGCGTATAACCTGAACGGGTAGTAAGACGTGGTGCTGCTAATAATAATAATAATAATAATGATGATAAATAGCTGCTAAAATCACTATTACTTTATAAACACAGGTGGTTGAAAGACGTTCCTCTCTGAGTCCTTACCGTTTCAGGGCAAGGCTGTCGCCCGCCTGAGCCGATCGTCCCCTCGTGTCATCGTCGACTCTTCCCTCCCACTCGATCTGAGTGTCCGCCGCTCCTCGGAAGGTGGGGGAGACCTCGTGGTGGACTTGGACACGGACGAAGATCACGACGAGGAGAAGGAGAACCTATGTCGGAGGCCGTCTTTCTCCCCGGAGAGGGAGGACATTGTTTGCGCCCCTTCGATACCCCTGATGTTGTCCACCACGTCCACCCCGTCCCCTCCCACAACATCCCCCGCCCTGTCCTCGTCCTCTCTGTCCAACACCAAGCCCGGCTCCAGTCCGCGCAACGGCGTCATACATTCCAGCAGCAGCCACAAGAAGGCCATCAGTGCAGCCATCAGTCATCTCGCTTCTGGCCAGGTAACAAATAGTTTCAAAAGCAATACATTTTGCCTAAACCTTATTAACATTAATTATAGTGTGAATTTGGCACCATAACTCTTTTTTTGGGGGTTTAAATTTATTCCCTCCTCCCATACTCTAATGGTATTTTCTTGATATCACATGAGGCGTTGTGTGCAATAATGGCGGATTCATCAACGGGCCTTTTTTTAATCTCTCCATCGTGTTCAGGAACACCTGCCGTGCATGCTCATACTTCTAATTTGTGGAGTTCGCCCTTCCTTAACCCTCAAAATAAGGGTTTAAGATATTGGCGATTCGCTTTTGAGCGTTCAGCATGCGGGCCATAAGGGTGAACTTGGAGCCCCCTCCCCGACATTGAAGGGCCACCCTCCCTCTTAGCTTGCAATTGGAGGTCACAAGCAAATGCTCTTCGCCTCCACAACACAAGTCGGTACACTCTCAACTAGTACGAAGCTAGTTTTTTTTTGTTTATTGTAAAAACTGTGATGTCGAGTGCAGTGGAGCGTTATCCTCATGAAAGAATTAATAATAAAGATGACACTCAAGTTGATTATGTTATTTAAGTAGCTTTATTAATTTTTTCGCAGTCATTTCTCCGTACAATATTCTTGTATTCAAAGGTTATAATAAGCAGTATTATATATTTTTCAATAATTCTGTTTTTGCTAAACTGATTTTTGTTTGTTGGTTGTAGTCATCCATTCGCTCACACATTAGAGGTAGGAGGGGAATATGGGCTAGAGGTGAGAAGGGGGTGGGGGGGGGGGCGAGGTATGTATCTTGACTCTGGGAAATTGCATAGGTACAATATTATTGCTCCTAAAATGAACAAAATGAGACACAAAAACGTTTTGTTGAGTTCGCCTGGCTCAAAAAGTTTCAAAAGGATTTTTCTCAAAACATGCTCCTGTTGAGTTCGCCCTTCTAGCACGTAACATCTCATAACCAGTGACGAGGTGTGTCCTTAATGTCAGGATATATGTTGGGTTTCAACATATCATAGGATACCTACTTCACGACTAATCAAATTTTCACTTTTGCGACAGTAAACAAACATATTTAAAATGTTGTGATCAGTAAACCATGTACTGATAAAATGGAAATTTTATATAAAATTGCTTAGATGATGATACTTGTCACTTATTTGTAAACAATCAATTTTTTGTTAACATTTAAAGGATCTTATCCAACGGTCCAAAAGATACATTTTTAGAATTGAACCTTTTTAATTTGATAAGTTTTCGTGACATAATTTTTCAATTTCTATGGCAACATGTTACATTGACTCTCTGTTTCCTTTTTACCAGGAACCCCCAAGCAATCTCTCGCAGATTCTTTTGGCTGCTGTCGCCGCGGCAGGGCACAGTGAAGACAACAATGGGGCAATGCCACTCCGATCCCCTCTCTCATTAAACTACACATCAAGTAAACATTCTTCCAAAAACAACCCACACAAAGCTTCCACTCACTTACCTCCTGTCATTCCATCCTCCCTTCTGCTAGGAGGTCCTCACTCATCTTCTGAACTCTTGGCCACCCAATCCCTCCTGCCCCTCATTAGTCCCGAGATAGCTCTCAGGATGGCCTCTGAGCTGCCGGGCCAGCAGGGCCCTCAAGTCCTCGTCAAACAAGGTGTATCCAAGTGTCGTGAGTGTAACATTGTTTTCTGCAAGCACGAGAACTATGTGGCCCATAAGAAGCACTACTGCTCTGCGAGGATGGACAGCTCGGGTGCAGGGGACGAGCAGGGCTCCAAGGCGCCAAGCCCCGTGGCCGTGGCGGGCTCTCCGAGCGGTTCCAACTCGGCTGGTTCACCGACTCACAGCGGGGGAAAGTCGAGCCCTACGGGAAGTGGCGGACCTGGACCGCAGAAACCCACGCTGTTCCAGTTCATCTGTGCGGCGTGTGGCATCAAGTTCACCTCGTTTGATAACCTGACGGCTCACCAGGCATACTACTGTCCCAAGAGGGTGGACGTGTTGGCCAAGACTGTGGAGGGTGGGGCGGAGAAGTCCAACAGGAAGTGTCCCAAGTGCAAGGTAATTTACAAAACAAGGTTGATAAACAATCTTTAGGCACGAGTGAGAATGGTCCACACATAAAACCAGACTCTCATTTGTAACTGATTTGTAGCTGTTTATAAAATCATGAAAACAATTCTATACGTGCATCTTAATTTTAGCGACGTACTCATGGAGGTATTCAGTATGGACAAATAAACATATTTTTTTTAAACTACATTTTCTTCTTAACATTAATAAATGAAGCCACAAAGGCTAAAATGTTTCTTTCTACTATAATTGTTTCCTCATCCTGATTTTTATTAACTTTTGAATCTCTGACTAGCCTTTTCCTAAGAAATCTCTTAACTTTCTTTTTAATTCATCTACTTGATAGAAATTTAGGTACTAGGGAAATTGTTTTTGATGTGTTTGCTATGGTGATTACAAATGAGTAAAACTTATTTTTCTTTATTCATGTCCAATATCGCTACTAATTGTTGGTTACTACTTATTAGTTTCTTACTGCAAATCATATTCTTTCAGACTCATATTATTTATATTATTACTGCCAAAAATAACGTGAACACAAATAAGCATAATCCACAGAGTCAATAATGAAGTTATTGGAACAAAAAATAGGATTACAAACTTAATATGTGTGTGTGTTGTTAACAGGTGAGATTTTGTTCACATGCTTTAATTATCAAACAGAGAAACAATTAATTTACTATGAGCCTACCTTTGCGAATGGTGACAGAGTACCTGGAGTGATGAGATGATAGCTGGGGTTCCCCAATCTTGTTTCTTGAGCACTTAATAATTATTTTACACGATAGAGTTTCATGGCTGTGTACCTCGAGACTAAGAGACGCTTGAACACTTTTTTTCCATTATACTAAGAAAAAGCGCGAGATAGGTGAGCCCATAGCCATTAAGAGAGAAGGGTCAATGCGCTGCTGACACCTAGTGCTAATGAATATAATTAATTA
>CABFVX010000568.1:10141-57760 GCA_902151425.1 Timema shepardi
AAAAAAAAAAAAAAAAATAGAGCACAGCTGGCTCAGTAGGTATATTCATACTAAACAATGTGTGTTATTTAAAAACTACTCCAACAATCAAGTGACTGCATGTCTAATTGAAAATGGCATACCAATTTTAAGAACTATGAAGTGGATGGGGTAATAACTTTCTCTTCCTTCACTTCTAACTCAACAGTACATTTAGGAGATAAAAAAATGTAAGGGTAGATTATGCTAGAAACAAGCCAAGTTCACATAGCTAATTTTGATTCACAGAAAATAAATGCATTTAACATATCTACTTATCATCATCATCATCATCCTCATAAATGGTTTTCAGCGTGTGGTTGGGTAAGTTTTGTAAAATGCCTGTATCTTCCTTTCTCTTTTCACCACTCTTCCCTCCTTGCACATTTGCTGTTACCTGCTCTTCCCATCTTTCTCTCTTTTGGTTTCCCTTGCCTTTTATTTTCCATCCTCATTACATGTCCACATCATCTCAGTCTGGCTTTCTCTTATATCTTATATCTCCTAAACTACTTGTTCCCCAACTCTATATTCTTGTTTATCAGATTATCTGATAAATGTTTACCATTTTATTTAATATCCTAATCGCTGTGAGGACTAAGCTACTTTTGATGAAAAAGCTGGGTGCTCAAAACTCCTGACTCCCTGATACAGTGTAACTGTGTTTCAGTTATTTTACATGGGTGCTTTAAACCACAAACACTGTTTAAATCCCCGAGGACCACACTTGTTTCAAATCAGTAATTTAATATAGTTGGAAACTCTTACAATGGATGTAATATTTTATGTAATGTACAGTACAGTACTGATGTACAGTAATATATTAATATAAAATATGAGTAGTTAAATTTGAATGACTATATAAAATCCAGGACGTTAGCCCACAATCGAGCTATACCAACTGAGCGTCCATCGTCATTAGCAATGATGGTGCTAACATTTGCAGATAGAGGGTGTCATGTGGTCAGCACAACGAGCCATCTGGCCATTAATCTCAGTTTTATAGATCGAAGCTGCTACTTATTTATTTAAGTAGCTCCTCATTTGTCCTAACAAGGCTGAGTTCGACCTTGTCCTAGACCCACTGCTTCACAGAAACTCTGAAAGCACCGGGGATTAAACCAGGGACCTCTAGAAATTATAGTGCAACCAACAATTTTACAAATAGTTCAATTTATTTGAGTATATGCACTGTTGTGCTATATATATATATATATATATAAAAGTAACGGTCGCCAATTTCCTACACTGTGTATTTGTTTTAGGCGTTGGTACCTGTGGATCAGTTGGCGGCACACCAGTGCGGTGTCTCCGGGACAGGTTCAGGATGGAAGTGTCCATGTTGTGATGTCGTCAGTCCCACCGCCAGTGCGGCACAGAGACACATGGACTCGCACAGTGGTGTCAAGGCGTTCCGTTGCACCATCTGCCGGTATAAGGGCAACACCCTTCGTGGCATGCGTACGCATATAAGGATGCATTTTGAGAAGAGATCGACAGATCTGCAGGTACATTGGTATCTCATTACAAAACTGATTTGACAACTTACTTATGTGGTATATTCAAGCATAACATGTTAAAAACCTTTTCACTGTCGAAATCTTGTCAATTTTGAATTAGTGGAGCAAAGTTTGGTACTGATCTTACTCATACACGAAGATGGATCAAGGGAAGGGATCTTGTCTATTCGTCCTCATTGTTGAGTAATTAATCTTGACATGAGGGAGTGAATAGGGCGAGGTTTTTAACACAAAGGGTTGACCTTGGTGGCTCGGGGGTAGAGTGCTCATCTCAGGACCCAATGCTCCTGGACTCAATCCCAGCCGGGTCGGAGAAGAAGTTGAGCTGTTTGTCCCATGTCGACTATGGATTGTAAAAGAACCCTAAAACATATAGAAAAATACCTTTCCTGGAAAAATTGGTAAGGTCTTTCGCTATAGCTCATAGATATTCTCGTGTGGGTTGATACAATCAGTCGGTTCAAAAAAAATAACATTTAATAAGTAATTAAAAAAATATCACCAAGATTTAATTTTTATTCACTAAAAACAACATGTTTTCTATAGATTATTTGTTTTTACCACTGTGTCTTACTACCTGTGTGGGCTGTATGCATATGTACTTATTAATGTGTTATCTTAACATTCAAATAGAATAATAGAAAAAATATTGAGCAATTCAATTGTCTGTCATTTTAGACCTGCATCACAGATGTTTAAATAAGTTTCCAGCTGGTTTTTAATACAAGTAATATATTGTAAACATAAAAATAAATCACACTATACACTAATGTGCTAGGAATGAGGAAGGTTGAATTTATAGGAAGTGTACTCGGATTCTTGTATAGAGAGAGAGGGGAAAATCATTTAGGAAAAGTTAACCAAACAAGATTTGCAGACCCAATCTCCATGTTATCGACAGTCCACTCTCTTGAGGGCATGACACCTTAGACCATGTGGCCACCGAAGGGGATATGATGTATATTAAATTTATCAAGTAGTTTATGGAAATGGTTCAAAGATAATTTAATATCATTCGGGGTTGCACTGCCTTACACTTGCATCAGACTGGATTGCGAGTGATGAAATAGAAGTTTGAATACCAGTTAGGTGAACATACTAGGGGTGGTTTCCCCTAAACTACATTTAATCTAGTTTCAGCTTTGTCTATCCCTAGCACATTAATGGAAATATGCGGAACAAGACACAAAACACATTGATTTATTTTTACGTTTATAATACATAGCTTTTATTATAAACATAATGGAAACTTATTTAAACATATGTGATGCAGGTCTGAAATGAGGAACACCAATGAATTACTCAATATTACTTTCTATTAATCTATTTGAATGTTAAGATTATATTCTGATTAAAATTATTCAAGTTCCTTAATATTTTTATAGTACTATATTTGGAAGAATTCCTATACCTTTCCTATACCTTCCTATACCTTCTTCCAAATATAATACAGTTACCTCATAAAGCGAAAAGAGGTTTTCCTTATAGAGTTATTTCTATAGTACATAATATTTATTTGCCCTAGCCTACTATCCTCTCTTATTGGCTTCCTTTTCTATCATCCATATTTCATTACTTTATAATGTTTCCACACTGTGTTCACAAATTTATTATTCATTTGGCAACTATAAATTTTTATATACTATACTTTACAGGGTTGATCTTACTGGTACAAATATTTTTCTTTCTATTTATAATATATTAGCTTCTCGAAAGAGTAGGAGGGATGTATTGATATCTCCGACCACACATTTGTTCATCAAACAGACTATAGAAATGTTGGAAAAGTTCCTCTTGAGCCTCTAAATTATTTCGCTTCATTTTATATAATTTTAATCAAGAATTTAATCAATGATTGTTGAATTGTTTAAATTTGATGTATTATTCAATAGATAGTTTGTAATCTAGCCACACAATTATACGTACATTAGAGTATGTCTACAGTTACATTCTTCCCAACAAGTTATCTCAGAAAAAGCTTTACAATATATTTTTATGTTGTTTATTTCTTTTGTTCAAAATCTACACTTAATGTTACAAAGAAATGTATTACAAGATAATTATTTATTTTAATCATTTAATAGTTCAACATAAAATATATGTATTGTTATCATTTCAATAATGATTTTGTTAAACTTTTAACTTAGGCCTTTAAAGTTTTTAACCTTTTTTTTTAAAAAAAAAGAGAGAATTACATACATTATTAACTTGTACAATAATATGAAACTAATCTAACATTATGTTTTGTTTAGGAGGAAAATTTCATTACATGCATAGTCGGAGATGAAATGGTCGCTAGTCCCAGCAGCGCTCCTCTGCCCGGGATGCCCTCCCTCGAGCCGATAGCAGAGAGTCCGCAGCAACAGCCCGAGATCCCTGCCAGCGAATCTTCCCGTACAGACAAGCTACACTTCTGTGACTACTGCACCTACAGTTCAACTTACAAGGGCAATGTTGTGAGACACTACAAACTGGTCCACAACAAGACTATCACAAACCTTGGGGAGGATGCAACATCATCCTCTTCAACATCATCGGTCGGGGAAACAAACAGCGTGATTAGAAGTGTAAGCCAAGCAGGTGTCGAAGAGAATGAAAGAAGTGAAGGTAAAGTTGAAGTGCTAGTGAAACAGGAAAGACGGGAGGTGGAATTGAAAGACGAGGAAACAGTAGATGTGAAAAACGTTCTGGTGAAACCGGAACCGGTGTGTGTCTCGGACTCTGAAGAGATCGACGTAGAGGACAGGCCGCTGGAACCGCGTGTCATGCCAAAAGATAACGATCTGCTAGAACCCACGGACCTGTCAGGAAACAATAATAAAAAGATTGGGCCCAAATATTGCAAGTCATGTGACATTTCTTTTAACTACTTGTCTACATTCATCGCACATAAAAAGTTTTACTGTTCGAGTCACGCCGGGGAAAGCACGGCCAACAGAACGGCTGAAACCTCTGTGCTGTAGATTGTGTGTGCGATGATGTAAAATATGTTTTAGCCAGTAAGGGGGTGTTGTCATATCTAGTATACTGTTACACCTTAAAATATAGTTTAACTGTGATATTTGTATGTAGAACGTACTGTATGTGATTGTGTAAGAAATGGCAGAGGAAATTTGTTTCAACACTAATTCCATGTGTTTTAAAAATAACCTATTTAAGTAGATTGTTAAGGGTTTTTTCTTGTCATAGCTCATCTTTGTTCATTCTGAGATTTGTTTGAGTTTATATTAGTTTATACTGAAATGAATTATAAACATGTTAATGGTAATGATGTAATCCTCTAAAACTTCACGCAGTGCAATATCAAAAAAAGGGTGGGTATATTGGTAAACACAGAGCATTTTGGAGCATTATAATAATACAGTGAACTCTCTAACTAGCGGACACCTTCCGGTATCAAAAAAATGTCCGTTAAGACATGTCCATTATTAGGAAAAACACACACACATACATACATGGATATTAACTACAACAATATAATTACTGCAATATGTAGTATTTTATACAAGATAGTTATGACAAGTAAATAAATATTGTATGTAGGCTACTGTACATATTGCATAATTCACAGAACAATACACAAATAAAATGAAATGGGAACATTAAGCCTTCTGTACCATAGGCCTATATGTGTGCACGAGCACAGACTAAACTGATGAAACAACTCCCATTGAAGGATTGAAAGGGGAAGGAGATATGTCCTTTAAATTATTTAGTTAATTCTACATAAAATATTTTAGAAACTTTCGATAAAGTGGTAAGGCAGGACCGCTCACACTTTGCGTGAGACAATGGTATTCCTGACATTCCTATAGTAAAATACTGTACATGAACTGTTGTTTTCAATTTTTGTCCGCTGTTTAGAAATTTGTATGCATAAATAGGTGTCTCCAGCAGTATCCGTGTCTGTTATTGGGTGGTTGTTTCACTGTGAGAGCCATTGTTATTTTGCCGGGACAATCTCAACTGTCCGCTATTTAAATGTGTACTTTAAGGAAGATTTCACTGTATCAGCCAAAATTTAATGATTTATAAATATGATATTTTTTACTTGTGATTACTATAATTGATTGTTACTGTTTTCCAAAATATTTGTTGTCTAAACAAGTTTACAAAGCCATTACACTAATATTTATACTAAACTAAACTTTAATTTTCACAAAATTTTTTCAACATCAAAATTAAATTGGTTTTTCGCAATTGCATTGTTGTAGATATTATTCCCTCTTTTTTGAATTAAACCAACCATCTATATTGATGAACCTTACGTTGAAGATAGTAATATAACAATCTTGTTTGCTTTATTTAAAGTGAATAGGACTATCGCTCATACTAGGCATCAACACATTTTGATTGCAATGGTCTAGTTAACTCTGAAGTAAAGATGTCACGATACCTGTTTTTCTCGATTCCGATTCTTATATTTAACCTCGATTTTTTTTATCCTCGATTTCAATTCTTGGACATTTCTTATTTCATTATTTTTGTAAACATCCAACCTTACATAACACATATTTGTTAAACTTCATATCATAACAAAAAAAACCTCAAAAAAACCAAAATATGTAAATATTATTATAATCCAATCAATTATTGTTTTAACAAAGGAAAATATCCGTTTTACTAAGTACCTATTAAAGCATATTATCACGTTATACATATTTAATAAAATAGTTGGGAATTTGTAAAGTAATATATTTTTAGCTACAAATAAAGCTTCACTGAGTCAAACATTTATATATAGTTAAAAAAAAGATATAATAAACAATTGCTGAAAACACAAGTATTTCAAATTCACCAAATAGGTCATTAACTGAACCAAAATAAATTGTAAATAAATTAATATAGTGATTGATAACTGATAACTACTAATTCTGAATTTTGCCATTTTCTTACTTACCAGTACTTTGATTGAGATGTAAGAATCGAGTATCAAGAATCATAATATTAAGATCAATTGTTGATTCTTTTGATACCAGTAAGAATCGAGGGTATTGAAGTATCAAAGAATTGAGTTTGACATTCCTACTCTGAAGTATGTGTTATGTGTTTTTTATTTTATGATTATTTGTCATCCTATTGGTTTTATTCAATGTTGAGATATATTAGCACAAACAAAGGTGCATTGTTCAAGCTGCAACAGCTACCTGTGATTGCGGCTGAAGTTGCTGCTACATACCGTAGTGACACTATCCACATCCAACAGCCACAGAGGGTGTTTTACAATAGGCGACTTCAGTCGCAGTTATCGGTCAATTTCGAGAGTTGATCCAAGTGGCAATTGACGGAGAAGTACATGACGACAAAATAATTTTAATTTGGTTATACAGCAGAAGGAAAATACAGAAGCTCAACACATGTATGCATGTCCTTGTACTTTGGATGTTTTAAATTGAATACTCACAGATGTTGTGATACTAAATTACACAGCCCCATATCCTGCGAATGGGTCATTAGCCCTCCAGTTGTGTTTTTTTTTGCGTAATCATTTTTTAAATAGATTAATACACAAAATTCAATAACAAATACATAATGTCGCTAGAACTCTAGCACTGTCACTACGTGTGTAGCCGCAAGCACTGCTCACTCCACCATTGCTGCAACACATACTGCCATCTCCTCATGTCGCAGATCAAACTCTAACTCCACATGCACAAAGACTCTAATTCCAACCGCAGTCACAGGTAACTTTCACAGTTTGGACATCGGTCAAGGAATCACTTATTTGATTTGATTAATTTCTAACTTCGCCATTCCTACCAGTCAAAATGTAAGGACATGTAATATAATTTTTATCACAATCAAACACACTATATCCTGAGATGTAAGATCAAGAAAGTTATTTGCTATTGAAACTTATTTATATTGTCCTGATGATATAAATTAACACAAACTCATTTAAAATTCAGTTAAAAAATGGGATATTGATTGCAATTGAAGTCTACATAGAACATGCTATATTTTGGTATGTCATTAAATAAATATGATATATTTGTCGATTTAAAAAAAAATACACCTGGACATGGGAATAAAACTCAAATTTCCCGGTTCACATGAAGTTTATTTCTTTTCTCCAAATTTACATATATCATTGATGCACCTATATCCACAACTAAAAGATGAGTTATATCTTCAAAAGCTTTGCTAGTCATGTACAATTACTGCACAAGTAGTGCCTTACCTCCAAATAAGATAGCTTTATAGAAAATGAAGCACAAATAAAATTAAGAAATACTAACACATATTTACACACACATCAATATTTCAATGCTATTATAGCATTTTCCTCAGGAAGGAGTAGTATACTGAACAGGATGTTGTCTTCAGTGATGCCAACTTGACTGGTATGGATAAAAACTTCTCTGGTGGAGATGAAATTCTCTGAATGTTTCTATATTACTCTATGGAAGGTGGGTGGTGCTGGTGTAGCCTCTGGGTTGAAATTAGCGAATATTTAGGTTGGGTGGTTTTATAGCCTTTGTGATCCATTGATGTGCCAATTCCCATCTTCTTAACTGAGACATATTTCATTGTGTCTTGTTAAATTATTTTAACTCCTTGACAGTGTAGCAGTCCTCAAAGTTGAGGTTATGAGTGGAGGCATGTGCTGAAACTGGTTTTTCTAATATTCTTCTAATATTTTTCCTAATATTCTATCATTTTATTTCTTACCAATTGCTTATGCTCCATGCACTTTATTTCATACATAACACATATTTACACCACCTCAACATTTCTATGACATATGGCATCTCCATCAGGACGTAGTGGACTGAACATGAAGTTGGCTTCAGTTAGTTCAGACTTAATTGTTTTTCCTGTTCAGTCTGCTGCGTCCTGAGTAATCTGCGATGTTGCAAATATTGAATAGTTTGTAAATGTGTGTCATTGTTTTAAAATATATTTATGTTTAGTTTTATACAATTCTATTATATTTACTAAATGACATATTATAAATATTCAATAGATAGAGATGTAACTTCAATTTGCATTATTGAGAAATTTTCGGTACAAAAAACTAGGTCAGCTATGTTTCTAACTAGTATTTTGGTATAATCATGATACTTCTTTATTGTACTTGCATATTTATTCTAAGTAATTTGTTTTATGTACAGTAGACCCTCCCACATCTGACCTCTTAATATCTGTGTCCTTGGTATATGCGACCATCTCGCTTCGATGGTTGTCTATACTTTTCTGTGAGCTACTGTTGTTTCACCAGCAAGAAATCTATGTTGTCTGATCAAATTTATTTTTATTTTGCCATAGCTAAATTGTAGACTGTATTTAAAAGATAAACACTTCACTATTTTTTTATAAAAACCATAGTATATCATATTTTCACTAGCTTTTTTGTTTAAGTTTTTTGTGCGCCTCTTACTATCTGACCTTTTTTGTGTTGCGACTATGGCCCAGTCCCATGAGTGATGGATAATCGGAGACCCACTGTATTAAAGTGCTACTTGTTTATTGTTATTGCTGATATAAGTCATCAAAGGCTGGATCATACTGTCCTAGGTAATAAAAGGTTAACATTCAAAACTCACAAATTTTTTCAAATTAAAATATTCATTGTATTACTATTATAATCCAAATTTACATTGAAATAAGAATCATAACTAAATCTACAAACCATTTCTAAGACCAAACCTACCTGCCTTTTTTGAAGTGTGGTATGTATCCTGCAACATTAGCCCTAATAAAGTTTGGGAATTTGTTCTGTTATTAAATCATACATATTTTGATCTATGAGCTATGTTTGTTTTTGGATTAAAGAAAATGAAATCTCATAAAAAGATCTAACATAAAATAATTATTTATTGAAAAAAAAGAACTTAACAAAACCCTAAAAATTGTGGCTTTTACTTCAAATAATAAGTAATGATTATTATTAATAATGTGTTTCTGTTTATCATTGAGCTGTTTTATTTTTAATTTTTAATGTTTATCCAGTCAAAGTCCAATGAAGGTCAAGCATTTCGTTTTAAGACTGTCATGTCAACCGGTGATGTATGTTTTCTAATATCTTGTTAACTATATGTTTATTCAAATGTGTGAAACATATTTTAATGCTTTAAACATTGATAACTAATGTTATGTACTCATTACTTTCAAGTAATCTCATAAATTTTCTAAATCTGGTCATGTTTATTTTTGTTGATAAATTGCTTTGTGTTCTCAACTTATTATATTATCTGAGTGTTATTTTTCATCAAATGTTTATTTGACCATCCAAACAATAATATCACCCCTAAACATTACCCAGTGAATTTTATTATTTATACTTATGAGAAGATTGTGTCTACTTTTTAACCAGTGAGAAGATATTGATCTATTTATTGTATGCTTTATTAATTTTGTGGGCATTAATTACATTTTGTACCTATTAAACAACTTAAAAGTGTGTTCCATTTCTTCATGGCTGAAAAAATTAATATCATACATTGTGTACAAAAATTACTTTATAACTAATGTTAAGTATCCATACTAAAATACCTTTTTTGTTACCTTTAAAAATAGTAAAATACTACCATGGCTTAACAAATACATATTCTAAATTTTATAAAACACTAACTTTATGTACCAAGGTATCATCAGGTGGGTAATTACCTACTTACTAAGCCCTAATTGCTCACCTATTTATTCCTTAATTTGTGTGTGAACAAAACAATTACTACCTAGAACAGAATAGAATGGGTCAGTTTCACTATTGACCCATTCTATTAGAGATTGTCATTTTTTATTTAAAATAGCGTAGCACTTGAGGCGCATCAATTCTGAATATGAAATTGACCCTAAGAGTTGATTAAAGAATAAAAAATTCTTAATAAACAAAACAAGCTTTGGTGGTTTGATCATTATGTGAAATGTGGTGATAAACAAGATTAAAAAAATTTATATTGAATCAATTATTATGTCAGAGTGAGTGGATACAACCTAAGATATGTGGTGTACATGATGTGGCTTAAGACAGCCTCGTACAACCACCACATCACACTTGACAATCAAGAACTATGACAATACCTGATTCGGTAGTTGCATGGTCTAAGGCGTCACTCTCGTATTAGATTAGACTGCCAATGTAAGAGAGATTGAGGTTCAAATTTCGGACGGGTGTACAGAGTTTTTTTTTTTACAAAATGGTTTTCCACTCTTCCTACATGTAAATGCAGCTACACTCCCTCTAAAATTCAACCTTAGCCCTAACTAATTAGTAGAGACATGCAAAAGGTGAGTTTATTTTTCTCCAAAAGCGATGATATTAGCTGAAAGCGATGTTATTATTTACTTAAATATGAGTCGAATTAGTATTTGTTAAAAAAAAAACTAGGATAAAACGGAAAAATGAAAATAGTTTATTTATAATATTAATCAACAGCCAGATACGAATTTTAATTAAAATAGTTAGAGCCGATTTTGAGAAAATCTATTATTTCTCTTTTCACCCTATATTAAACTACTCTTAATTTTAAGTTAAACAGACACACAGACAGACGGCATTGCAAATATCACTTTTTAGGGTTCGAGGGGTCATGAGACGTTGATATCCATCAACATTTCAGGTTAGGTTTTTTTTATGGTCGCAATACTTTACCTTTAGTGTTCAAAAAGTTTAAAAAAATATACATTTGCGTATAGCTTGAAAGTTATTGGTTTTATAAAAATATGCTTATAAAATATTTGTATTATAAATAGATCTACATATTTGTAATGATAAGTAATTTCATTTCTCAAATAGTTTCTAAGATATGATACAAAATGTTAATTTACATATCAAATTGAAGCCCTTAAAGTCATTTTTCCAAAATATTGAGAGGAGCCATTTTGTTTGGAATATTTATAAATGTTTAGAAATGAAATTTAATCAAAATCAAGCCGATTTTGAGAAAATCGACTTTCTCTTTTTTGCCCTTCAGTAAACTACCCTTAATTTTAGGGTTGGATATCCAATTCCAAAAACCTTCAGGGCAACCCTATGAAAA
This sequence comes from Timema shepardi, assembly GCA_902151425.1. NCBI lineage: Eukaryota > Metazoa > Arthropoda > Insecta > Phasmatodea > Timematidae > Timema > Timema shepardi. The sequence continues at coordinate 21,663 of CABFVX010000568.1, forward strand.
CCCTAGATACCAAGTTTTAGCTCGATCGTTAAAATATTGTAGGCTCTAGTTGGAGGTACAGACAGACAAACAGACCGAAATTCAAAAACCACTTTTTCGGATGGGGGGATCATGAACCGTTGAGATTCATCAAAATCTCAAGTTTGATTTTTTTGACAATCACGATACTTTCTCTAGCTGTAAGATAGCGAGAAAGTAAAAAAAAAAGGGCTACCAAAAGAGCATCTTTTCACACAAATATATGTATAGACTTACAAAGGGCATTCTGCCTTTTATTTGATACATTATATGGTATATTTATAATATGCTCTTATATAAAATACTACATTATTTGATATGGACAAACCAATACTAATAATTATATCAGTAATGGTATTTATTAGGAATTAAATTTAGTCGGCAAATACATTAATATATTTATTAATGATTTATAACACAGGATGATTTTCTCAGTAGAGACCCCAAGTTTGTGGCAATACAATTGAGTTCCCATTACCTTCTCTTATTATGTATACATAGTGGCAGTGTTGGCCCTAGTTTATTTCTAACGTTTAACGAACTGTTACATCAGAACAGCGTGTTTGTAAATCAGTCAACAGAGGATGAACTATAAATAAATAGATATTATATCGACAAAAGTTTGGGGCCTCTAGAGATTGAATCACTCTGTATAAGCACAGAAACATTTGGTTCAAGAACTAAACAACTTTATATTTATTATGTTTGAGTATGAACTTATATAAATGTTTTCTGGAAAGATTGTTTACTTTTCAAACCATGTTTAGAATGGTTTTTATATGCAAAGAAAAGAGGAGAGAGTGTTGGGGGAGGGACGTGTGGACTACCTCTGGTATGTGAATGTATCCGTATGATTACTTTTATTGGCTAAAGCTAAGGTATTATTTTCTAGTGAAAACCCTGAAAAAATTAGCTGTGCACGCCCTTGCCTGTATGTATTGACACAAAGAGAATTCTCAACCCTTTATCGCAGGCGTGTCAAATTTATTTTATTATAAGGGCCTTATTGAAAATTCAAAATACTGAGAGGACCTCTTTAAAAAAATGCAATCTTCTCAGCAGCTTTTGTAGACATAACTCCATTAATTATATTTTTATTAAATACCAATTTTGATTTAGTAAAACATATTAATTTTTACCCAGAAATATCTATAGTTTTGTTCAAACATTCTTTAATAAACTTCATAGAAAAAATGGTTTGGATTTGCTAAGATCAAGGAATAATTTTCCATAATGATGTTGGCATTTCAAATACATATTATACAAAAATAACAATTGAACCACGTTTTATGTTGGTTCATCATTAGATCCATGCGACTCACAGCAGCATGAGGTCCGCACCAGCAGTTTTGACATACATGCTTAGTAATGTATTAATAGAATAGTAGTTTACAACCTAATGGCCAGTTCCTGTAAAATAAATTTCCTCCCTTTGACGGTTCATAAGACATTTAAGAGTAAAGTAAAGCAATGGTAAGAGTTGAAAAAATGAAAATTCCACAAAATAACTAAAAATATTACACATAAGAATGAAAAATTCAAATACAAAGTTGTTTATTAGTCTATTTTGAAGAACAAATCATCATGGTGAATTTTGATTTATATAAGATTTATCTAGCTTTATTTTTATATGCAGATTTGAATACAAATTTTGAATTGTTTTTTAAAAGATCTGTTTAAAATTCTCTTAAAAATAAAAGGTAAACAAGTGGAGGTAAATTGAAGGTGTTTAACTTGGTCTGATAAAGATAATATTAGAGGCAACATAAATATTTTTTAATGGGAATAATATTTATGAATAATTAAAACCAGTAAAACAATTCTCAACTTTATTTTAGTTGTAGCCTTAAAAATATTCAAAATGACTTTATTTGTTTTAAGAATGCTAGGTACGCTTATTACCATCTACATAAATCTCAGGAGTACCTCATTCTATATTTATCTTTGTTTAAGATGAATTCATTTTACATTGATACAACCTTTAATACTTTTTTTGTGACCCCTCATAGAAAGAAGTTATTGTAATCGTCCAAAAAATCGGACTCTATAGATATTGATAGAGGGATAGAATTTTTGGACTTTCCTAAACCCCGCCTCCCCCTGGTCCAAGAAATTTGTTTTTGCAATTACGTCTGTATTGGTGTTTCGGCCAAGAGGCTAAATAAACTATTTTACCAACCATGATAAAACTTGGTATCTAGGGTTTGAATAGGGTTCTCTCCAGAGAATTTCTTGGAATTAGGTATCTAACCCAAAAACCACTTATTTGGGATAAACAGAGAAAAAATGGATTTTCTCAATATCAGCACTAATAATTTTGATTAAAATTTTATCCATAGATTTTTTAACATTAGGTTGTAAACAAAACAGCGATTTTCATTTTCCAGTGAAAATAACTTGTAGGATACTTTACATAAACGGATATTTTCAGTTTTGATCATATCTCTGTAACTCTTTGTGATTCAAAATAACTTAACGTTGCAAAAATGCAACACTATTAAAATAAATATGTTTTATTTGAAAAAAAATCTTAACTTTATAAAACCAATTGTTTCCGAGGTACAAGCAAATATATCTATTTTTTCTAAGGAGCTCTTTGAATTGAAGGGTTGATTAAAAAAAATTTTTTTTTTGCTATTTGGTGGATAGCATTTTCCCCTGGTTTCTGTAACAATGTAAACTATTTCGTTATATTCGACCAAAGAGATAAATGTTCTTTTTTCCATTAAGTTTCTGCATCAATGTATATGATTTTGATTCGCATATCACCCGCCTCGGTGGCGTAGTTGGCTAACGCGCTAGTTGTGTTGAGCTAGACTGCTTAGGACGGAGAGATCGAGGTCCGAATCTCGGTCGGGTGAACTGCGGATGGTTTTTCCTAAATTGTTTTCCACTCTCCCTCCACGCAAATGCGGGTTCACTTCCTTTAATCCATCCTTCCCAATCAATTAGCGTAATTAGTACTTAAAGCGTATAACCCGAACGGGTAGTAAGACGCAGTGCTAAATAATAATAATGATTCACCTATCTTACGAGTTTTAACTGAATATTTCCATTGGTAAAAAGAGCAAGAAAGTTTGTGCGGCCTACTAGCATTTATTTAAAATGGTAAAAATTACAGGGACTGTTTTTTTTTTTTCAGAAAAATGTATATATACATTCGGAGTAATGCATGAATAAAATGTAGGTAACTTATTTATGACTTTTATAATTTTCTAAATTAAAATAAGTAGGTCCTGTCTCCCTTCTCAATATCGAGCAACGCCTATACCGAGTCATCGAAAAAAAGAGCAGATTCTCTTCACTCAGAACCCCACAACCCCATTACTCTCGGTTCCACCACTAACAACCCAGAGGTTCAATCTAAGTTTGCACCCCCCGTCCCCCCCCTCCGACACGAGAATGCCCCACTTTGCCTTGCACTGTGGCGCCCCTGAAGGGAAACTGTGGAGTTAAGACAGCCGAAAGCCGAACAGATATGTTACCATTGATGTCGCACATTTATCACGCTTTGGGTAAAATGACCCTGGCCGCGTTCAACCCGGTCCAACAAATCCTCGACCACACTGTCCAACATAGGTGCGTCTGCAGTGGCGTAACGTGGAGTGCTTACAGTGGGGGTGTGTCGTGTAGTGTTGCTAAGCATGGCAGAAGTACAAGTAAACTAGAAGAAGCGTGGGTTTGCTTGCTAGGACGATCGAGAATTGATGGATGAAGGTTACTGTGGATCTACACGTTCGCCGAAAAGTTAACGAAGAGCAGGAACATGATCCTGTGACGATCTCTAAGCCAATCACAAGATTGCCGTCTAATCGGCGCGAGCCGTTCCGCTAAAGTTCAACTCATCTATACTTCTTCCGCTCTGCCTGAGATGTTCGGCACAGGAGATCCAATCAAATATTAGAACCAACCATTTAAAATCAGTGCGCATACGTATTTGACAACGCATGCGCTGTACAGCCAGAATAAAGTAGACAGATTCGTTGTCCTCTGTTTGGAGATTTGAAATAACCCGTTAATGTAAAGCGTGTTTATTGATGTATTGGATTGTGCCACGACACAGCGTTATAATTTGGAAACATCCATGGAGAGAATTAACTAAAATATATGTTTATCCACTAGAAAACAAAATGTGTTAATAATCAGCTGTTTTAAGTTATCTTTACAATGCATCATGGGTCAACATACAACGTGTGAGTTGCCGCGCCACTGAGGTAGACTCACTCTAATTTCTATTTTCGGCGAACATGTGAATCAAGCTTAGTCGCGGAGAAATCACGTGGGAGTCTTGTCCCGAGCAGGCTTCGGCTGTACTTGGCTCATACTTCGATATTTCCTCAAGATGGCGTGGTGCGCATGGATTATTTAGACAACAGGAATTTTTATATTGCTTTGTTTACGCGAAAGAACATGGTGGGCCCAGATTATCTAGATTTTGTTAGGCCAACTACAAAATTAGTCATATATACATCGGTATAATATGTATATTTAAAAAAATCCAAATGAAAGGCCTATGAAATTATATGCTGCCCCAATCACACTCGCCTTTAGGAAATTACCGGTAGGGTAAAATTATTCCTTGTTATTTCTTCCCACGCTCTTTTCTTCGCTCGGCTGCTGTAGTTGGTTTTCTCTTTCACGGTGATGAATTAACGACAACTAGAGGGATGTCACCTGTTCTAGATTTAAGATAGGTAGTTGATAAGTCGTGTGCTGATATAATTAATGGGTTTAGAAAGAACATGTTAAATATCTCCAGAAATTGAAATTAAAGCTTACAAATGGACATATCTAAAAGCTATATATTAGGTCTATTTTCACTTATTAATATAGCGAGTCATTTGCTTTGCATCTTTTACTTTTGACAGATATCAATATCCATGAAATATCCCTGATTATTATTATTATTATTATTATTATTATTAGCACCGCGTCTTACTACCCGTTCGGGTTATACGCACTTACGCTAATGTGTAATGGTAGGGTGATTGTGAGATTAAATGAAATGAAGGACCTACAGTTTAACGTGGGATCCGAACCACGGTGGAGGCCTGGCTTTCCCCACATTCACAAGATGTCTTGTCAGAGGTGAAGGAAGGGTTTGGCAATCAGATAAATCTGTGCCGGGACCGAGGATTGAACCCCGGCCGCCAGCATAGAAGTCTGACACCTTACCCCTAGACCACCAGTTCACCAATATCCCTGATGATATTGTAAATTATCAAGGTTAGCAGCAAAAAAAAAAGTTTTTCCTAGAAGGAAATGTCAATTCGTATTTTAATCTAGATATCTTAGAAAACATTTTTGTATTGCCTTGAAGCACTGTTTAATTAATTATGTTTGACAGTAATTATAATTAAAAGCACAAATGTCACAATAAAAGAATGTACCAGATTAACATGCATAATAATAATAATAATATTAAAACAAAATAATTCAAGGCTAATGATGGCATGAAACGTTGAAATATCTCCCATCAATTTAATGGATATGAAGGCACGGTGAACAAAATAATTGACAGTAATATTTCATTTATTTAATGTTCAAATCTTTATAAACTTTTTGATTTTCTTAAATGTTACATATTTTTAATAACTTACTGTATAAACATTTTTATAAAGATTTAAAAATTTACCTTTTTATAATATTGACAACTTTGTGTTTATGTTTTTAACTATTAATTATTCTGCTGTTTTATTAGATATTGATTAATTTGGCATATTCATTTTAATTTCATATTTGTGCTTTTAATTCTAACTATTGCCAAACATTATAATCTAACTATACCTCACATGAGAAATGTATTACCGTGGATAGTTGGCCAATGAATTCCCTACTGAGAACAGATCACAGGTACAGTTTAAATTAACTCTGGGTACCCTGGAAACATTCCATGGCACACCACTGGTTAATTAGTTATGTAAGCCCAGTTGGAGGAGGTGGGGGATTGAGGGTGTTCCAAGATAGGCTGACATGGTGCTATGTAAGAGTAAAATGGTCGGAGGGAGGGAAATTGGTGGCTGCTATGTTACATACTTGGTAAAAAAAAAAAAGTTACACCTACCTTTACTATAGGTTATACCCATGTCTGTTTTCGGTTCTTTCTAGCGAAACATTAATTTTACTCGAGTATTGGAAGCAAACATCACATTCTAACTTTCTCTTGAAAAAAAAAACCTAGGTAATATTACACGTCACTATAATTACTAGAGTTTAATAAAAAGTATCGTACAAAAATAACCACCATCCTATAAAGAAATTTAAAATATACGAAAAAATAACAGATATAAAAACTAAGGCAGGGAATTGAGATGACATAACCGCGTTAAGGCGGGGTGCTAGTGAGAGCAAGTTTAGTGCATTTAATTTGCAGTTTTTATAGCACAAATATCTTTTAGCCAAAATAATTTAAATATTTATTCTATAGAATCATAGAGTTTAGTTTTCTGCACATGTTAATATCAACAGTTGTTGAATATCTGTCATGAGCATGGCAGCATTTGGTGACAAACTTTTTAAATGAAGAGAAAAGTTTGCACCGAATGCCGCCATGCTCATGACAGATATTCAACAACTGTTGATATTAGCATGTGCAGAAAAAAACTCTATGATTCTATAGTAGAAATATTTGATTTATTTTGGCCAAAAGATGTTTGTGGTATAAAAACTGCAAAAATACTGCCCTAAGCTCACGCTCACTAGCACTCCACCTTAATATAATAATTTAATGGGGAATTATGTGAACAAAGATGAAAGCCAAAAAAACTTATCGCACTTTCTGAGTTTTATTGTCTCATTCCTCCAAAAAAGGGGCACCTAAAGTGGTGTGGAAGGAATCGCGAATTAATCAGTTTTTATAACAATTTTTTTTTCTTAATGGATAAAGAAAATTATTACAATAAATACTATTAATTTAATTTAAATTCACTCACCTTGGTGGTTGACTAGACTAAGGTTTTACTCTCGCCAAAGACTCGACTGACTCTGTTGGGGATATCGGGGTTCTAATCCCAGTTGATTGTACTGAGGTTGTCTTTTCCTAAATGTTTTTACACTTTACCTCCATACAAAAGTGGGTACACTCCTATAAATTCAACCTTTCTCATCCCTTACACATTAGTGCACTGTATAGTCCAGATGGGTGGTTAGACGTGACGACTAAAAATGTTTGAATATAATAATCTAAATAATTGTTGAATTTTGGTCATAACCATGCTGGTATTTGAACCGAATATTTTCTCTTTATTTAAAATATTTCTGTTCAAACTTACTCTCGTAACAAATATTCGACAACTTTTGAGCTAACTTTGGGAAGAAAATTGAACTAAACATATATACTGAATTATATTATTATTATTATGATTATTAGCACCGCATCTTACTACCCGTTCGAGTACTTACGCACTTACGCTAATGTGTAATGATAGGGCGATTGTGAGATGAAATGGAGGACCTACAGTTTAACGTGGAATCCGAACCACGGTAACCACGGTGGAGGCCTGGCATTCCACACATTCACAAGATGTCTTGTCAGAGGTGAAGAAAGGGTTTGGCAATCAGATAAATCTGTGTCGGGACCGAGGATTGAACCCCGGACCCTCAACACAGAAGTCCGACACCTTACCTCTAGGCCGCTGAGTCACCCTCATATCTACTGAAGCCCGCACCGCAACGTCTCTAATCTGACAGCTCAGAATTTCAAAATAGAATCAATTCGCCGTATATGGGTCCAGCAGTCAGTATTTGGGGAACACACAACTTTCTCAAGGCTTCTCTAACACATCATGGCTGTGTCCTAGGGGCAGGAAGTCTTTTCCGCGTAGGGGCAGCCGCCACGAAGGCGAGAATTAATCTCGAACCCATGGGCCTCCAAACTCGACCTGGGCTACATTCCATCTATTGAAGCAATAGTTTGTTTTGTTTCGAAATAAAAAAAAAACTTAGGAAAAACCACCCTCAGTAGACCCAACCAGGATCAAACCATCTACCTATCATCGGTAGTCTAGTCAAGTGATGACTTAGACCATGCGGCCATCGAAGCGGGTCTTGATGTAGTATTAAATGGGAGAAGGGGGAAGGTAAAAATTGACCATATTTAATATATATAATGCTCAATGTGTAAAAAAAAAGTTAAACAAATTTAAGATAATCAATTAAAATCTTAATAATAATTTGTATATTTTACTTTGTATGCAAAATAAGCCTATTGGAAAGTTTGTAGGTTGTACATTTCGTATGACTGAAAGGACTTATATTATGGCCGAAAGGAATTACATCATGGCTCTTGCCTATAAGCTATTAGGTAGTGGAATAACACAATGCAAACTTGCTACCTTACAAAGTGGATGAAGGTTACAAGATTTATTTCAAAGTAGTCTAAGTTAATGAAAAATGTCCTTTTGCCTTTTTTTTTTACAAGTGAGATTATATATTAAAATAAAAATAATGTTCTGTTGAATATTAATAGTAAAATATTTATTGTACATCCTTTATTTAGTGGTGTGTTGAATTTAGCTCGTGAAATTTTTAAAATGTTTGTTAGGCATGAAATTACTTTTTTACCCATTAAAAGTTTTTTTTAGAACGTTACTTGTTCTAATATTCTATCAGCGTAACTGTCGCACATTCTAGTTAAATCAACCTGCACGAGGTAGAAAGGATTAACTATATATCTAGAATATAAATAATTTGTCTCGAACACAAACTAGTAAATCAAAACTATTTACTGATCCCTCATGTATCATACAGTGGAAGCGTATTACTACATATAAACGGGACACAACTATTTTTCATGAACTTTTTTTTTGAAATTCAGATTTGAGAGAAAGAAATTAATTAACTCTAATGCTGAAACTGCATATATATTTAACTGTTACCAAAATAATTTACAAATAAATAAACACAATTTAACACAAAATATTATAAAACACGTTATTTTTAAATTATTAATTAAATTTTATATTTAATAGACAAACAAGATTTTTCATACTATTTTTGATCCAATTAACTAAAGATTTTTTTGATAAACCTATTTATTTCAATTATGTTTAACTTTTCAATTCAGAGGTCATCAACAAGTTATGTTATTGGTGAAATACCAAATAAAGCTTTTACTTTTTTGAACATTTCATATAATGATACAATGGAATGAATAAATAAATATCTGAATTATGTATACATTTTGTGGGGGTATTTATTAGTTTTATTACCATTGTATTGGATACAATATGTACATTTTTCTCGTGAAGTCATTCCATAAAAACAGTTGACAAACATATAAATATGTGTTTTGAATTAAAATGTTAGTTTTCAATGTGGTTATCATACATACACTTTTGTTTGGTTTTACATAAATGCAGTAATTATTGGTTTTAAATGTCTAAAATAAGTTGAATCTAAAATTTAGCTTTAACTTTATGGCACTTTCATTAAATTCTGAAAATTTAAAAATGAAACTTGGACACGGGAATCGAACCCGGGACCTTTGACTTAAAATCTCAATGCTCTAACCACTGAGTTATCCAGGAATAAGCAAACTATTTAGACGAAGGTGGCTGCGTTATCTGATAGATCGCGATCTTAATAAAACCACACATTCGTAGCCAACGATTTAAGCATGTCCATCACTGACTCTGCCTTAACATATGAATGAAGAATGACCCTGAGAACGGGACGACTCCTTGATAGCTCAGTGGTTAGAGCATTGGCGTACTAAGAAAAGATACCAGGTTCGATTCCCGTGTCCAAGTGTCATTTTTCAATTTTCAGAATATGTTATCTATATGCTAGTAAATCTTCATTGAAACTAATATAATAGCTTTGGCTATTTGATTTTTACTTTAATTAAATATTAATTGTCTTCATAAATCAATTTAACTTTATTGTTGATCAATTAAAATTATAAGCTTAGCTTTGAGATTTTTACTGGGTTTGTTTCGTTGGTGGAACATGACAGTTTTTTTAAAGGGCTACCAAAAAGCTACACCATATAGTGACTCTATCATAACCGGAGGAAATGATTTAGTAGTTTCATTGTTCTTGGCGGCTCAGTCAATCGTTATTTAAACTCAGTTGAGCAATCTAGCCATAAAATAAAATAGTGACATAATAAATGGATCTCTCACGCTTCTGTGGGCAGGGTTTGAGTCCACTCACATTCATTCAATTTTAAGATTGGCAATAGTGGATTCAGAGTACACTTTTATCGTTCCCGATACTCGTGTCTGTGGCTGGATGGTCTGATGCATCACTCTCGTAATCGACTAGACTGCTGATGATGGGAAGATCTAGGTTGTAATCCCTGTCGGGTGTACTGAAGGTAATGTTAACTAAACGGTTTTCCAATCTAACTCCACGCAAATGTGGGTACACTTCCTCAAAATGTAAGATTCCTCTGAATTAAATCTTCCTCATCCACAACACATTTAGATCGATAAATACATATGCGTAAAACTAGAACGGCTAGTAAGACGTGGGGATGGAAAAAATGTTGTTCCTAATGTATATTTTATGTTTAAAATGTATTTACTATCATTTTAAAATGTTACTATTGGCAACACTAGATAATAACACGAATGTTTTTAGTTCTGAGAGCCTTTGCCGCTCATGACTATAAACGCTCATTTTGAAATTACTAACTTTTCTCGCTAGGTTTATTCATATTTGCTAATTTATTGCTCACTAAATATTATCACCTTAGCCAAATGTCCGCGTTGGCCTTTTTTTTTAAATGTAACCATGCAACCAGTTAATTAGTTTAAAAGTCACAAGGGACACCTACAGAGACAAATTTTCGATACCTTAGTGCAAAAATGTTACATTCCAAGCTCTCCGACTTTTAAGTACGAAAATAAAACAGCTTTTAAACATATTGGAGTTGTGCACATTAACCCAACTATTTGTTTTAGTTAAATAAAACTTTCAATAAATATCTATTGTAGCTGTAACCATTGAAATGTATATTTAAGTCTTATGAGTTTATTAATGTTTATAGACCACACATTACAGTTTTTAAGTTGTAGCATTGTTGCACTGCGATATCTAAATATGGTCATCCGACGAACTTTTTTCATCTCAACATTTCAAAGATAGTGTAACTGCCAGCCCGTTTAACTTATTATTACTAATATAATTGCTCAGACAATTTCGGTAGAACTTTGGGACACTGAGATATTGACACTGACCAACAACTTCTGAGAGACTGATTTGAATCCTTAATTAATCAAAAATATAATCTACATATTTTTACCAAAATAAGTTAGCTACGTTTAATTTTGAGTTCACTATAGAAATAAAGACCCAACTGTCAGTCTCACTTCCACTAAGCATCCATAATTACAATATTAAATTGTGGATAGTCTAAACTGGTAGTATGCCACTTACTGAATAAGATAAAATATGTCAGTACACGTGTTCACAATTTTGAATTATTTGTACATAATATTTACCCAGTCGACCTCAGTGGCTTAGGAGTAAAAGTGCTCGCCTCAAGAAACGATGTTCTTGGGTTCAAATACAACCGAAGTCAACAGGTTTTTGCTCTAATGGTCAGAATCCGATGCACAATTTTTTTCGAATAAGGGAAGTAAAGTCCTATGTCGTTTGAGGCATGTAAAATAACCCTGAAAGGTACAGTCTATTAAAATACCTTTATGGTTGAATTGATAGGCTCTTTTTTGCTTGCGCTTAGAATTTCAGTGCGGAATGCAACGGGAAGCCACCGAACTTTTGGAACTTTTCTAGTGTATGTGATTTCTACAAGATGGCGTGGACAGAATTAACCAGCCAAGGACTAAGTGGATAAACCAGCTCTGGATGGATGGATGGAAAGTATTTCAAACCAACTTTAAGGTTGAAAACTTATCAATATCTACCCTTCATTAATTTTTTACTGGACCACGTCTTATCACCTGTTCCGTCATACTCTTATATCTTAATTACACTGGTGATTTTATAAATTCGGAAGGCTATATTTAGATAAAGAGTACCCACATTTGTGAAGAGGGAGAGTGGGAAAATCATTTAGGAAAAAAAAACTCTTGGTACACTCAACCAAGGCTCGAACCTCGATCTACCTGTCATTGGAAGTCTAATAAACTGCAAGAGTATCGCCCTAGACCACAAGGCCACTGAAGTGGGTCCTTCAACTATTCTGAAATGTAAGCTGAGTTTGCTTGGTTATATTATGGTTCAGAACATATTATAGGACCATAGTGCAATCAGTCAAGGTCAGACTGCTGACTTTAAGGGTAAACCGAGATTACAGTCAGTACATATCTCACAGTTTCGCTCCAGGAAGCACCACACTCCATTCGTTGTCATGCAACTTCTCTAATGTTTTACAAACTTCCTATTCACAACACGTAGCACAGATACGTATAAAGGGTTGCCTATATGAGCTATCTCACGGCGCCAAGAATAAACTCATTTGTGTGTGTATTTAAACGACCAAAACTCGACCCAAGCAAACAACTCGTTGATATATATATGTCTCTCCTGTGTTCTCGATGTAACACAAAACTATTGTGTGGATGCATGTGTGTGCTCACTTGGTTCACAATTTCATAGATCTGAAGATAATTTCGACTTCACAAGGAAATATATATTCTGTATCACCGCCTCTTACTACATGTTCAATTTATACATTAATTACTATAATGATGTAGGGATGAAGAAGGAAGCATTTTAGAGGTAACTACGCGCATTTGCGTGGAAGGTGATTGGGAAATCCAAATAAAAAATACACTCTCAGCAAACCCGACTAGGGCTCGAACCACAATCTCCCAGTCCTCAGGGCAGCCTAACACGAGAGTGACAACTTAGAACAGGGGTGCACAGCCTTTTAACAACTAAGGGCCACTTTAACTGATCAATGGTGGGCTGTATGGTGATTCGTCCCCCCCTCTCCCCAACTTCACCGCCCACCTAATTCCCCCCCCCCCTTATCCCAATTTTACCAATAGGCCTCTAAATTATAGTAAGGAATGATACTTGAAAACTGTGCTTCTGATACACATTAAAAACTTACACAGCAACTCTTAAACTAGCTATTGACTTCTAAAAAATAAAAAGCCATACTTCAAAAACAGTTTGAGATCACGGAAGCAATGGCTCTTAGTCAAAAATCAAAGTTTTAATTTGTAAAGAAACACTTTTAAAAACAAAAATACGATTGTATTAAAATTATTTATTTGAAAGAACGTACAGTACATGTTTACAAAAGAAAAAAAAAACATAAAACGGGTGCCATTACTCTTTATTTACAGTAGGCCTAGGGAAAGACTTAACACTAGTTTTTTTTATCAGGTTGCCAATATCGGGTTCATAGTTGGACACAGCAATTCGCAGATTTCCCTCCAAATATTCATCAGTCAGGCGAGAACTACCTCCTGATTTGATCTGTCTCATTAATGAAAATGACTGTTCACATAATTAGGTACTTCTGAACAAAGTCGCAGTTTTTAGAGCATGGACTATTCAATGCTTCCATTTTTTCAGGAAAGTAAACTTTTTATAAATCCAGTAGAGAAACATTTGAAAATGCTGCTTTCATTTCAGAGTTACATTTAACCTGCTTCAATGGCCGATTGTTCTAAGTCGTCACTCTCGTCTTAGACTTGTCTGCTGATGACGGGGAGATCGGAGTTCGAATGCCAGTCGGGTCTACTGAGGATGGTCTACTGAGGCTGGTTTCCCATTCTCCTTCTATGCAAATGCAGGTAGCGTACACTACAATTATTATTTCCTCACTCTACTCTATTAGAGTAATTATTATAAATGCATATAACCTGAATAGGTAGTAAGACATAGGGATTAAAAAAAGGAATCAATTAGCACCATCGGGAAATCGGGCGATAAATAAGCAGAATATTTGATGTTCTGGGTGGATTCGCGAAAACAATTTCAAATTATGTTTACTTCTGTGCACAGATACCTTAGACCATACGGCCTATTAAGCGGGTGGGAAATATTTCGTCACCTTCTATTCTCTTCCTACTTTACGCACAACAACCCCTGAAATTCTGCTTGATTTAAATCACTTTACATTATGGGTTGCAAAACTCATATAATACAGGAGATACTTTCAAAATGTTAATTTGTTTTGAAACCCATCCATAGTAAAATGTTCAGAATTACGTATCTACTATTATGTTAACATGTACAGAGGTTTTGCCATTACACATTTGTTCAATAGGGGGTGGACTGTGTCATGAATTCGTAATGAAAATTATGTAAACATATTAGTACATTTTTGACTAAAATGCACATTTTTAATACTAGAAAATACAATATGTATTCATTTATTGGATAAAAGTATTGTCAAATATATATTTAAAACACGCTGTGTAGCTCACTGAAAAGAATGGCATTCACCTTTAAACATTTTTTGAATTGTCGATATATTTTAACTAGCATTAGGTTGTAATTATCCAAATGTTCATATGTAAGTCTATTTTAATATTTTTTTAAACCTTTTAGATGAAAATGATGACACACAGGTTGCTAGAGTAGACAACGCTTTCATTGAGAATACAACACGAACCAGGACGAGACGGGAAAACACACATGTCCTGAATTAGAGGGAACGTTCTTCTTTCTTTGAAAAACACATTTATCGATTACGTGCTATCGAATATGTTAGCACGAGCTACTGGTAGCTCGCGATCGACCGTTTGGCCACCCCTAATATAAACTATAGATATATTTATTTAATAAATACAAACAAAATAATTATTTTAGCTTATGCCACCAGAGTTTGTCGACTAGAAATTCTTGGTATTCTATTAGATGTGGCGGAAATATAAGTTTTCTGAGGTTGGGCAACCATTTAAGCACAGTTGCCTCGTACCGATTAAGTTATGTAATGATAATGATGGTTATGTAGTGACAGTAAAAGTTTTAACAAACTTAAGCTTAATTAACCAGATCGCGACAACAATATGAATAACTCCCCCCAGAAAAAAATAAAATCTAGGTACTGTCGGGATTCGGACCCGGAACCTCCAAGTTATCAGCACAGCATGCTCACCAGTAGACCAAGAGGAAGGCCTAATAACATTATGAATAGGGTAGGTTGCATTAAGATTGACTGCAGTTGGACTATTTGATCTGTAGCCCCTTTTCGTCCTCCAGGACAAAGGCAGGCATACAATGATATAAAATTATAAAACAAGGGCAGAATAAATGCAGAGTGAGCAGATAGGACATTAAAACTATATTATATAATATATACATTCATGTTTTCACTGTAACCACACGGCATTATTGCGCTACCAACAATAAAAAAGGATTAAAGAATATTTCCAGGAAGGTGAGAATATTTAGTTAAATAAGAGGAAGTCAACATGTCAAGAGTTAAATAGACAACTGCAAGTTTTATTGATAAACAATATATATATATATTATCCATAGAAAACATCTTATGTATTTAGCTTGCAATATTATTAATTTTATTTTTAAGTCAGAATGACTAAAAAATAAATCTTAATATATACCATACTTTTCTTAGTAAGAACTATGAATATTTAACATACTATTCCTCATGAAAGGACTCTTAATATTTACTATAATTTCCATAAGTTGGACGGACTATTAATATTTAATATGGGTCCGAAGGACTTTGAATATTAGCCAAATCTTTCCTTGTCAAGGAACTCTGAATACATAACATATTATTACTTATAAAAGGACTTTGAACATTTATTATAAGTTTGAAGGGGACTGAACATTTGTTATAATTTTAAAGCCGAAACAAATTTAGACTTACAAAGTACGACACTTAATTTGAATCTTACATTTTGTTTTGAGAGCACGTGGACGTTCCTAAAATGGATGTCCTGCCAAGAGTGTCTATCCTGAGATCTCCTGGCCGTATTTATACGATACCTATTGCTCAAAGAGGAGGGGGGAAGTAGGGGTTACACACAAGACGGAACCATAGAGAGCAAAGAGAGGGAAAGGGTAATAGTAGATGGGTAACATGTGACTGGTAGACCCTGGAAAGATCCAGAAACGTATTATTGGCACATGCCACCATCTAGCGTCGGAAACGTTTTACTTAATTTTTTCCCGGCGTCCTTAGCGAACACATGATGTTGACGCGCCTCATCAACTCGCGCTTTCAGTTTAAACAACACGTTCGCGTTAGTAGGTTGTGTCCGAGGAAGAAAGCCAGCTTGGTACGATACACAGAAGAATGGGGCATCGGTGAGTTTGAGACATTATACAATTGTGGTTGTGGTGGAATATGGTTAGAAGTAATTAAGTGTCCTGTATTTTATTGAAATCGAACGTTGTAGCTTTTTATAAAAGGCTACATATCTTTTGTGGGTAGTGGTTCAACAAATATAACAATCGATAATCTTTGTAGAAATATAACTATTAGCAGTTTTACTCATTTTCTTTAACTTATTCGTGGTTAACTGATAATAAATACATTTTGTAAGTGTTATTATTATTATTATTATTATTATTATTATTATCACCGCGTCTTACTACCCGTTCGGGTTATACGCACTTAAGCTAATGTGTAATGGTAGGGTGATTGTGAGATGAAATGGAGGACCTACAGTTTAACGTGGAATCTGAACCACGGTGGAGGCCTGGCATTCCACACATTCACAAGAAAGACGTGTATTAATCACAACTTGTGAATGTGTGGAATGCCAGGCCTCCGCCGTGGCTCGGATTCCACGTTAAACTGTAGGTCCTTCATTTCATCTCACAATCACCCTGCCATTAGAAAATTTGTGTAAGTGCGTATAATCCGAACGGGTAGTAAGACGCGCTGCTGCTAATAATAATAATAGTAATAATACACGTCTTGTCAGAGGTGAAGGAAGGGTTTGGCAATCAGATTAATCTGTGCCGGGACCGAGGATTGAACCCAGGCCCCCGGCACAGAAGTCTGACACCTTACACCTAGACCACCAGGTCACAGACTTGTAAGTGTTCATTGTTAATTACCTGTGGATAGTGTCCTGTCTTACAAACTGTATTTATGAAGGAATTTATAGGATGTATATATTATTTTAGTGTTTATTTGAGTAAATGTTTTGGAAATGGATAATATTCTTGAACACAGCTGTTCTTGATGGTTCCATTCAACGAAAGGTCGCAGGATTGTTTGTTTACGTCAGTTACAAACTTATTTGAAATAAGACGTAGGAACAGTCCGTAATAGGTTCAATTTCCAGTATTTGTCCTATGTTTCTTAATAATAATAATAATAATAATAATAATAATTCATTTCTCATTGTTTAGTGCTTCGCTTAGTTTGGGCCCACGTTTTACCACTTAAGGATATGCAAAGATTTACACCACGATGAGGTATATAGATGGACAAGGTAAAGATTTAGAGGAAATGCACCCAACTTTTCTCGTAGATTGGACAAATATTTAGAGAAAAACATCTCAGAGCACCCGGCCGGCCGTGATCAGAAAACCAGAACAGATAATATCGATGTCTTTGTACTTGTATTTACCAGGAAGGATAAACCGTTGCTAGGAAGGTTCAGGATATGATTTGTGTCTCCAAGCCACTTGCATTAAGGACTGTTCATACATGTGACGTAGTGGCAAGTCGAGACAGGATTTCCCATGTCAATGTATTCAAGCTTTATTCGGTGACTTTTAAAGTTATAACATTGAAACGAAAAACATATATCCTAAAATAATTCCAAAACTATTATAACTTGGCAAAAAAAATATTTTTCTGGTCTTGAAGTTTTTTTTTAAACTGTCAACAATTCGGGCTATTTAGTTTATTCACTAAAATGGCCAGTAGAAATATTTCTGCCAAGATGTAACTTAAAAAGTATATGGAAGAATTTTACGTCTACCTAGAATAGGAAACAAGAAAAATATAGTTTTTAAAAATAAGTCAATACCGTTCAACCGCAAATAGTATGTTCAGTATGTAATACTCCTCAGTGGAAGAGGCGAAATTTTATCGGCATATAGCCAAGAAACCTTGCCGTGGGAGCTACTAATATTCTTCCTCTTTCTATTTCAACCATTGGCGTCTAAGTGTGATAGTGTTAAAATGACCTGCTTCAGAGGCCACGTGGCTTAACGCTCTACTCTTGCAGTAGATTAGACTGCTGATGACGGGAAGATCAAGGTTCTAATCTCGGTCGGATGTATTTAGGGTGGTTTTCCACTCTCCCTCCCCTCAAATGTGGGTACACTTCTTATAAATATATAACCTTCTTTGTTCCTATAATTAGTAGGCCTACATAAGCGTATAGCGCGAACGCGTAGCTGTGCTAAAAAAATATGTTAAAATGCAATCAATTTTGCAAAATAGCTTAGAATTGAGCAAATAGGCAACGTCGTTAATATTCGTAGCACTTAGCCTTATAAAAAACCCAAATTATTAGTCGCACGATCTCAAGGTAGTAGTTTTGGGAAAGCAATAAAAGGTAAGTTTTTTTTGCAGATTTTTTTAACAAAATATTTTTTTTGGGGTCAAACGAAATAAGATATTATTCCAATCAAAACATAAATTTTAATTTTATACAGATTATTATATTAATAGTTGTTGAATATTTGTCATACCCATAGCAGCATTAGATGATAAACTTTTTAATTAAGAAAAAAAATCTCTCTTTAAATTCCTAGAGACTCTTGATAAATATTCAAGAATCGTTGATATCACTATGTGTAAAAAAATTGAATAAGGTATGTTTTATACTGGAGAAATATTTTATTTATTTTGACCAAAAATACGTTTTGCTATAAAAACTGCTAAAAACACTCAGCTTTTCTCCCGTCCCCTACACTCCCACCTTAAGGATTTATCTCGGTGAGTGCCGTGCGTTGGAGGGGTGGGGGGCGTTTCTTTTGTCAGTGTTACCAAACCACCAGGCTGCAGCCCAGTACCAGGCCATGGAGCTATTCTGGCAGGGCCATAAAAAAATCTATATAAAAAGCTGCTTCCTCAAACGTCTGGTGAGTGCTCGGGTAAGATCTTGTTTCGTTCCTGAGTCAACGTACATCAAGATGGCCCGCCACTTTCTCCAAATGAATTTAAATTCATATAGCCCTGTATACTATGTTTGTGCTCATACGTGCCCGAAGCTCAGCATTTGTGCTATTAAAGTACTCAAATTATAACGATTTTAATGTGGCGGGCCAACTGTATTTCGAGCTGGCCCGCCACATTTTTTTAAACATCCTATCTTGATTTTGATTAGGCTAGTTCTTTGTGCTCTATTTGTGCTCATATTTACCCAAAGTTTAGCTTTTGTGCTATTAAATTACGCCCATGGCAATGATTTTAATGTGGCGGGCCAGCTTGATGTTCAAGTTAGCCCGCCAAATTTTTTAAATACAAATTTTCTTACTCTACTCGTTAGTGCTCAGTTTGTGCTCTAAATTCAACTTTTGTGTAATTAAATTACGCCCATGGCAACGATATTAATGTGGTGGGCTAGCTTAATGTTCAAGTTGGCCCGCCACATTTTTTAAATCCAAATTTTCTTATATCATTTGTTAGTGCTCCGTTTATGCTCATATGAGCCCGAAATTCAGCTTTTTGTGCCTTCAAATTACGCTTGTTACAACGATTATAAATCTGTTGTCCACTGTTGTGGGGTGGAGTCAGGCGGGGCGGATTGCTTGGTACTATACTGAGGGGAAGATAGCTTGTGCGTCCAGGTACGTTGGAGCGAAGCGGGAAGGCTATCTTGAGCTCAAGTTAGCCCGCCATATATTGAAAAACACAACATGACAAAATTCGAAATACATCCCTCCATTGTATTCCATTTGTGCTCATATGTGCCCGAAAAAGAACATTTGTGTTCCAAAATTAGGCAATCTAGAGAACATTTAATATGGGGGGCTAACTTAAGTTATTTACAGGTTAGGCCTACGATATAGGGAAGACTAGAGTTCAAGCTGACTCACCACATTTAAAAAAAATTAATGTAACAAAATTTTGTTTTACCATTGGTTTTTTTGTTTCGTTTGTGCTCATATGTGCACGAATGTGAACTTTTCTGCTGTGAAACTAGGCCTTTTAAATAACATTTAATGTGGCAGGTCACAAATTGAAAAACTTAACATAATTCAATTCTTCTTTTGTCACTCCAATGTGCTCTGTTTGCGCTCATATGGGATGGGATCCGAACCATGGTGGAGGCCTGGCATTCCACGCATTCACAAGTTGTGATTAATACAAGTCTTGTCAGAGGTGAAGGGAGGGTTTGGCAATCAGATAAATCTGTGCCGGGACCGAGGATTGAACCCCGGGCTCCCAGCACAGAAGTCTGACACCCTGCCCCTGGACCGCCGGATCACCCAGTGTATTATAGTACTTGTGAATGTGTGGAATGCCAGGCCTCCACCGTGGTTCGGATTCCACGTTAAACTGTAGGTCTTTCATTTCATTTCACAATCATCCTACCATTACACATTAGCGTAAGTGCGTATAACCCGAACGGGCAGTAAGACGCGGTGCTAATAATAATAATAATAATAATAATAATAATAATAATATTATAGTAATAACATTGTGAGGTTGATCGATATTTGTATAAATTTACTGACTTTAGACATCACTTGGCATAATAAGATGGCAACAAGAATTAATTAATAATCAAAATTAATCATAATATAATATGAGAGCGGTATTTGTATTATTGAGTTGGGTGATTATAGAATATTATTTGTAAATTAACGACCACTCTTTAAACTGTTTTTCTTCTATTTCAAATTCTTGTCTTGTTTTTCTGACTATCTTTTTAGACTGATATGCTAAATAAAAGCATGCAAACTTTAATTTAGTGTGTTCTATATAACTTACCAATGTTATTAAGAACTGAGCAAGTGAGTGTAATGGATAATCAAATAGAATTAAAATTATTCTTAAAATTATTTGATGGTCAACAAACAGTCAAATAAGACACATAAATGAAGATAATATTGATTGACATTCAGTGGTGTAGCTAATAATATAAAGAAAGAAGGACTGAAATTATAGATACAATCGACTTGCTTTTTATCCCCTTCATTAGCTC
Organism: Timema shepardi; assembly: GCA_902151425.1. Classification (NCBI taxonomy): domain Eukaryota; kingdom Metazoa; phylum Arthropoda; class Insecta; order Phasmatodea; family Timematidae; genus Timema; species Timema shepardi. The sequence goes on from CABFVX010000568.1 coordinate 42,701, forward strand.
CAACTGATGATTAAGTGAATCTTATATACGAGTAAATCACAGAGTTTTGTGCACACAGCGTGACAGAGTTTATAGTGGCACTTTAAACAAGAAATATGTCAGTTCTTTCCCTTCCTTTTTAAAACTAGATTACAACTAACCAACTTACTTTAAAATAATTTGAGCACGCACTGTACACAGTACTATGTTTTTAAAGCAAAATATAAAAGTAACAATATATTGTTTAGAAAGTTAATGATCTAATTTCCAAACAGAAAAACCATCTAAAGTTCCAGACCTTCAGTGATGTAAATATTGGCATCTATAAAAATATTAACTGTCTTGTTTAGCCCAGTTGTCATAAATCTTGTTCTTTGTACGTGAAATAGTTTTTTCCGTAGGCCTATGAATGTTTAAAAGTGAAATTTACATCTTACTAACTGAAGTACCCGGCGTTGCCAGAGAGAAACTTTTTTGGCTTAGTGGTTGTGCAGTAGGCCTACGTATGATTTTTTTTATGATGTATCAAAAACTTACGTGTCATCAAAATCCGGGGCCCGAGTGCACTCAGAAAAATAATTTTCTGTTCCTGAAAAAAGAATTTGAGTTCTAACATTCGTGTAGATGGCAAACAGATTAAATGTTATTCCAATGTTTAAGACCCCTTGGTCATCGTTGTGGAATAAAAGCTCAATAAAGGTGCGCTTAGGTATATAAACTAAATTTTAATATTTGATTCAATAAAAATTAATCTGAAAGTTATTTTTAAAATTAAAAACATCTATTAGTACTGTACATTATAATATTGTTTACACAGTGACGACGAGATAAGTCAGCCCAAGTCTTAGATACAATAACATTTTAAGGAGATAAAATATTTTCTTAGTAAATTTTATTGTTGGCTTGTTAGTCGCCTCACTCTACAAACGAGTTAAATATATATAGTCCATTGTGCTTCATTTGTTCAATATTAGACTTCCCACCTCGCTCCAATGGAAGAACAAGCTATCTCCCACTCAGTATATAGTACCGAGCAATCCGCCCCGCTGAACTCCACCCCACAACAATGGACAACAGATTTATAATCGTTGTAACAAGCGTAGTTTGATGGCACAAAAGCTGAATTTCGGGTACACATGAGCACAAACAAAGCACTAAAGAATGGCATAAGAAAATTTGGATTTAAAAAATGTGGCGGGCTAACTTGAACATCAAGCTAGCCCACCACATTAATATCATTGCCCAAAAGTGGAATTTCGAGCACAAACGGAGCACTAACGAATCGCATGAGAAAATTTGGATTTTGGAAATGTGATGGGCCAACTTGAACATCAAGCTGTCCCACCACATTAATATCGTTGCCATGGGCGTAATTTGATTGCACAAAAGTTGAATTTCTGGTACACATGAGCACAAACAAAGCACTAAAGAATGGCATAAGAAAATTTAGATTTAAAAAATGTGGCGGGCTAACTTGAACATCAAGCTAGCCCACCACATTAATATAGTTACCATGGGCGTAATTTAATGGCACAAAAGTTGAATTTAGAGCACATATGAGCACAAACGGAGCACTAATGAGTGGCATAAGAAAATTTGGATTTAAAAAATGTGGCGGGCTAACCTGAACATCAAGCTAGCCTACCACATTACTATCATTGCCCAAAAGTGGAATTTTGAGCACAAACGGAGCACTAACGAATCACATGAGAAAATTTGTAATTCGAAAATGTGGCGGGCCAACTTGAACATCAAGCTAGCCTGCCACGTTAAAATCGTCGCCACAGGCTTAATTTAATAGCACAAAAGCTGATCTTTGGGTACATATTAGCACAAATAGATCACAAATAACTGGCCTAACCAAAATCAAGATAGGATGTTTTAAAAAATGTGGTGGGCCAGCTTGAAATCAAGTTGGCCCACCACATTAAAATCGTTATAATTTGAGTAATGTAATAGCACAAACGCTGAGCTTCGGGCACACATGAGCACAAACGTAGCACAAAGAACTAAATGACTTTCAATTCATTTGGAGAAAGTGGCGGGCCAACTTGATGCACGTTGCCGACACTGTCAGTGGCGCCAGACAGACGAGACAGTTTGCTAAGATTTCATCTTTGTTGTCATTTTGTCAGCCCCATTGCAGTGATTGAACGTGACTGCGAGTAAAACGTCAAGACACATTGTTCAGCTTAGTTCAGAGAAAGTTTTGTTGTAATTTCCACGACACGTTGTTAGCACATCTTGCAGAGACAATTCCGAATGTGACAATCCCAGTTCACAAGGAACAGATGTCGAGATAAAACCTTGTTGGAAACATAGTGCGTTCACATGGAAGCATCCACTTACTTTTTATATATCTTGTTTGTTAGTCATACAATATATATATATATTAATTATTAATATATTTTATTCTAATACTATTTTTATTTAGTATGAAGAGAAGTGATTTGTATTAATTTTAATAACTCCACTAACTATCAATTAGTGATTAGTAATGAGATTTGTTATTATTATTTGCAATAATCATGCTAATAAATCTTTTGTCACGCTAATTTATTATTCGCATAGAAAAAAACTTAAAGTTTAATGGGTCAGATGGGCCATGGGGTTCCTCGGGTTGGGGACCACTGCCTTGAAGCTGCATTTACAGGGTTCAATTGGGATTATCATCGCAGATGAATCATCCAAACTGAATCAATTATTAATTCGTCTTAGGTTTACACTTTCATCGTTAGTTAAATACTCAGTTAGCTTCAAAATGGCGCAAGTTAAATATTTGAGCTCAAAATTGAAACAATTTATGACTCTATTTTATATGAATGCAGAAAATGAATACCTTCTACGGTCATTTCTGGAAAATTCAGCCCGTCAACAATTTCCCGTGATGCTTCATCTCTTCGAACTTTATTTTTGTATTCATCTATCCTGTTCTTCCAAAGGGCTGATTGCTGTTAATAATAATAATAATAATAATAATAATAATAATAATAATAATAATAATATTTAGCACCGCGTCTTACTACCCATTCGGGCTATACGCTTTACCTACTAATTACTCTAATGGGTTAGGAATTGAGAAGGTTGAATTAGAGGAGGTGATCCCGCAATTTGCGTGGAGGGGGAGTGGAAAAACATTTAGGAAAAACCACCCCAGTTCACCCGACCGAGATTCGAACCTCGATCTCCCCGTCCTCAGCAGTCGAGCTCAACACAACAAGCGCGTTAGCCAACTACGCCACCGAGGCGGGTCTGATTGCCGTTGAAGCAATGTTAAAATGTTTGGCATATGCTCATCTTTTCATATTTGTAAACCATTATCTTGAACACAGATATAATGCAGACAAAAATAAGGCACAACCCCGTTTCACTGACTAACAAGTAAGTAAGATCACTGAAACACTCCAGTGAGAATATGTTCACACGGTTCACCTTGATTCGTCTGCGAGAATTTATCCATGGTTAACGAAAGTAGGATCCTACGTTTTTGATCCTTCATCTTAAATGAACAATTAAGATGATTGATGGTTTACATGGCTCACTCCTCTTTCATTTTGGATGGCTCATATGCATTGATCATCCATAGTGTAGACGTGGCTTAACTGACAAGTCTGCATACGATCACATATAGTAGGACTCTGATAGGAAAGACATTTTAGAAAATACATATTTTTATTCTGTCAACATTGATAGCAACCACCTCAATGGCCGCATGGTCTAACGCGCTACTCTCGCAGTAGACTAGACTGCTGATGACGGAGAGATTGAGATTAGAATCTTGGTCGGGTGTAATGATGGTAGTTTTACACTTCACCTCCACAAAAATGCGGGTACACTTCCTTGAAATATAACCTTCCTAATCCCTAAAATCATTAGCTTATTTAGTACATAAGCGTATAACCCAAACGGGTAGTAAGAAGGGATGTAACAAAAGTGAGTGACGAGGATATGACTTCACGTATGAATATATGAAAGTAGTTTTATAAACTTTAGTAAATGTTGGATATTATAGCTCTCTGCGTTAAAGGATTAGAAGTGTGTTTATCCAAACTGTTATTAAATGTTCTCTGAAATAGTATTCCATGATGTCTTCATTATTATGTGCTCCTCTTCTTACTACCCGTCTGGCACGTATTTACATTACATAATTAGGGATGAGAAAGATATTGCTCGCGTATTTGCGTCAAGGGGAGTAGGAATCAATTTACGGGGGTGGGGAGAACCCTTAAGAACACTTGGGTAGGGCTCGAGCCCCAACCCCCTCTTTAACAATAGTCTTCACTGTTAGATAAGAGGTGACCTGGTGGTCTAGGGGTAGGGTGTCAGACTTCTGTGTTAGTGGTCTGGGGTTCCATCCTCGGTCCCGGCACAGATTTGTCTGATTGCCAAACCCTCCCTTCACCACTGACAAGACATCTTGTGAATGTGGGGAATGCCAGGCCTCCACCGTGGTTCGGATCCTACGTTAAACTGTAGGTCCTACCATTTCATCTCACACTCACATTACACATTAGCGTAAGTGCGTATAGCCCGGACGGGTAGTAAGACGTGGTGCTAATAGTAATAATAATGTTAGATAAGCTAATTTATCAGGTTTTCTAAAGTTTTATTACTACACCCTCTATCTAAGCTCCCAACATAATATAGTAATACGCTTTACGAAACAATAAATATTGTTTGGTCCTCAACAGTAACTTTGTTCTTAGAACTACAAAATGTTTACACATACGGAACAATAGTGGGGCAACATAAGTATTAAATGCATAAATAAATTAAATATATAATAAGCATGTTTTTTTAAACTTGACGTATAATATGCTCCCATACAATGACGACTGTTGTTTTAAAGGTAATTCGACCAGTATGGACCTAATTTTATTGCGCAAGTTATAAATTCACAGTTGTGAATGTTGATTAATTGATTTCCAATTATTAGAGCTTACGAGCTATAAGGTGTCAAACCATGTTATTTTATGCTTTTTGCGTACCTTTGTAAGATAAAGTAATGTATGTATGTAACTTTACATTCATATGAGGTGTACACAATTAAATATTTATAATATATGTTAATGATATTAATATAACTTAATATTTCAACAAAATTAATATTATTAAGGTATATTAATTTTTATAATAAATATTGATATCAATATTATTGTAACGAGACTAGTGTCCGAATGCTATCAGTGCGGGTTCAGTAAGCTTGTCATTTGTATGAGATATTTATCTCCATCCTTGTTTAGAAGTAACCAGCCTCACAGCTATGGGGATTAGGGGGTTAAGGGGGATGGTAATCCAAGGAAAGGGACCCATGTAGAAGAATCTGGGTTCATTTTCTTCGAATACAGTGGAAGATTCCAGACTCTTAACTGTGGCTCCTATATTTACACGGTTGGTGGTCAGCAAATAGCTCCAGTCCGGGTGAGGCTAGCCACGTGAGTCGACCCACGTGTCCAGTGTGTGACTAGCTTATAATTATAAATCGTTAAATAATAATAATAATACTCAGTACCGCGTCTTACTACCCGTTTGGGTTATACACTTAAGTACCAACTACGCTGATGGATTAGGAATTTAGAAAGTTGAATATGGAGGAAGTAGACCTGCATTTGCGTGGAGGGAGAGCGGAAAACGATTTAGGTAAATACCATCCCCAGTTCACCCGAGTGAGATTTGAACCTCGATCTTCCCGTCCAAGGCAATCTAGCTCAACACGAAATTAGCGTGTTAGCTAACTAAGCCACCGAGGCGGCTCCACTTGTTAAAGTTGTGCGGTAAAAGTGCTATGATCGAATGAGCTTAGCTAAGTACCGTCACTTCTTAACTTATGTTCGGCCTGAGGGATGCGTGTCTCTCAACCGCTCGTTCACGCAACTTAGCTCAGTGAGACAGCGACGGGCGACAGAGACAGATGAGAGAGAGAGAGAGAGAGGGAGAGAGAGGTCTCTCAATCACAGTGACACCACCGGTCTAATGATTTTGAGTTATTGGATTCAGTCCGCAGGGCACGACAGTGTCTTGCAGCACTTTCCTGTTGCAGTCGAGACAGCCGACACGACCAGTCTCGAACCAGTACTGTCTCGTGTCTCTCAGTACATTCACGGGGACTTTAGTTCCACAGTGATTAAATATAATACAACATTAAATTGCGTTTTACTCAATCTACAATATTTTCTAAATATTTTTTCATTATCTATCAAGCGTTTTTTTAATCAACACACTGTAATTACCTTCCTCACATCTTGGCTTAATCATCGTGTCTATTGGACCTCTTGTGTTCAAATATATATATAACAGTTATAAGTCATAATATTCCTCTTCTTCTTGAAGAATTCTTACCAAAGCCTCATTTAAACTTACTATTGTAACTCACACAGCAAAGTCCTACGAATTTCAACGCCGCTTCACACGACACAATGGTCCGCAAAAAGGTCGCTTGCCCCGCACGGATGGCAGTATCGCTGTCGCGGTGCTAGGAAGAGTACCTTGAGGTGGGGGCATCGAAAACCAGAGAAAAGGCAACTGTTTTGCAGTTTTTATAGCGAAACATTTTTTTAAAAATAAATCAAATATTGCTTCTATATAAACATGGAGTTTAATTTTATTCACATGGGGACGTCTGTATTTCTTGAGTAGGCCTATCTGTCGAGAGTACCCTGGAATTTAATGACAACTTTATATTTTTAGTTAAAAAAAGTTTGTCATCTAATGTCGCTTTTCTCATGACAGATATTCAAGAACTGTTGTTGATATCACCGTGTGAAGAAAATTAAATGTTATGTTTGTACTGAAGCGATTTTTTTGTGTGCCAAAAAAAAGTTTTTCTATACAAAAAAATCAATAACACTTAACTTTTTCACGTTTTATATATCCACTCACCTTAAGGCCTCACTATCGCAATAGACTGGGCAGTTGGTAACGAGGAGAGGAGTTCAGGGTTTTAATCTCGGTCGAGAGAATTGAGTGTATTATTCCTAAAAAAAAAGCCACTTGGTTTCCATAAAAATTTGGGTAACACTAGTGACTTCTTTGTTCTATCCTCTTCATTCTCTTCACAATAAGCCAAAAACGCGGATAGCCAGGAAATATATTAAGGACGCTGAGCACAACAAAAAACAATCAAAGAAACTTTCAGACCAACGTGCACAAAAGTGCCGGTCTGATGCGGCAGCCATTGGGAAATCATCGGTGAAATGTTTTGTTCCACTTGGTTGACTACGACAGGGAATAATAAAGTGAATGGCATGTTTAATGGATAAATGCAACGTTATATGACTGGTCCAGGGGTGGGGAACATTTTGTTATTATACGGCCACCTGATACTAGGAGATTTACCCTTAAGGCAACACATTTTCATGTACAGTAAATGTTGCCAGCATTATAAAAACGTACTTTACCTAAATAAAAATTAATGTTTTTTTTAAAGATCCCAAAAAGTACCTAACTGTTTTGAAGTCTAATTTTTTAACTTTTTATCCAGCAAAAATAAATTACTTTTTTATCCATTTACTAAAAACTCATTGAACACTTAAAAAAAATTATACATATATTATGAAATATTTGACAAACAGTTATTTTGCTTTTTCTTGAGTTGTTCTCCGTGGTTTTTGATTCATTTTAAAATTCTACTGTGCATATATATTGTATAAACATGCTTATAAATATTTGTTGGCATGTAATAAGAATTATAATCTATAATAGAAAGCCACTAGAGAGTGGAGTTCTATAAACTAAACATCTCAACAGTTAATTAAACACTTAGTTTTATTATTTTGTATGAATACAATTTGCGTTTGAGGATGTATAATCTATAAACGATAAAGTGATATAATTGAAAGACTATGCGAATACGACGCTCTGAACACCTCGTAGGGCCACATGTGGCCTAAGGGCCTTAACTCCCACATCCCTGAAATAGACTGTTTATTCATGCTCATTATGAACGTTTGATAGGTCAATTATAATTTTTGTATTTATAGTTATGTAAATAGCTGACAAGTTAGAGAAATAAATATGATGGTTATATTCTATGTAGAATAATGTCACATGCTCGTGAAGGGAAACTTTACCAAATAAATGTCGAGATTTCACGTATTAATTTGCGTATCGTGGACATAGCTCACGCCAGAAGAACATAGCAATATGTCAACACAGTTTTTTTATTAAACTCTAACCCACTTTGGTGATCACATGGTCTGAGGCGTTGCTCTCGTGTTAGCCTAGACTGCCAATGACGGGGTGATCAGGATTTGAATCCCTGTCGGGTGTACTAAGGTTATTTTGTCCTAAATGGGTTTTCCACTTTCCTGCACAGAAAATACGGGTACATTTCCTCTAAATTCAACAGTTATCATCTCTAACATATTAGAATAGTAGTATAACCCAAACGGGTAGTAATACGTGGTGCTAATATATATATACACTTCGTCTCACTATCGCTAGCCATTCCACGTTAGATAATGATAGTGATATTGGGATGAGAAAGGTATAATATAGAGGAAATGTACCTGCATTTATTTTAAGGAAGAGAGTGAAACCGTTTTGAGACAATCCTTCTCAATATAAATATACATGGCCTGGGTTTAAAACCCCTACCTGCCTATCACCGTAAAACCAGACTAGGAGAACCGTGGCATTTAGTCCGCTTTTCCACCGATGCGAATGAAATTATCACTAAAATAATATATAGATATTATGGTATGTTTGTAGTTCAGTAGAGTTTTGAATTTTAGAAAATACATATTTTTTTGTGATCAACATGACTATTATTGTTATTTTATAAGTATATTTTTCTATCTTATTTTCTATAAATTAAAAAAGGGTAAATGGGATTAATGTGGTAAAAGAACGATACAATAATTTTTATTGGAGTTAATTACAGCTAATTTTGCCTTTTTTACACTTTATACGCATTTTAAACTTTTTTACCTTAAAATAATACCCTTTTTGCCCTTCTACTCCTTACTGTTCTTTTTACCCTATTACCATTTTTACACTTTCTACCTTTTTTCTCTTTTATTTAAAACACTTTTTGATTGTATTTACTTTTTTGCCCTTTTTACCCCAAAATATATCTACCGGGCAACGCTGGGGTACTTCAATGCTAGTTGAATGTAATCAAAAGTGACAGCTGCATATAATATGGCTTGATGTATGAATACGAAAGTACATATAGTAATTTTATAGCTGTCCTATGGTATATGGACTATATATACATTTGAACTCGAATAAAATATGATCTAAATTACATGTATAGACATTCGTTTCAGGAAAGATAAGTTGAACTTTTAACTCTATGAGAAACAGTTGGCAAAGAGAATCCAAACACAGATTGGCACGTTAGGATGGCAGTTGTGTTACACGAGAGTTTTATTAGACTTTTGGAACCAAGGAGAGAGGCTAACTACGAGTTTAAAAACTTTTAGAACCGGATACATGTTTTCCAAAGACAATCCTTTTATTTTAATTAGGTTGAGTGGATATATAAATAAATGTGTTAGTTTGCAACAACATAATATTGTTAAATTCAAGATATATATAACGTATTGGTTCATATATGATCGATATATTAATCGGTTTCCTCATATTCAAGTTGTAAATGATGTGTATTCATATAATTATGATTCTCAGAGAACAGGAAATAAATCGCACTTGTTCATATTCAAAAACTAGTGGTCGCTCTCCTCAGAATAAAGGTTTTAAATTGTAGGCTTTCATATAGGCCCTATAATTTGTAAATTACAACTCTCCTTAAGGTAAGGCAGAAAGAAACGCGTGTTAATGCCAGCATTTTAGATTTAAAAAAAAATAGAAACAATACATAATTTAGATCAAAATAAATAAAATATTGATTCCGTTGAAACGCTTAAATTAATTTTCTACATAAAGTAATATAAACACTTCCTGAATATTTTCCATTGGAATAGTATATTTTAATATAAACACGATACTTTTAAATAAAGATAAATTGTCCTGTTAAAATTACGTTACAAACATGAAATAACTGTTGATATTATTATGTGTATAAAATTAAACTAAACCTTTTTACTAAAGCAATATTTTATTAGTTTTTGATAAACATGATTTTTTTTATATAAACTAAAAAAAAATTCACATTAATTCTTGTTCCTTTCTATCCCATCTTGGTACATAAAATTACAAAATTCGCCATCAGTATACGTCAGAAATTTAAATATCCATACATGTAATAAAACTCTAAATCTCTCTGAACATTCGATTTTCTGTTTGTTTATTTCCAGTAAACTCAAAAGTACTCATTGGATCGAGATTGGCCTTCTTCTATTGTACTCCTTATTTTTACGAATACAGGGTAATCTATACCCCTATTTTGGTTGGAAGAACAGTAAAGAAAATTCTAACATATCTCTTTGCTGCCAACATTGATAACATTTTACTATATTATTTGTGTTATTTTATATGTATTAATAATATCTATCCCACGTGACAATTGAAGATAACATGACTTTATGTATGAATATATTAAAAATTGTTTTATTAACTTTAGTAGCTAGCTTCTACTGTTCTTACTATCAAAATCATACTATATATAACATCACGCTATATCATCAGCGAGCAAAGTAGTGTCGAAAAAACGACTTTTAGTGTGTTTATATTTGTGTCGTAAGTTTGTAACAATTCAAAACTGTATAATCTTCTTTTTAACTCTTCTTGGCAAAGAGGAGCTTGGAAAAATCAACAAACCAATTATAGCCCTCCTTTGAAACAAGTCTTGTGGAATGTAATCAAACATCCTACTAATAGAATAAACATGAAATATATGTTTGTCTGTTTACTGCTCGATCACGACCAAGCCAATGTACCGATTGTGATGAAATTTGGCATTGATGTAACTTGGACATCCGATTAAAATATAGGCTATATTTTATCTCCAATAAAATTGACGTTTTTTCTAAGATTCTGTCTTAAACTACTTGATCAATCATTGTATTCTACTATTAAATGTATAATTTTTTTTTTCTGTCTTGATCGCAAAATAAACTGCAATCTAAGTAATAATTTAAACTTTACAGAATAAATTTCAATCTTAAATACAAAGCGAATTATATTTTGTACTAGCTATGTTTTATTGAAATTAATAAGCACATTATGTTTCTTTAACAAATAAAGCTTACACATTCTTAAATATTTGAAATTTTAGGGGGTAGTTTTGGGCAATGGGAGATTTCGAAACTTCCAAAATTTGTGTAAAAGTACTTTTCACTGTGGTTGGAGATTAAAATTTGTCAGGCTGGTATACGCTCTGAAAATTATTTAAATTCCAAATTCAATGATCATAAAATGGGGGAGAATGGCTTCCCCCCAATATTTCCTAAATTAATAAAATAAATTACTTTCCGTATGGTAGTAAATTGAAAAATTATATACATGTACATGGACATTCTTAAATAACCAAAAGTCTGAACATTTATAATTTAAATACAAAGGACAGTGGAATGCGTGGAAAAGGGGTGGGGGTGGGGTGGAGTTTTAGAGGGTGGGTAGGATTGAATAATGACAATTTTCTAAACTTAAAAAAAAACCACTTTTGGTGTGGTAGAAAATTGATATTTGTTCAGGAGGGTGTGTGTGGAATTCATCCGGCCAGGATTCAAACTTAAAACCTCCCATAATCTGCAAAGTAGACTAGAATTAAAATGACACCATTGTTTGCGTGACCAATGGTGCAAGCACTATCTAAAAAAATTATTTTTTTATGGAACTAAAATACACAATACAATTTTACAGGGTACATTTTGTTTTTCACAGCTAGGGTAAATAACAATTAAATTGCTGTTTACGACTGATTGAACCTTTCGTTCATTACGTTGAGCTTTTGTCTCTTTAATGTTGACACTTAGTTCAGTTGATGTTCTTAGAGTGCAGGTAATTTAAACACAACCACCAGGGGCGCTACCAGACTCTCTAGAGTGCTTTGTCGTCTCGTCTGCAATAAGTTTCTCTCTGAAATCCGTAGTAGGACGCGTGGAAATATCCTCTCAGGCATTGGGACACTTCATCAGTCATCACAAGTAGAACAATGCCATATTAAACCATAGTTAAAGGTTAACTAAGAGTAACAAACAATTCTTAACATTGCTTAGCATTGAGATCTCCCGCATCGGTGAGAACAGTAGAAAAAACGTCAGGCTCGTATGGAATGGTTTGATGATGATTGGGAGTTTGTTGGTACGAATCTCTTCAGAAAGTAATGAGTATGAGGGTGGAGGGCGTTTCCTAAATTATTTCCCATTCTCTCTTCATTTGAATGCCCGCACATTTAATATAAACTATACCAACCTTGTCTTTATCTTAACATCGTGATTAAATGTGAGTAGCGGTGCAAGAAATATTCCAGACTTGTCAATGAAGAAGAATTTGTAGTTCAAGTCTACTTGGACTATACTGACGTTAAATGGTCTACTAGTAAGCTAATGTGGGTAAATTTCTTCTAAATTATACCTTCCTCATATTAATCTAATTAAATTTAATAAATGGCTGTTAAGGGGGCTGCCTCGCTAAGAGAAACTATCTCTCAGACGTTCAACTCCAAAGTAATATTTAATTAGACATGTTTTCTTTCAAAATATAGTTTACGGTAAAATAAAGTCGAAAGATTCAAGCACGGCTCATTTTCTCTAACAACTCTGTATTTTGAGTTTTATTAATAAAAACAAATGTGTGAAAATGTTACATTGGGTCATTTTTAACGATTTTTAAGCATATTTTCAGAGCTTTAAGACTAGGTTTGAAGAAAAAGGACTCTATATTTAGCCTTCCTCTAACAAATGTATTAAATTTTTGATAGCCGGTGACTTGGTGGTCTAGGGGTAAGGTGTCAGACTTCTGTGTTGGCGGCCGGGGTTCAATCCTCGGTCCCGGCACAGATTTATCTGATTACCAATGTGAGGAATGCCAGGTCTCCACCGTGGTTCGGATTCCACGTTAAACTGTAGGTCCTCTATTTCATCTCACAATCACCCTAACATTTCACACGAGCGCAAGTGCGTATAGCCCGAACGGGTAGTAAGACGTGGTGCTAATAATAATAATAATAATGGCATGCCAAAGGGGGGTTGTAGGTAAAGGATGAAAGGGGGTATAAGCTTGTACAGAATATAAACGTAGTTTCATAAAACGACACAGACCATTGTATTTTAAGCCATGTGTCCTGATAGCGATTGATCCTTTCTCGTTGACCAATGTGGTCGACTGAACCCGGATGAGTTGTGGAATGCTGAGCTAAAAAAACTCGTTGAAATCACAACACGTGATAAGTGTAGGAATTAAAATAATTCTCTCAGTTAATTTTCGGTCCAGTGAGCATCCCATTAACAGCTTCAGGATAAATAAGCATCGGAGAGAGACGTGTTGGTCCGAGGTGAGCCTGTTAGTGGGATGGATGCTTAATCAGATAGTATTTGTCAGCCGGGAAAACCACGTCACGTCAAATTAAGCTCTGTGACAAACCCACTTTAACACAGGGGGATGCGATAACAACAGAGAGCGACAAACTATCGGCGCGATACAAACAGATAGAGAGCAAAGAAGATTACGTTCGGACTATCAAAACTAAAAGTAGCGGGCAGGAGATCGTGGAATTGAAATAACACGTCTACAGTCCTGAACAGTTGGAACTGAGCGATTATTAGCGGTGATTACGATCGAGTTAACGCGATACTGAATCACTCTTTCCTAGCGTGCTTTCGCTACTTTATTTTGATACGACCGGAACCAATATTCTGATTTTACTTTGTCATATAGATAAATGTATTGTAAATGTGAAGTGTTGACCTCAAGGTTATAATGAATTCTAGTGTTTTATACGCCCTAGAACTTCAGGAGGTTACCTACCTGTGACGTCACGTCAGCTATATACAGGATGTCTCATGAATGCATTTACGTTTTATTCGACGAGCTATAAAGATATAACGTTGAAACAAAAAAAAACATAGGTTCTTAAATAATTCTAATAAATAGGCTACAATGTCACCGAATTATTACTTTTATATCGAATAAGTTTTTTTTTGTAGACGCATTTTTTAAAATCTTCTACAACTTAGGATATTTGTCTTTGTCCGAGAAATAACCTGTAGAAAACTTCCTTCCAGGATGAAGATATTCTGTGGAAGTATATTCCTCTCTCTAAAACGGAAATAAGAAAAAGGTAGTTATAAAAAGCAAGAAAATTGTTGGTAGGAGCAACTAGTATAGCGAGTGTGTAAACTCGTCAGAGGAAGAGGGGAAGTGTTATAAGCAGATAAACATGAGCCCTTGCAGGGTGAACTCATCATTTTATTCCCTCTCTTTCTATTTCGTCCATTGGCGTCTAAGTGATAGTGCTTGGACTGCTTAGGAGAATGAAATTAAGATGCAACTCGCTTGGCACAATAGCTTTGAAGTCCCCAAGTAGGCAATGCCGTTAAAAAGGTAGGTTTTACCTTATGTCTGTCTGTCTGTCTGTACCTAGGGCTGCAACCTAAACGTATTAATAGAGTTCCCTTAAACATGATATTTATATATTATATGGTCAAACGTCATTGACACTTTGTGATTTTAATACTAGCTCTAAAATTAATTAGGTCTGATTTTTTACGGGATAACTAACGATTTTGGTCAACATGAATATCTGGGGAGTATTTTATAAGATAACAATTGACACTTCCTTATAGGAGAATAATGTAAGGTTAGTTGACTAGTAACAGATTTTAATTTTGTTTTTGTCCCAGCTATGATAGACTATATAAAAACCAAAGTATGATTGTGTCCCTTCCAGACTATTTTCATATTTTTATTTTATGGTACCCGCGTCGTTGACCACATAGTCTAAGGCGTCACTCTCGCAATATACTTGACTGCCGATGACGGGGAGATCAGGTTCAATCCTGGTCAGATATACCTAGTTTTTTTTTCTAAATAGGTTATCACACCCCCTCTAAGCAAATGCAGGTACACTTTATCTAAATATACCCTTCATAATCCCTAAAACCGCAGACGTAATTAATACACAAGCGTATAACCCGAACGGGTAGTAAAACGTGGCGCTAAAAAAATTAATGGGGG
>CABFVX010000568.1:57883-77945 GCA_902151425.1 Timema shepardi
GGGGGGGTGAGGGGGGGCTAGGGCTAAGGAAGGTAGAATTTAGAATAAATCCACCCGCGATTGCCTGTAGAGAAACTTTTAGGCAACTTAGGTAAAACTATCTCAGTACATCAAACTGAGATTCGAACTACTATCGTTTTAATACCAGAAAACCAGGTTATATGGGGTTTATGACTTTGCACACGTGATTCCAAAATTAAAGTTAAACAATTTCCTGAACTTATATTCACTAAACATGTGTGTTTGTAAGTAAATCCACACCTAGGCAGCATGATGCCAAACCATAACATTGGAACAGATGTTGATGTTCATGTTAATACTATTTTTACGCTTACCACAATGAAACTTACAAACCAACAATGGGTGTCATACATTATATATTAAAGATAATTATGTTCCCCACTAGCCACAGACTAAGATAGTATTCTTTCAATTGATACATTTTATTAAAGGTAATTAGGTCTGATCCCTTCTAAGTACTCCTTAGTTTCTTCTGCGTAGTATGTTGTCATCAAACATTAAAAAAAAAAGTTTATTTTCTGAAATACGGGAGTTCAAAATGGAGCCATGCAGGGATGTTGGGAATACGCAACGGCGCCAGTCGTGATGTCATACGTCTAGTTCATTGCCATCGTATGTTAAAAATAAAGTACAGTTATAATGTAAGAGTAGGTACTCAGTAATTTTGTAATACAGTAAAATACAAAATAATTCCATACAATTTTTTCTTCTTCTAAATATGAGCTATGTTTTTGTAACAGTTTAACCTTATTGTAATTTCTTTTTTTATTTTACAAAAGTACAACATTATTCAAATATGTATTTAATAGCCCTAATAACGCTTCAATAGTAATATTATGTACTAAAGCATGTGTTTTTGATTATTATTTGAACATTGTAGGATATTGCAAAAATGCAACGGCGCCAGTTCTCATGGTATTTTTAGCGCTAGTCCCCGAAGGTTAATTATTCTAATGTGATGGATATGAGTAGGATAAAGATTTAGAATTTATGTACACACATTTGCATAGAGAAAAAGAGAGAACGAGAAACCATTTACGGAAAACCCACCTTAGAACATCCGATCGGAATCACAACCCCAATCTCCTCTTCACTGACAATCCAGCATAACACAGGGTTATACGTTAGACTATGTGACCACTGATCTGGATACCATAACAATTGCTATGCCTGAAAAGGTTAGAAATAAGTGCTTAAGGAAGATCCTTCCTGCACTTGGCCCTTTTCCTCTAACTCGCCAAGCGCTTGCATAGCCCCTCGTACATTAGCTCCAGGTTCCGACACTTTAGCTCTCACCTCTTCCTCTAACTCTCCAATAGCTTGCATAGCCCCTCGTATATTAGCTCCAGGTTCCGACACTTTAGCTCTCACCTCTTCCTCTAACTCTCCAATAGCTTGCATAGCCCCTCGTATATTAGCTCCAGGTTCCGACACTTTAGCTCTCACCTCTTCCTCTAACTCTCCAATAGCTTGCATAGCCCCTCGTATATTAGCTCCAGGTTCCGACACTTTAGCTCTCACCTCTTCCATTATGTCTTGCAGCTTGTCTTAACAACCCTAAACTCCTAAGTCCTAGCTTTCCTAGGACGAGGTCATAGCCTTCTGTCCACAATGATATAATTAAATTTATATCTCGTCGCTATGATATACAGTCCAACCAAATACAATAATACAAACAAAACAAAAATCAATACATCTGTGTGTGTTGTGTAGTGAAATATGTAATCCAGTCCTAACCTCAAATGTCTTATGTAGCTCGAAACAACACATTGGGCGCCAAGTTTTAAGAAGACTGTCTGTCTGTCTATGCCTAACAGAAAATATATTTATGTGTGAAACACTGGCTATTTTAATACCTATATCATTTATGTCGGGATACACGGTCACTGACCTCGGGACCACCAGGTAAAGGACGGAACTCATGGACACTAAGTTGTACAGATGGTTCAGACGTACTGGGAGCTATGGCAACTAAAAATAACACACGACTCTGGTGTGAATGACTGTTCACATATATACCCACCTCGGTGGCGTAGTTGTCTAACGCACTAGTCGTGTTGAGCTCGACCACCGAGGACGGGGAGATCAAGGTTCGAATCTCGGTCGGGTGAACTAGGGGTGGTTTTCCACTCTCCCTCCACGCAAATGCAGGTTCACTTAATCTAATTCAACCTTCCCAATTCCCAATCAATTAGAGTAATTAGTACTTAAAGCGTATAACCCAAACGGATAGTAAGAAGTGGTGCTAAATAATAATAATAATCCCAATAATAATCATAATAATAATAATAATAATGTTCACATATTTTACATTATTGTATTGAGACATAGACAAGATCAAAATATTATGTTACCTTGATATGCATGTGTCGATTTACCAACACTTGTCAACTAAACCAATGCAATGTCACAATAAAAAAATACAATAAATACATTAATAGAAAAACTCCATGATGTGAACCCGCAAGAGAGATATACTGAAACCACGACCGCCGCCATTAGCGAGGATTTTGCCAACATTTGAAAAATAGAGGGTGTCATGTGATCAGCACAACGTGCCCTCCAGCCATTAATCTCAGTTTTTTTTATTTAAATCTGGAGCTGTTACTTCTTTATTCGAGTAGCTTTTCATTTGTTTAATACTCTATTAAAATTGCAAATAGTGTAATCAGGGAGGTACATATTTAGAACTGTTAAATTACCATGAGGAAATAATAAAAGTTCGACACATTTAAAATGTTCAAAGTTTGTTTTTAGTGAGGGAATAATATCATGAATATTATGTAAATGTCAAAATAAAGTATTTATCCCATTCAAAATTATCAGTGAAGTTCCTTTAGTTGGAATAATACAAATTTTCAAAAGTTTAACGTCTTCCGTCATCCTTAAGATGAAGACTCGTGAATACAAAAACCCACCATGTTGAATGTTTTTTTAAATAAGAAGTTGATTGAAATTATGTAGTAATTAGAGGGAATACGCGTTTCCTTTAAATCGTTGGGAAAATGTTCTGTATAGTTTGTTTTCTTAGTAAGAGTGAATGTTGATAATTTGAATAAATATTACGGTCGTAAAGCTTGTTTTAAGTTTTGTTGATGAAAAAGCAATTTAAAATATGATTGTTCCTTAAAAACAGACGTTTGCTGGAAGTTTTGATATTTATGATAATACTACCTCCATTTAAGATCTAAAAGCCATTGTAATATTCTTCCTGTTAGTTCCTTATTGGATTTATATGTCTTCTTTCAACTAGAAAATGTTTCTCCAAAGTAAATAGATAATTTTAATTTATGAAGTCACAAAAAACACCGTGCAAAAAAGGACTACCCTTTGAACATAAATATAGATCATCTTTCCCAAAATGTTTATCAAATTAGATGACATCTTAAATAATTTAGTGATAAATAAATATTAGTTTTAACATAATTCAAAGGCAACAGTTAATTACTAGTCTTAAAAATAAACACAAAATAACTCAATTCATGTTTTACTTGTAAATAAGAGAGGTAACACAAACAATTAAACGATAAAAGTAAACACACTGACCATAGACAAAGATGGGCTTGGCCTCAGGCTAAGAGGTATTGAATTTTACTCCTCTAAGGCAAATAAGTCACATTAGATTAAATGATCCGATACTGCACGAAGTGTCCCGAGCTACGTTCGTAGGTGACAATTATTAAATCATCATAAAACAGTTGAACATAGATGATTGAGACCTTAGACATTTATAGAAACAATAACAAGTAATAAAATAAAATAATATAAAACCCTTTAAATCAAACACAATATTAAATTACTCATTATTAAGGAACAGGTTGGATATGAATAAAAAGAGTGTAGAAATACAAATTAATTTCCCATCTTTCATATTATTATTATTATTATTATTATTATTATTATTATTATTATTATTATTATTATTATTATTAACACCTTCTCAATTTCTAACAAGGAAGTGTATACAAACGGCAAATACTCTAATTATTTTGGTAAACAGGAATTGAGATGTTACATCTTCAAATTGTTCAATTTGCTACCACCAACACTCCGAGAAATTCCTGAAATAAATATAGCGAAAAATAAAATTAAAGACTGGCTACTTCAAGGCATGCTTCAAAAAACTATGTAAACATTTTTGAGAGGAAATGTTATGATGTGTAAATCTTTTTGTTTTTTAATTATTTAATTATTATTCTTTTTACTATTTTTAAAATATTTATTTAACTACAAGACCTGAAGATATACCTTTAGGTACTTCGGGATTGTATCAAAAAGTGAATTATGTAATTTTTCTTTTAAATTCCAAATACACAATGATTGATTGATTATTATTACTATTATTATTATCACTGCGTCTTACTACCCGTATGGGTTGTGCGCACCTACGCTAATGTGTTATGGTAGGGTGATTGTGAGATGAAATGGAGGACCTACAGTTTAAAGTGAGGTACGAACCACTGTGGAGACGTGGCATTCCACACATTCACAAGTTTTGATTGACACACTTCTTGTCAGAGGTGAAGGAAGGGTTTGGCAATCAGATAAATCTGTGCCGGGAGCAAGGATTGAACCCCGGAACCCAACACAGAAGTCTGACACCTTACCCCTAGACCACCAGGTCACCCTAAGTCTAGTAACTAGAGCGCTCTTAGGTCTCGCACTGTTGGCTATCAGAAAGTCTACAAACTTGTTCAAGGGTGTGTACAACCCCAAAATATTATGGTCAGATGCCTTGCTACCCTGTAAAGACATTGTTCGCGCCCCAGGCGTTGAAACAACAGAGCCCGTCTGGCCTTACGACGAGATTCTTGAGGCAGAACATTTCCTCAGTCTTTATTCAGCAGAGAATTCCAGTGAAACCAACGCCCGAGGTAGCAACCCTCTAGTTTATGTGAGGATAACTTAACAGATTGGCGAGGCTATTGTTTTGGACAATATTTGAGGGTGAAGAAGGGGGTAGATGTAGTCCTATATAACACGACATAAAGGTTAATAAATAATGGTTTGAAAACTCTTGCTCTACTTGATACTAAGAAACTTGTGTTAACTATTCTGAGTACTATCAACTTGATCAGGAACATTGGCGTAGCTAGCTTACTCAAGAAGAGGAACAAATGTTTTCCCGAAAACTCTTGAGTCCTTTAGAACATATACATCATTCATTTTTTAGTATAAGGTAGTCGGTGACCTGGCGGTCTAGGGGTAAGGTGTCAGACTTCTGTGCTGGAGGTCCGGGGTTCAATCCTTGGTCCCGGCACAGATATATCTAATTACCAAACCCTTCCTTCGACTCTGGCAAGACGTGTATTAATCACAACTTGTGAATGTGGGGAATGCCAGGCCTCCACCGTGGTTCGGATTTCACGTTAAACTGCAGGTCCTCCATTTCATCTCACAATCACACTACCATTACACATTAGTGTAAGTGTGTATAACCCGGACGGGTAGTAAGACGCGGTGCTAATAATAATAATAATAATAATAATAATAATAATAATAATAATAAAAAGAACATGGTTTTGATTATCATAGCTACCGGGAAACTAAGAGGTTTCAAGTAGGGTGACTCAAGCTCTTGTTTTTTTATTTTTAGAAATTGTGAAAATTATATTTTTAAGTACTCACATTCAGAAAATCCAAACACTTAACAATGTTTAGTACGAAGAACCCAAGAATACTAAGAACCATTGTCACCACTGGTTATTATAAAATAAAAACCACTGAAGATTTAAACATTAACATCTTCACAAGCACCAAAAGTAATTTCCTTTCCTTATCATCACATGATCGTTAGACTTTGTATTTAGAAGTAAAATTTTCCCTTCTGCTTGTGTGATTTAAAACCAAATACTTTCTTAAATGAGCGATTAGCATAGCGTCAGTATTATTGATTATATTATTGCGCAAAACCGGTTTGCTGCTGATGATAGGGAGACCGGGGCTCGAATCCCGAAAGGGTGTATGGAGTTTTCTTCCCCAAATGTTTTGCCATTCTTCCTCCATGCAAAAACTTGTAGCTTTCCTCTAAATTATACCTTCTTCATAACTAATGAATTAATGCAAATATGCGGGTCCTCCCGAGTTATAGTAAATACGCAATTTAAAGGTAGTAAAGACTATCCCTTTCTGTGTGCCTATAAACTGCAATAAAGTGAAAATTTAAATTTCTTTGGAATATTATCGAATTAAACTATTTATTAATGTCAAATATATTCACATAATAAGGCTAAGCACATTATTAGTTTAAGGTACGGAATTTGTTAAAATTTATAGAAGTGATGGAAGTTAAGGAATAGGGGCAGGTATAGAATTGGGGAAGGTATATTATAGGTGGAAGGTACAAAACGAGAGTATAGTCCATATGTAATTATATCTGACATAGATCAAAGAAAGTTATATTATTTATTTTACATAGTGTTTAAACAACACATAGATTTAGTTTATTTTTTGATCCCCATTAAAATTATGGTACGTGGATTGAATGGAATTTATTAATCAAAAATAGACTTCAAATGTATTTTTTCATATTTTCTATTATTCAAACAACGTTATTGTTTTGATATAAAAATACTAAAATATTGCACCAAGCCTTACGGGGTAAACAAAGGATTTATTTTAACCAGATTGATAAAATGATTAGAATAACAATAATATATTTATTATAACAGAAAAAAATATATATGATTGATTACAATAGATATACAAAAACATAAGATAAAAGTTCCAAATTAACACTGTATTGTTGCGACACGGGCAAGATCAAATGCAGTAGGCTTGAAGAGCAATGTTCAATAATTAAACAGCCGGACTGACGCCAGGCTACGGTCAGATGATTCTAGAAGAAAAACATAGTATAATGAATTGCAATAGAAAGGTTAGTAGATTACATTGGTAGATGGCTAACATACAGGTGTCTACACAAAATAGTTCTATGGCCGGTCCTTTCCCTTTTGGTACTGCCAGAGCATTCAATAGTACATGTATTTAATGACCCACTCCCTGAGGTACAACACTAATTTAAATCATACAATACTCAGTCAATAGGTGCCAAAAACGGGCCAAAGAAAAAAGGTATTATCTGCGCGGATCCCATATGGAAACAAGCGGAGTTCCGCGCTTTACCCACTCAAGCTAATACCACACGCGACGCGTGGCAACAAGAAAGATTCAACACATTGAATACATTGACCCAACTAGGGCCAAGAAAAAGGATAGACAACCTGGTTGTAACCCTAAAAACAAGTGTGTAGTCTTAAGGACTAAAAAGAGAAATATAGTGTTCGTAGAGGATAGCAACCATTTGGACTAAGTCCTTATTATATCTAGAGCTCAAAGCTCCAACATCAAAGCTCAACCATATGGACATAGAAAAAACATAGTATCGTGGAACAATATAACCAGTCTGAAGGACTTAAGTAACATTAGAATTACTGTGACTACACCAACAGAGTTGGAATAATACAAAATCAATATCTAGTCATTCTGACTGAAACAATAAACCGAAATAAACATAATAGTCGCCTCGACTATACTAAGTCTGAGATAAACAATTAGTCAGAGGGACTTATTAATACACATTTTCTAATCTTTCAACTAAACAAATAAGTCTGATGGACTTATTAATGTCGCCTCTATACTTATGAAATCGGAGAGGATTTTCCGTGGTGAGAACCACGTCCAACACTCCATGGCCACCGGTTCCTTCGTGAAGAGAGCTTTTCCTCGGTGGCACGGTGGTTAGAACCACGCCCAATACTCCATGGCCACCGGCTCCTTCGTGGAGAGTGTTTCCTTCTTCAAAGACGTGATCTGATTGAATACCAGAAACACGCCCAATACTCCATGGCCACCGGTTCCTTCGTGGAGAGAAGTTCCTTCTTCGACGAGGTGATGTGATAGAATAATATGAAGTAAATCTGAGATTACTTATTTTATATCCTTTCTCTGACTAGAACGGAACAAAAAAGAAATAGATAAGACGTAATACCACATGTGGTGATAAGGACTGGAGCTTGAGGGGTGAGGTAAAGGGGAGGTTCGAAGACACACCACCACGACAGTGGCGCTCGAGGGTCGTGGGAGCGAGCCCAACTTAGTTTTAGTTTTTTTTCCAAGACTGGATATGTAGTGAGTGGATGTGCTAGGAAGCACCTTGTAGCCATTATTGTTTGAATATTTTGCTAGAAGGCATGTTGGCGGTATCCGATCCAATCCAGCCACGGTGAGTAAGTCTTGAAGTATATTATTCCTGAGTGTATTAGCTTTAATTATCTTATTTGGATTCCACTACTGTAAGTTTAGTATTTTTATGCAGATTTGTATTATTAAAATCCTTTGTAGTATTTTCTATTGGGAGCACGTGGATCATATCAGAGTCCATCCAGTCGCTAACAGTAGGTTTTGAAGGATATTATTATTAAATATCTAAAATATAATATTCTTCTTTGTATTTTGCCAATATAATTAATATAATTTCGTATTTTTACGTAGCCTAATTCTGTATGTGTTGACTTTACATGATTGACACGCTACAATATGTTTACACCTAATAGAACTTCTTTTGAAATATAAATAAAACGTTTATAATGAAAGCTATGCACAATAAGAAACAGTTTATTAGATAGTTCTAAAATAGGAATGCTTGGGGAATTTAAAAGATGATTATCTAAACATGTCTAGGATATTTATTAAAGTTTTTTTAACTACTCAGGCCCTTAAACAGAAATACAAATACTCAGGTCTTTAACACAATGGTCCTTTTCATGCCACAACGTTGCAACACCACAATACCTTTGTGGTAAACATAACCTTTCCCTCGAGGCAAGCCACAGATTGTGTGTTTTGAGTCAAAGGAAACACTTGTAGATACTTGTAACACTTGATAAACACTTGTACAGTAGTTGATGATAGATTTCACACAATACACAGTTTGTAGTGTTTCACGCGTGTTAAAATGATTACAACTTATATACGGATAATCTGATATATGTTCAACCAAAGCTCATTTAGAACTTTTGATCAGTACTTGTATTGAATATGGATTATTTTATTACATTACATTGGTTTTTTAAATTATTAAAATATTTTTAAGACTGTTTTATGAGGTATTCATGTAGGGTCTATTATTATGTTATGTCTATCGGAACATTTTTACATTTGATTGCAAGAAAATAATTAAGGCGAAATATAAATGTTGAAAAAAGATATAAATAAAAGCAATGTGAAGGTAATTTAAAGAACACACTATATGAAAATTGATAAAAAAAAGCCCAAAAGTGACACTTAACAACTAACATATTATTTATTATTCGACGAGATGATTCAGCAAGATTATTCTTATTTTTATATATTATTGTTATTTAGTCCAATCCAATGGCAAGTCTTGCTGTGCTTCACATCCCTTCTGAGCTGGAAATTCACTCAGGCCTTACGCCAGCTAGTTCTGCCCACACCATCTGGGAGAAAGCACGTGTATTACGGAAGTCCTGAAAGTGCGGTAGTTTCTCTTTGCTCTCTGCACTTGGATATTTTATGAGCGAGTGAGAAAGGGTCTACCAATTTTGACGGGAAAGGTATTTTCCCACGCTTTTCAGGGATCTTTTATATGCCACTATCAGCATGGGAACGACGCTTCGGTTTTACTTGCCCTCCGAAAGAAGTTGTGTTACGGATTTTTATCGCTCAGTAAAAATCGGTCTACCTCATATTCCCACTTATATACCCACGAACATCAATTCTTAAGGCGACCACTTCATCCAAGAACCAACAAGTTTTATAATGAATATAAGTAAAATAAATACTTAGAAACGATTGTTTAATTAACAGTTTTACATTGTGTTGTTTTTTCAATTATTTTTTTATAAATATCTTTCATATCAAGAGAAATCATAGTAATTGTGAACATTTTGGCCTAGAGATGTTGATGAAGCTTTACGTTTTATGTGTGTCCGAACTAAAAATAAAGGATTTTACCATTCTTTCTGTCCCCATGTATATCTGTATATCTGCCACAGGCCACGAACACATAAAAAGTGTTTATTGTGATTAACAAGGGGATATGTTTGTTTTTTTATGACGAAAACTTACTCGGGTAGTTTACTGAAGACTTATTTTTTAAGTATATAATATATATATATATCTCAAAAGTTATATATATATACGTATATTACTTTTCTTATATTATATAAAATTATATATATACATATATTACTTTTACTTTACTTATATTATATAAAAGTTATATATATAACTTTTATATAATATATATATATATACATTTATTTATTCAAAACTATAATACACAATATGAGATAAATTGTGCGATTGTGTCGAACCATTTATTTGAATATATTTTCTCATTGTTTTAAGTTTTTAGCATGTCTATAATGTATTATTTATTGTAATACAATGAGAACAATTCTAAAAACCTCTTCTAAAATTACCTTGTGTCACCTAAAATCACTTTGAAAAAACAGTATATTAAAAGATAAGTCGTTCTCAAACTATTAATGTTGTGCCCTTTTATACCTCAACTTTGACACGGTAATAATCAGATCCTTACATACACCGAAGTGACTTGCCGGTGGCTAGGAACAGGTACGTGTGAAAGGAATCTAATGTGTTTTATATGTATTATTTAAAATATTTGTTTAGGTTCTCAAATAATGTTTGTATTGAAACTGGGATTTTTTTTACAGTAAACGTAGTGATTAAAAAAATGCATATCATTACAAGATGCTGATAAATATCTCAATAACTTTTTTTTAGTGCGGTGTCTTACTACCCGTTCGGGCTATACGCTTATGTACTAATTACACGAATGGTTTTAGGGAATAAGAAGTTTATATTAATAGGGAGTTCACACGAATTTGCGTGGAGGGAGAGTGAAAAACAATTTTGGAATCAAAACCTTAGTACACCCCACTGAGTTTCAAACCTCAACCTCCACGTTAACGTCAGACTAACCCACTGCAAGGATAGCACGTTAGACCACGCGGCCAACGAAGTGTTTTTTTTATTATTAAAGCTTACAAATGCTCACATTGACATCAAAAAACCTTTCTAGAAAAAAAGTTCAGGTTAAATGAATATTATTATTAAGAGACAATTTCAATACTTGTAATTTCAAAAAGCTATAGTTTGTAGAAAAACATATGATTTCAGTAAAACCAAGCTCGTTTGATATTTCCATCTCTTCCCCAAAAATATGTTTTTGATAAAAAAAAAAATTGGAACTTTGTGGTCTTTCTTAGGGTTCGATTCCCGTGTCCAGGTCTCATTCTTAGCAAAATTTACGAATATAGCTAGATTAATCAAAAATATATATAAAGTGTTCATTAACTATTCTATGAAAATACATAGTTTTTTTTTCAGCGCTTTAATCGAATATAGTGTAAATATACTGGGAGTTCACGTGGTACTTTGTACCTCAGTCAGTTTTCACACAACTATTGATTCTTTTATGAATGAAACAATTTATTTTGAACGTTTGAATAAAATCAAAGTCAACTTAAACCTATGTCTATAAATATTCTACTAAACAAAGCAAAACTAATTGATAGATAATATTTTTTGTCGAGTTAGCAAATAGTACCATAATTTATATCAGTGAATGCTTTTATTTTGGTGGGAATATTGGGGACGCGAGAAAAGATACGATATTTTGCAGTTTTTATAACAATATTTTTTTTTTGCTAAATTAAATTATTATTGCTCCAGTAGAAACATAAGAGCTTAATTTACTTCACATGGTAATATCAAAAGTTCTTGAATATGTGTAATAAGTATACCGGCATTAGAGGATAAGCTTTTTAAATGAAATGAAAAATTTGTAATTAAATTTTAGGACACCCTTGACAGATATTCAAGAACTGTTAGTTGAGGTCCCCATATGTAGAAAATTAAACTTTATGTTTCTACTGAAGAAGTGCCTTATTTACTTTGGCAAAAAAAAAGTTTAGCTAACGTTATTTACATAATCACCTTAAAGAGAGATACGTTCAGATTATTATGAATGTTATACTTTTCAAGCTATTATTTTGCTAATAATACTGGTAAAAATATATTGTGAATACAAATAGAATCAAACACAGAACCTTTGCCTCAGTAGGTAATAAAAGAACAAACATTGCAGATAAAAGCTAAAATATGATCGGCAAAACAATAAAACTATTGTTGAGAAGCAATTTTATAAATACAATAGTTGTGTTACTTGAGAGGTCGCATGGGATATCTCCTTTCCTCGGCAATTTGTATCAAATAGTTTCAGTTTACAGACACACAATTGAACACTAATTAGACCAACCGACAGTCAAAATCACTCTGGGGGAATGTAAAGAGTCATCAGGTGCTTAACAATGTTACCTCACTAACAAATATAAAATCGGGGTACTTTATATCCCAGCGCACCCACTTAAGGGTTGACAAACTACGCCATTTATCGCAAAAAACAAATTCAACACCTGACCTAATTTGGATACGAACTGTACATGAAAACGAGGTTATATCTATTAATTAACCAGTCTACATCGACAAATGTAAACAACTTAATAATATATGCAAGTATTATTTAAAATTAAAATACAAATTTTTAATATTTATGCCACTTCATTTGGTACAGGTCCTACCAATAGTATAGTACCACCCTTTTATCTGTTACACTCAAGCTCATTTTTTTTCTCCGCCCATTTACTTGAGATATCTAACGGGGATTTGCTGAACCAGCTGATTATATAAGCACACCAGAATTTCCATGAGTGAGAGCGAAAGAGCTCATAAATTTTGCCAGGAAAGGTATTTTCACATAACTTCCATTGTTCTTTTACATCCCACAGCTGACATGGGACTCATAACTTTACTTACCTTGACCTCCTAAGGAAATTGTGCTATGGATAGCTCAAGAAAAATTCATTGACCCTTGCTGGGTTTGATCTCACTACCATAGGCGATCACTTTACCCCAAGACCACCTAGTTCAAAAAAGGAAGTATTAGATATGAATTTTTACGTGTTCTAATAGTATTTATTTAAAAACTATCCCAATGAAACAATTTATGATAATTAATGAAATTGAATCTTGAATAGTTTACGAATTGAATTAAAATACTATAGCTACTAGTAAATAAATAATCAAAATTAAAATAAATCGTGATCATAATTAAGCGTGGATGCGTAAATATACCAAGCACACATATAATTTTCACTTAAGGAAAATAACTAGTATTTACTGTATATTTACAAACTTATATTGTTATAACATAACTTACATTATTATAACTTCCCGTTAGAAGTTACATAAACCATAACAGTTAAAATTATTTATATTTTTTGTGTGTATTACACCAGGGATATCCTAATATATACACTAATGGGTCGGAGACGAAGAAGACAGAATTTAAAGGAATTAATCCGCCTATACCGAGTATAAATCCTAGAGCATTAGACCAACGATGTGGTTTTAAAAAAAGTTTAATAAGGCTTAGCTTTTGGACCATTTCAAAACACTCCTCTCAAAACGGTTGGTGTAGGCTTCATTTAGACATGGACAATCATGGCATGAGAAGCAAAAGTGTGATGACAAATGGTCTGATTTTTGAATCCCAGCCGGATGGATTAAGTCAGAGGTTGGCGAAAGGTCGATCAATCTTGCAGCAATTTTCAGTCGGTCGCTTAGTAAAACTATGTCGCCATGAAAAGGCAATCTTACCTTACATTATTCAGCTATGGTGTAGCTTATAATATGGGGCCATAGTGTAATGGTGTAAGACTGCTACCTTTCAGGCTAAACGGAGTGTACATTTTATTTATTTTATGTATTTTATATAAAGGTAGGGACATATGTTTTGGGGGAAATATTGAATTTAAGAAATAAATACAATATGTATAGAAAAAAGGAATTAAAAGTAGAGTATAGAAACGATGGGGGATTTCGGGACCTTTGATAAATGTAAAAGTCGATCGAGCTCCAAAAATAGTGCCGGCCCCTGTAGTAGGTGGATTATCTTTGCAATCTCCTTCCACACAAATGTGGTTACACTTTCTATTAATACTACCTTCCTAAACCTTAACCTATTGTTGCAAATAGGCGAGTATCCCGGAGGGGTAGTTAACGTAGAGCCCTGAGGAAAATAAGTTGGCCAAATTAAAAGGTCAATTTCGACTAAAATTATTCCCAAACTCCCTGCGATAAAGTTTGCAGACACTCCCNGGTTGCAGCCTCTCCCCCCCCCCCCCCTCAGGGTCTGAGTACAGTAGAAGTATACTCTCGTCGATATCTTGTCAGGCAAAATCTCGATCGGGAAGTGTTCATTCATACGTGAAGCAGGTTTTGTAGCTTCACGTTAGACTGTCGGACCGATGTTCTCCTAGGCCCGGATTCACTAAAGTGAAAATAGATGCGACGCCGCAACTTTGAGATTGCACAAATCTGGGATAAAAATGTAAATAATAATGAATAGGAACATTTTTTTAACATTTTTCCAACATGTTTATACTGTACTAGCTGCTGCCCGCGATTTGGATAAGAATTCATATCATGATACGGATATAATCACTTTTTGTTCGCATCCGTGTTTTAGTTGACTAATTTAAACAAAAAACGTTTATTGTAACAATAACTATAATAATTACATATATTGTCTAGCGGACTTTTTTGTTCACATTAGTAAGAACGTTCAATATGTATAGTATTTTTTTATGTAATACCAATAGTTTTTGTAGCGTACGCGGAGAAAGCATATTTTTAGGGAATTTTTTATACCTTGTGTAAAACTATCGACATTTTTATGAGGAATAAATTAAAATTTCAAAATAAAATATAGCATATGTTACTTGCTGATAATGTAGCTTTATATTGGTGAAAGAAATTTTAAAATCTATCAAGTAGTTTTTGAGTTTATCCATTACAAACAAAAAAACAAAAAAATCAAATCTTTCCTCTTTACAATATTAGTGTGGATATAAAACTTTTCCCAATAAGTAATCAAATAACCGGAACAGAACATCCGAAAACAATAGACCTATTAAAATACATATAATTAAAGTATATAATATAAGTGAAGATTGTAGCAATTATTGCTACAAGGCATCAAAAAAACGGGATAGTCAACAAGAACAGCGCTTACCCAATTTCACCGGCCGGACGAGCATGCGGAAAAGGACGTCCACACACGATATCAACAGTAAAACAACTAAGCGCTGTGATCCTAGTGCAGCATTTCGCCGCTACGCGCCACCACTAGCCTCAGGAACAACGTGGACGCCGAGAACAGCGTAGAATAGCCGTGGCCTTGATAGAATGTTCTCAACGCATCTAATCCAGCGCACCCCCCCCTTTCATATGTGTTAATTCTGTGATCCCCACCTTGGTGTAATTCCTTCTCGAGTGTTCGATAGTTGCGCCATATAAGAGACTGTTCACCAAGATAGCAGCCACTCTTGGATTAGGCTCGGACATTGACGAAGCTTAGGCTTCAAATACAGACTCATATAATGTAAGGAGAAATTCTTGTTCGGCTTTAATTTAAATATTATTGTAATTTTCTAAATTCTCTTTTTGGCTCTACGTATATTTATTGTTATTTACCGTCTTAGATGAACATTCATTCCTTTTTACTAAATATTAAAATAACTTCGCTTATGTTACGACAAGTAGGACTTTACTTAAAATACAAAGTAATGTGGGGAAAGTTTTAATGCGAGTTTTTTTTTAATGTTAGTCAAATCTTGTTTATCAACGGGGATTCAGTTGTTTAACCTTAAGAGTATGTTTTCAAAACGTGTTGTCTTAATATCCATATTAAGAAGTTTATAATATTAGGCCTTCATTATTTAGTTGTTGGAATGCGGGACGTTAATAATTATTCTTGTATAGTTAACATTATGTATTTAACTTTGGAATTATTTTGCACAGTTATTGAACGTGGCAGAGATTAATAATATGTTTCTTTATGATAAAGTTAGGAATAAACCTTAAAGTTTAATGAAAGAATATTTAAGTTTATTTTGACTTTCTAAATATTGGAGGATTCCGTAATTTGTGTAGACGCCACGCGTAGGTTGATCTTTAATGGGGCGATTACGGAACTATTATACTGTTGTTACAATTTTGACTTGCACTAAGATAATTCGTTGCTAAAATTCTCATTTACGTTTGTTATATTGGAATACGCCATGTTTATAATGCTAGACATTAAAATTTAATACACGTATTTTTGAAAGTCTTGTTAAAAACAATAATAATAGATTGTTATTATTCTGCTTTTACAGATATTGTATAAATAAGAAATATGAATATGCTTAGATGTTTTGCAGAAGCGATATGTTCTTTAATAAAAGGTTAAATGAAATAAAAGCAAAGTTTCGTTAAGACTTGAATTTTTTCACTAATATAATTATGCCATCTATCCTTAGGTTTTAGAATATATATATAATTTTGTTGCCCTTTTTAACTTAGCCTTCGTCCTCGTCGCATTTAAACTAAATTGGTCACTGAAGGAGAACAGTGGGATTACCCTCCTTCTAGGAGATGGGTTGTGTACTGTAATATGTTTCACAACAAAAAAACATAATATCGTTACACTTCGCACTTCTATTTTTCTAAATTTTTGGTAACATTAATTTTGTTTTATTTTGTATTGAATCCCTCTAATTCTAGAGCTTGGATTACAAGATAATTTGTGTTTGAAGAACTCATTTTGTTAGTATTAAAATAATATTCTTACTTTAAATATATTTTTCCTTTTCCAAATGATTTTTTTTCTTCAAATTATTATCATTCCTTTCAATTTTCTTTTTAAAGTCTTTTGCAAGAATAGAATAAATTTAGCCTTGTTCTTATCATTCATTTTAATGTTTAAACGCTGAGCTGTATATTATTTAATGAGGTATACAAATAATTAATTATGGAAAAAAAAATCGTTATGAGCTAGATTTGTCCCTGGAAAGCACAAATTTAGCTACACAATTTTCTTTAGTGTTTCAAAAGGAGTGTTGCTGCTTGACTAATGATTGAACGCTCTCGTATATTCAAACCAGGATGACTTTCAAAATCTGAGACGTTTTCCTGGACTTTTACAGATGAGGTATGGCGGGATAAAACCCAGGACTGTTCCACAAAATCCGGGATGAATGTTCACTCTAGCCCTAGATTAGTATTCACTAAATTATTATTATTAGCACCGCGTCTTACTATCCGTTCGGGTTATACGCGCTTACGCTAATGTGTAATGGTAGGGTAACTGTGAGATGAAATGGAAGGACCTACAGTTTAACGTGGAATACGAACCACGGCGGAGGCCTGGCATTCCCCACATTCACAAGATGTCTTGTCAGAGGTGAAGGAAATGTTTGGTAATTAGATAAATCTTTGCCGGGACCGAGGATTGAACCCCGGCCACCAGTATAGAAGTCTGACACCTTACCCCTAGACTACCAGGTCATCTAGCTCCTGAAACAGAAAATGTGGTTTTTATGATGCCATCTCTCTGCCTGTGTGTCTGTCCAGCTGTCTGTATTTTGGACTAGAGCCCAAACCATTTTACCAATTGGGCTTAAACTTGATATCTAAGGTTTTCATAAGGTTCACCCGATAATTTTTTTTGGAATTAGATAACTAACCCTAAATTTTGGAATTGTTTACTGAGAGATGAAAAGAGAAAAAAAAAATCAATTTTCTCCAAATCCGCTCTAACGATTTTGATTGCATTTTGTATTCAGGTATTGTTTAACATTAATAAAAAAAATGTCAAGTCTCGTTTTCCCATGAAATTTTCAATTTTGATAAATTCTGCAACTATTTGTGATACATAACTTATCATAGTTAATTCAGAAACTGGAAGACCATGCATGATTGATATTGTTGCATTGGGCGTTAATCTAAAAAGGCTTTATTTATCCTTTCTTTCATTATAAAATAAATGGTACAGCGCACCACACAGACTTTCTCCCTCTTTTATCTTAAAATAGATGTTTACTTAAAAAAATTGTTAAGGTTTGTGAAACAAAATGATAAGTCTTGTTGTAGAAACACTTCATCAAAGATCATAAATGAAATAATATACATTGTTACTTACTTTGTCATTAGGAACTAGGAACACTCTTACAGAAAAATTAAGAAAAGAGAATTACCTTTATCCACCAAAGGGCAAAAGAATCAAATTAATTTTCAAAGACCTGAATTAAAAAATTTATACATTTGTTTATAACTCAGAAACTATTAATTTTATATAAATACATGTCAAATAAAATATTTTATATTTAATAGTACTATAACTTTACAATAAGCTATTAAATATCTTAAATAGTTGCGTATAAATGATGAAAATTGGAAAATTTACTTAACCTAAAGTACCCTCAGTCATTTTCATGAGAAAATAAGAGTTGACATCTTGTTAAATATGATAAACAATGTCCTTATATAAAATTTAATTAAAATCACTAGAGCAAATTTTGAGAAAATCGATTTTTTCTATCTTTCTGCCTTCAGTAAAGTTGGTACCCTTAATTTTAGGGCTACATATCTAATTCCAAAAAAATCCCTCAGGAAACCCTATGAAAAACCTAGATACAAAGTTTTAGCCCGACAGGTAAAATAGTTTTGGCTCTAGTCAGAGGTACAGACTTACAGACAGATGGCATTGTGAAAACAACTTATTTGGGTTCGGGGGATCATGAAATATCAATATTAATCAAAATCTTGAGTTAGATTTTTTCATACGCTCACAATACTTTCTATACCTCTAAGATAGCGAGGAAGTAAAGACAAAACAACATCAAATTAAACATAAATCTGGATCCAAAGAGGTTTTTTAATACTCACATGTTCCCCCAAATTCAAAGACTTCTTGTCACTAACTATCACGTGTCTAATTCTGTTTTTAAATCGTGTTTGAAAGTGTAGCCTATACGTAAATGTTTTACTAGCAACGAAAACTTTGGGCTAGATAAGTACTTAATAATCGATAAAACTATTGTTTGAAAGAACACAAAGTATTTGATTTATTACTATATAATAAAATAAGTTGAGTAATTTAAATATTTGTTACTATTTTCAGATGAGATTTAAAATAGAATAGAAATGACTTTGTAAATAAAATTTGTTGAAACGGGGTAGTTTCAAATAGAGAGCACACGATAAAGTTTGTGAATGACGTCACCTTAGTTCTTGCCACAAGTTTGTTCCTTGTTCAGTGACCAGAGAAACGGATCAGATAAACATGGTACATCTTGAGCGGAAAGTTACATATTTTTTAAAAACTTGTGCTGGAGAAGATTTGCACCCTTGAATAAGTCCGAACCCCTAGAGGTCGATGCGCTAGGTCAGGAACACCTTTTGCTGCTGATCAGCGAGCCGTTACTCAACCAGCTGCTGAGAGGATCGGAATAGTTTCTACACCTACAGTAGCCCCATGACTTCTTTGGTGCTGTCTGACAGCACACAGCAGACGGCTTTGAAAAGTTACCAGACCAAATTATGTATCCCTACGCCGAACCATATGATATGCAAAAACATGTGTTTAGCAGATGTCACTTCTGACGGTCAAAGTTTAGGTATATACCTAAATGTTGACTGTCAGAAGTCAGCTGTGAGCTGTCAGTCAGCACCAAAGAAGCCATGTGGCTACTGTAGCTTGGTGGGTACTGATTGGGGAAAATATCGTATCCTTAACAACAGTCAACAGCCTACAACCATGGACCAAATTTGAATATTAGGAAAATTTGAGGGACTACGTAATAGTTCTGTGAACAGTAGTCCTCTCTACCTCAATTAAAAAAAATGCTAAATGTATTAATAGCATGAGTTTTTAAAAATAAATAAAGTGATGGGTGTAATATGAATTGCTTGTAAGGACTTTTTCATTTATTTTTTACTATTATGAACATAATTATGTGCTTATTTGAGAATTAATATAAAGTTCGAGTAATATTATTGAAATATTATGCTCTTGAAAACTAGATTTATGTTACAATGTTTAAAACCCGAATATAAACTTTTTTGCTAATATATATATATATATATATATATATATATATATATATAT
>CABFVX010000568.1:78004-105102 GCA_902151425.1 Timema shepardi
TATATATATATATATGGGTATATATATGTATATATATTATTATTAGCACCGCGTATTACTACCCATTCGGGTTATACGTACTTACGCTAATGTGTAATGGTAGGGTGATTGTGAGATGAAATTAAGGACCTACAGTTTAACGTGGAATCCGAACCACGGTGGAGGCCTGGAATTCCCCACATTCACAAGATGTCTTGTCAGAGGTGAAGGAAGGGTTTGTGTGACTATCTCGAAAACGGGGAAAGCCAGACAGTTTCTCCAAGACACCTTTTTTTGTTAATTTATAATCCTTGTTTTGTAATCTTAAGTCAAAATTAGTAATACTTACTCTGTCATATTTTATTGCAGAAAAATGTGTTACAACCCCCCTTTTTTACATGATGGGGGTTGGTAATGCTAACGGCACATTTAGTTTATTAATGATAAAGGTTTCAATAAGTAGTATACAAAGATTCATTGTAATACCTTAATAAGTTCTCATAATATTTCACACAATAGTCGTTTATAGCTCTATCTTTAGGGGTGAATACCACCCTTAATATTTAAGATAGACCATAGGTTGCCGATGTGAATTATTCTATTTTTACCCAAGGAATAGCCTGCCAAAGTTTGATGGAATGTTTTAGATACACGTTGTATATGTATCTATGTATATGTATATATATATATTTATATATGTGTGTGTATTCGTATATATGCCAACGCTCTACCAAAACTTTTCGCTGATGGCAATTCTAAAACATAAATAACTACTAAATTTCATGCAAAATACATTCGAATCCTTCGGTTTTAGTCAATTTAAGTCGGTTCTTTTATTCTCTACTCTAGAGCCCACTTCGGTGGCGTAGTTAGTTAACGCGCTCGTTCCGTGTTGAGCTAGACTGCTAAAGACAGGGAGATCTAAGTTCAAATCTCGCTCGGTTGAACTGGGGGTGGCTTTTCCTAAACAGTTTTCCACTCTCCTTCCATGCAAATGTGATTTAACTTCCTCTATGTTCAACCTCACCAATAACTAACCCATTAGCGTAATTAGTACTTAAGCGTATAAGCCGAATGGGAAGTAAAACGTGGTGCCGAGTATTGTTATTATTTTCCGCTCTATAAAAACATTTAAACGCTTTTTAAAAATATGTTGAAGGTATGCTACATTATGTTACTATTATTAGTAATATCTTATAATTTTTCTTTGACTTTTATGTTGGATTTTATTTTGAAATATTTCCCATAAGCTCGTCTAGGTTTTGAAGTTATTTTTCTTGACTATAATTTCATAGCTGAGCGAACTGTAGGTCTTAAGGAGAAAAGATTTATGTTCAGCTCTCTCTCTCTCTCTCTCTGTTACCGGTTGCCAAACCTTCTAGCTTTTGGTTGTTGGAAGTGAAGGGGGAGGGTTTACTTGGAAATTTCTCATTGTAAACAATGCGGCATGAGGAGGTTGGGGGGTTCAATTGACAGGCAAACACATTTCCTATCGGTGTACAGCCTTTTATAGAAACATTAACTATTTACACAATTGTATTTTTTTCAAGATTGAATTTTACTAAAGTTTTTCTATTCCACACTTAACTAGGCTCAAAACTATTTTATGTATAAAGCTTTTTTACTGTTAATTAATATACAAACAATATGCATTGCCGCTTGATTTACTGAATAGTTCCCGTCTTAACGAAAATAGGTGTAGACTCTTAACACTATTGCCCTTTCTTTACTACTTAATATTTTCTTCTTTGGATGTAATTGTTTGTAAAAAGCTGGAGATTCAATGGTTTGTGTTATATTTTAACTGTTAGCAATACACTATTTTCAAATAAATATATTAATAAGCATATAAAACTATAATTCCACAATATTATGGCTAAAAAACAAAACACACACATACAATCTTAACGTGATCAATAACAAATATTTTTCTACACAGAGTACTGATAAAATATGAGTGTTTATTTAGTGAATGTTTTTTTTGCTAGTTATTAGGAACTCGAGACTCAGACTACTGTAATGCTGGAGGAAGAAGCACCAACTACTGGCAACAACGACAGCCCAGCATTGCCAAATTTGATATACATTCAAAGGAAGACTGTTCACGGAAAACAAAAGAATGACAACGCTGTTGCTCAGTAGTAAGCATGCAGTTCACTCAGCAATGAAATTAGGTGTAATATTATACCCCAATTTTCTTACGACATAACTGACAAGCTACTAGATCTATTTTCATGTATATATAATTCAAGTAATGTGGTTTACACATGTCACTTTTGAGATAAATTATCAATACTTATAACATAGCACTTTTAATATAGTAAAATGTTATTATTGTTGACCGCAACAAATATGTTTGTATTTCCTAAAGGGTGCTCCAAATTTCCATCATAAAGAAAGTTATGTTATGTTATGTTAGAAAACTGCGACTTTCTGAACAGACTGATTATATCAGCACACGACTTATAAACTAATTTAAATCTAAAAGGGACACCATTCCCCGGCCATTAAATCATCACTCTGAAAGGAGGAACCCACATTTAACCTATGATACATCTTTTCGGCCATTCCAGGAATCGAAACCGGGACCCTTGACCCAGTAGACAGACACACTACTGACTGAGTCAAGATAATGGACTTAGAAGTAAAAGTCCAAAACAAAGGGGCAAGCACGAAGTGCCGCAAATTAAAGTTCGGCCGATCGTTAGTTTACTTGTCAAACTTGGGACAATGCTTCAGAATCTGCATTTTTATAACTTGATATCTTAGATAAACTAATAGCATTGGCTCTCCTTATTAAAAGTCTGAATTGGAAGTGACTGACAGTTTTAAGAGAGGATTGTATCGGAGTTTTGAGCAAGATTCAGGAACCTTTCCCTTTAAGTTCAGGCAAACCAGTTGATGGCAGATAAAGGGGAACGAACAGAGGTTTAGCGAGTCAATGGTAGTGTTCAGCCAGAAAAGGAAACAGACTCTCTGCCTTACGGGAGTATCACTGCGCTCTATGAGCCAGGTTGAGTCCTTAGGCACTGGGGAGTGCTAGTTGCAGTTCTCAGTGATAACACCACTTCCAAGTGAAACAACTCGCTTTCAAATCGTTCTTTGTAAAGGCTACAAGATAGAGAGAAAGTTTCCAAGAGGGGTGGTTCGAACACAATAGTTCAGTTACCAGCAATTCCAAACCCAAACTCAAACCACTACCCCCTTTCAATGAACAAACCTTTTCTGACAAGAAACTAGTCGATGGTATTTGAAGATTATTCACAGCTAGACAATTTTCAAGCATTCAATCGAACAAAAAAAAAGTTTTCTTAGTGAATTGCAGTCTGAGTAGGCTCATTTGTGGGGTTAGTTTATGGGAAGCGGGTGAGTCACTACCTGAACCTAGTTTGTGATAGCCAGTTTATCGACACTAGAAGACAATTTTTGTCTGCTCTCAAGTAAAACGATTGTTATTTGATTTTAACTGTTTTTAAAAGTGCCTGCCTGATAGCGATATTTTCCCTTGTTTGTTATTGCACGACTCGAGCTTTCCCAATGAGTGCAGCCATTTTAACCTAGAGGTTGTGGGGTCTGTTTTATCCCTTGTCTGTGAACTCGGATAAAGATTAGAGCTTTGGTCCCGGATTTACGCGTCAACCCCCTTACAAACTGATTTATTCAATTAGTGTGCCAACCACATCGGTGGCCACGTGGGCTGGACATCAATCTCATCTAGTTTGTTTGGATGGTGTCAGGAAGATCAAGGCTCGAATCCCTGAAGGGCTTAGTTTTTTTTCTCCATAAATGGCTTCCCCCTCTCCTTACACGCAAATATTTAATACCTTTCATATAAATCCTACCTTTCTAAGTCCTGACCAATTAGTGTAGCTAAATGTGGATAGTATGGGTGGGCAGTAAGACGCGGTAAAAACGATAAAATAATGGTCCACTTACCGTTGGGGAAGTAATAAATGCTTTTAGGACTAGCCAGTGGTAAAATAACATGGATTATTCCAAACCCTTCCTTCACCTCTGACAAGACGTGTATTAATCATAACTTGTGAATGTGGGGAATGCCAGGCCTCCACCGTGGTTCGGATTCCACAGTTAAACTGTAGGTCCTCCATTTAATCTCACAATCACCCTACCATTGCACATTAATGTAAGTTCGTATAACCCGAACGGGTAGTAAGATGCGGTGCTAATAATAATAATAATAATAATAATAATATGGATTAATTATAATAAATTCGTAACTGAAGTCTTTAACTGCCCGTGATCCCTATTCTGTGTAAACAAATCTCTCAATTTAATTTGTTTAACATAAAGTGACGGCATACTTTCTCTTCCCTCCCACCACGTCAATAACCCGCCCCCTCCTGCTTTCTTTCCTGCCAAGTATAGATACTTTGTGGCCATTTTTACAGAAGTAGTGTTGAGATACGTATCCATATGGTGAGACACGATTAAACCATACGATTTAGCCTGTACTTATATGCAATTAAAACCTCAACTAAAGTTATAGTGAACAACATGTGTAGTCACTTGTGTATGGTATGTACAGTACATTATGTCAAGTTTTAATATTATAACTAAAGGAATAAAACATATATAAAATACCTAGGTGATGAAAAATAGTTGACTAATTTTTATACTAAAATCCTCGACTTAATATTTTTTTGCTAACCAGCCTCAACGTGTTTAACAGACATACAAGCATATCATGGTTATTGAGGACTATCTCCGAATGCTTTAATAAAACACAAACACGATCTTCTGTCATCTTGCAAGGGGTGTGCTCAGAGGTGAGATTTTTGGGTATTGTAACCCCCACCCAAACCCACATGTAAATGTCAAATTTACAAATATATCTAAGTTACTCGAAATAATGTAATCGATGGTTTATTTGAACCAAGCATAGGACTAATTATAGGGTGTATATAATATATAAATACCATATATAGTTTATATGAAGATTTTAATTTGACCATTCCTCCCCCCTTGAAGAAATTCCTAAACACGCCTCTGTGTTCACTATTATTATTATTATTATTATTATTATTATTAGCCCCGCGTCTTACTACCCGTTCGGGCTATACGCGCTTACGCTAATGTGTAATGGTAGGGTGATTGTGAGATGAAATGGGGGACCTACAGTTTAACGTAGAATCCGAACCACGGTGGAGGCCTGGCATTCCCCCGTGTTCACTATTGGGCTACGTAAATATTTCTTTTATACAATTGCTAATTGACCTTTATTTATGATACAGGCTCTGGAACGACATGCTCTTATAGTTATTATGTAGGGAGATAATAGATATCCCGTCACTTAATTAAACTTAGTACTAGTTGCAATCACAGGAAAATCTACCAAAATGAACCCGTGTAATACAGGGTGCTTTAGTGGGAAGTCCCACATTTTAATTCGTTATAACCTCGTGAGCGTGATGGTGGTTACATTTCAAGTTCGCTCAAACGACGCGCAATTTTTTATTTTTTCCAAAATTGCCGCAGTGCGCAGATGATGCTCGTAAGTGATTGCCTCGCTCCTCCGGAAATCACTACGTCGATTGTCACAGAAGATCGGCTTCTCTGTAACGATGTGTCAAAGAGCAGCCAAGCGGTCAAAAATCAGCCTCTACATCCCTATACCAGTTCAAGGAGTCCGACCACATGAAGCATGTAGGTACGTTATTGCAATTGTGGAAAGAAGACCTGTAATATTGATGATGACGTGATTTACCGATGAAGCTTGTTTCCATATCTCAGGATATGTGAATTCCCAAAAAACGAGAATTTGGACATTACCAAACACTCGTGGGATCCATGAGACACCCCATAATTCGCAAAAAGTGGGGGTGTGGTGTGCACTTTCCACTGAGAGAATCATTAGACCAACTTTCATTGAAGGGACTGTGAACATGATGCTTACAGTAACATTTCATGGCCTTCGTGGAGCAATTAGACTATATCGAGCTTACGCAGGTGTACTTCCATCAGGAGGGTGTCACATGAAACATCTCCAATGAGTTCATGGCGCTAATAAAAAGCTTCTTTGTGAACCATGTTATCTCCAAAAACTTGTGACCCCCTACCCCTCAGGCCGCCAGTATTGACCTTTGTGGATTACTTATTGGTTGAGGGTGGGGGAGAAAGGTCTACAAATACCGACCACAAACCATTCAGGATTTCCAGGAAAAATATCATGGCCAAAATGAATAATATCAACTCAGGCATGTTGAGGCGCGTATCAGAAAACATGGTGATACGTGTGCCAACATGTCTTTAAGAGGAGGTGGGAAACTTTCAGAACTTGATTTGATGGTAAGTAATTCTTATATTACTAGCCTCTTATTTACACGTATTTACGTTACTATTTAGTTATTAAGTTGAGCGATTGACCTATTTTAAAAATGGGACCGGCCACTGTAACACCCTTCAGTAGGCCCTAATGTGTTTGTGATGCTTCTTGTGTGAGAATTAGTGCCACTTGGGTATTTTAAACCATTTTCACCAAGCAAATGGACATTTTCTTATAATTTTAACGTGAATATTTTGTTGTTGATAAAGCGTTAGTAAGATATTTTTTATTGAATACAATCAAACCAAGGCTTTCCAAATTGGAATATGCAAAACATAAGTGCTTGAAAAAAGTGTCAAGATATTCTTACCCCCCACCAATTTTAGAGGGCTACCATCTCCAATAGTTTGGTCATTATTTATTTGAGCAACAAGCCAATAAGTAGAGTGCTATTTTTTAAAATAAAATTTACCAACACTATTATTTTTATGAAGACATGACGATGTCAAGGATTTTACCTGAGCGTTGTTTTTGGATGAATAAAGATTTTACTATTATTTGATAAATTATGAAAGGAATGATTACTCCAATGAATATTAGAAATTTAATACTTAAATAAAATCAAACAAAACACACCGACTAGTTTAAAAAAACATATCAATTACACATTTTCTTTTCAAAGGAAATAGTTAAGTTTTAAGATATACATTTTGTTATGATCTTTATCTATAGGTGAGAATAGGAAAATATTTTGTCTTGAATATTTTACCAAATATTTTATTTGAAACACCTCAAAGGATTTATTGCACAGTGTAGAAGCCAAAGGAATAAGAAAATATCTTACATTCTTACACCTACTTTTTGTTTATATTTTACTTTATTTATTACATATAACAAACAAGAACGTTTCAGTACTTGTACAATGTACATTCCAAGATATTTGACACCCACTGTTTGAATTTACAAAAGTATTATGAAAATTAATCACTGACATTTTTGCTCATTATTCAAGATTCTGTTAAAAATAAGATAAACAGAATATAGCAACAATGCTACTGAAAGAAATACTTTCGTGTATAAACAACAAACCAGCTGCTGAGCTACCTATAAATAAATATTCCTTAAGTTGAAAAATGACAAATGGACACTGGAATTGAAACCAGGTTCCTTGGCTTAGTACACCCATGCACTGTCCACTGAGCTATGCAGGAGTCCTCTCATACCCAATATGAGTGCACATCTCTAACACTAAGTCTCAACGCAGTTCCTCAAGGTATGCTCACTCAGTGAAATCTTTCTGATGTGTGACAGTAAAGTTAAACCAATTCCTTGAATTCTTCTTGAAATCCCACATATGGCTTCATCTTGATGTTAAAGAATCTGTACTTGCAGATATCTCTATGTAAGTATGTGTGTGTATTTGTATGTATGCATGTGAGTGTATGTGTGTATGTATACGTATGTGTATATATGTGTATTTATGTGC
Source organism: Timema shepardi (assembly GCA_902151425.1). NCBI lineage: Eukaryota > Metazoa > Arthropoda > Insecta > Phasmatodea > Timematidae > Timema > Timema shepardi. The sequence goes on from CABFVX010000568.1 coordinate 85,753, forward strand.
GTATGTGTATGTATGTTCTACATGTCGCAAATTGCAACGAATTTACTCCAAACATTTACTTTCTAATCTAAAGAAATGTGGGTCTAAGGATTATGATGAATCTTTGTTTTATGTGCCTCTGAACTCAAAAAAGTTGATTTTATAATTATGTATGTCTCCATGTATGTCTGTTGGTCCCTGGTCACATATATGAAAGGTTTTGATGGAGTTTGTTACAATTTGATATTTAGATTTAGATATTTTTGTTTGATTTTAAACTTAGCCCTTAATTACAGGTAGTTTATTGAAGTATGACCTTTTTAGTTACAAATTTTTTGAAAATTCCTCTGGGAAACTTATTTAAAATTAATATCTATGGAGTGTGTGACGTCACAAATAAAATTGTATACTTGTTTTTGAAAAAAAAAAATCTTAAAAAATGTAGTTTACTGATAAATTAATTTTTTTAAATGTGAAATAATGGCTTTAATGATTTTATTCAAAATGGGTATCTGATAGGCTTTTAACAACATAAATAAATTGATATAGTTTTCTTTTAAAAAAATTAATATTTACCTATTAGTTACTGATTTTAGATTTTTTAAAATCTTTTTCAAACAAATATTAATATTTTGTGCAAAAGGTATCTGGCTACTATTTTGTATGATAAACAATATTAGATATATATAGTTTCAAATAGATTAGTCTAAAAGTAGTTTACATATGACAGTTTATAAACAATTTAAAATATATCAAAAATGTATTTTAAGATTCGGTTTAAAATGGGTACTTTGGAATTGGTTTTCTTGAATAATTAGAATATATTTCTATATTTTCACAAGTATAAATGATTTAGTGTGAGCTACATGTAAATTATTTTTGAAAAGTCTTTAACGTGCTTAACAAGACGGTATGCTTGTTCTTATTAAGAAAAAACGCTCTAGAGTAGTTTAATGAAAAACAATTTTTGAAAATATTGTTCCTATCTATAATTTACTATATGAGAAAGTTTGTACAATTGTGTCATAACATTTAATTTTTATTGGTTTCTTCTTTAATCAGAATAAATCCCTCTTGGAATCTACTTCTGAGATCCTGGTCGTGTACCAGCTTATTTATTCTATGGCACTAGGAACTTGAAAGTGCAATACCCCACTTACAAAAAGTACGCCAACCTTTCATATCTTGAGCTAGTTCTATCCAGTCCATCTCATTATACCCTATCTCTTTCAGGTCAACTCTAATGTTATGTTCCCCTCTGCGTCTAGGTCTTCCCAATGGTTTCTTCACATTGGGCTTACCATTCGGTACCCTGGATAATATTTAGCACCGCGTTTTACTACCCGTTCGGGTTATCCGCTTTAAGTACTAATTACTCTGATGGATTAGGAATTTGGAAGGTTCAATTAGAGAAAGTGAACCCGCATTTGCGTGGAGGGAGAGTGGAAAACCATTTAGGAAAAACCACCCCCAGTTCACCCGACCGAGATTCGAACCTCGATCTCCCCGTCCTCAGCAGTCAGCTGAACACGACAAACGCGTTAGCCAACTACGCCACCGAGGCGGGTCAGTACCCTGGACATGGCTATACATTCTCCCATTGACGCTGCATGTTCTGCCCACCGTAATTTACGAAACTTGATTATCCTAACAATATCTTGTGGTGTATACAGTTTTTATAACTCATCATTAAGTAACCTCCTCCAATCCCAGTATCCACATACCTTTTTGGACCAAACTTGTTTCAAGCATCTTGTTTTCGAACACCCTACAATTTTCATCATGTAAGGTAAAAGACCACGTTTCACACCAAGAGAAAACTAGGGTCGTTCAATTGCTACAAACCATTTTACAAACGAAACTTTTTTTTTCATTTTTCTAATAATTTGTTTGTGTTTTTACATCAAAAACATTAATTTACGAGCAATTATTTTAAAGATTGACATTTTTATTTATTGATCGAGTTACAATACTATTTTAATTCATGAACGTTCTTAATGTGATGTTGAATGGTGGTTCAGGTACTATGCAATACAGAAACAAACTTACCTTGTCGTATTACATTATGGTGTAGCTTGTTGTACAGGATATTCCCGGGTTAAAAGGCTAAACTCTGAGAGGTGGTAGTGGATCAAAAAACTAACTCAAAATGTATTTTGGTGACTTACTACTTTTAGCTTCTTTTTTGTGTGTGCAAACAGCCAAAAACAAAATAAGTAGGTCTTGAACAAAATATTTTATTAACTTTGTCCAGCCTCGTAGACAGACATTTAATGGATGAACGAATGGCCGACCGACATTGTGCGACTGTTGTTTCATCGCACGCTTGCGTCATCCTTCGTCGTAATGGTTGAAGGTCATTAACAGGCACTCCATACACGCTTTGCTTGAGAGCACTCCGTAAAAAAACCCACCATCTAATGGCGTTGAAACAGGTGAACACAGAAGCCAAGTCACAGGTCCAACACTACCGACCCGTCTTCCAGGAAAACTAATATTAAACCATTGCCAAGGATCTCTGCAAAAAAACGTGTTTTTATTAAGTTTTTTGCTGTCTGCTCAAAAAGAAAGCTAAAACGAGAAAAACTCCAAAATACATTTTGAGTTAGTTTTTTGATCCCCTACCACTTCCTAAAGCTTAGACGTTTAGCTCGGGAATATCCTATATATATGTAATAAATGTTAGAATAGGAAAATGGATGACTAATTCTCTCTCGATGAACCACTTGCTCGAATACAGTCAGAAAAACGACGATGATACTGAATATGAAAATTATAATAATAGTTTTGATAGTACTGTATCATCACAGCTTTAACCAAACTAAACTCGAAAAAAACAATTTAATATAATAACACACATGCGAGTTTAAGGCTATAGGGCATATTACTTGTCTGATAGGACACGTATGTTAAATTACTTTAGGCCTCAAGAGATATCGACCCCATGCTCTCTTTAGGACTAGAGCTGACCCTTATCACTACGTGTCCAGGAAAAGCGGATCCATCCTGAAAAAAAAAACCATCTTACGAAGATAAATGTCCCACGTGTGACTTTGCATACTCAAGTGGCGTCCGTTTGTATGAAAATACACGTTGCTGAAATTCTTTTAAAAGTGGGTTGAAGAATGGAATATTTTTTATTGTAAGTCTTCCTGTAAATGCAATTAAAAAAATACTGTTTTTATATTACATTCACAACTTATTAGATTTTTCTAATAAAATGTTCTTAGATTTTCTGATGATATAATTCATTAGATATATATAGTTATTTATAATTTATTTTTGGTTTAAAATGAACAAAGTTAGCCACTGATAAAAAATAAATCGCTAACATATACATAACTGTCCGTCATTGTTTGGTAAGTGAGGTCCAGCTTGAGCTTAATGTGGGGATGTAGGAAAGCGAGTTAAGGGCAATATTTTTACAGTTTTATAGCCAAAATTTTATTTGGGCCAAAATAAATAATAAAAATTAATTAGGTTAGTTTTCTTCACATAATTATATCAACAGTTGTTGAATATCCGTCATGAGCATAGCGGCATTACATGAGAAACTTTTTTAAATGAGGAGAAAAAGCTTTCATTAAAATCTAGGACACCCTTGACAGATATTCAACAACGTTTATTTTTTTATTTTTTAGCACCGCGTTTTACTACCCGTTCGAGTTGTACGCCTATGTACTAATAATAGTTAAAGAATTAGGAAGGTTTAATTAGGATGAAATGCACTAGCATTTGCACAAAGGTAGAGGGAAAAGCCACACTCAATAAACTCGACTGGGATCAAACCCCGATCTCCCCGTATTCGGCAGTCTAGTCCAACACGAGAATTCAACAGCTGTTGATATCGATATTAGAAGAAAAGTAAGCTTTATATTTTTACTGGAGCAATAATTTATTTATTTTTGCAAAAAAAAAAAAAAGCTTTGATTTGAAACCTGCAATTGCCTTTAACTAGTGTTCCCAACACTCAAATCTTAATGCCTTCATCGTATAGAAATCCTCTCTTTAAACCTTCAAGTATGTGATATGACAGATCAACCCTTACTATTTTGTTCTTGCTTAGCATTTGTATTAAGCACTGAACTATTAAAGTAGATCGTAGATTCTTGTCGACCTCGGTGGTCTTGAGGTAAAGTGCTCGCCTCAAGACCCGATGTTCATGAGTTCAGAATCAGCCGGGGTCGACGGATTTTTCTTGATCATTCCGTAGCACAAATTCCTTCGTAGGGGAAGTAAAGCCGTCGGTCCCATGTCGATTGTGGCATTTAATAAAACCCTGAAAGGTATGGGGAAAATACCTTTTCCGGCAAAATTGGTAGACTCTTTTGCTCATAGAAATTCTCGTGTGCTGATATAATCAGTCGTTTGAGAAAGTGCACGCTAAATACCTCGAATAAATAAAAAACAATAAAAAAACGTAAATTCTTAGTGTCAATTAATTTGTAAGCCCCGGGATATGGATTGGTAAAACAATGGCCAATTTGCAGGTTTATATTAGTTTTAAATCTTGACCTCAACCTAAAAGAGCTTCATGCGCCGAAGCAACCACTTAAAAATATCCACTTATTCAAATAGAAGAGAGAACGAACCATGAAGTAATGCCCTGTATTTTCTTGATACGAGCTCAGGTAGAATAGTAAAAGTTAGGAATTTATATTTGTAGCTATTGTTTGTACTGCCACTTAATCCGGTTAAAGGGGCTAGCACCTGTGACCGCAATACTGGGGAATCCCAACACATTCGTACCCCACATGACTTTTTGACGAATCAATTTAAGCTAGAAGTTATGTAAACAGTAGATCTCACTTCCAACATTTTTTAAAAAATGTCTAGAAGTCTACATTGTGTTAATAATTATGCCATGTTCTTCATTGAAAAAATTGATGCTTGATACCAATGGGCAAGATAGTTTTGAAATAATATTCCAAACGTAAAATTAACCCATCTCACCATTTCGGCTCTAATGATCCTCAGAGAATATAGATTATGTTCGATTACACAGTAGATCGCACGTCAATCGCTAACACGCGTGAAGGTAGGGGAAACTGCATTTACTTTGTCTGTAATTATCAAGGGGCAAGTTTGCTCTGAGCTTGCGTAATAAGTGACCTATCGAGGCTGGTCTACTTTTGACTCTCTTGAAAGCGATCTATAAAGAGAACTTTCTTCTCCGTACACCACATAGAAAAGGAAAAATAACTATTTCAAGAGAGTGTGGGTATTATAAATATTTTTTCAATATTTTAAGAAAACTTATATATACACTATTATTATTATTATTATTATTATTAGCACCGCGTCTTACTACCCGTTCGGGTTATACGCACTTACGCTCATGTGTAATGGTAGGGTGATTGTGAGATGAAATGGGGGACCTACAGTTTAACGTGGAATCCGAACCACGGTGGAGGCCTGGCATTCCCCACATTCACAAGATGTCTTGTCAGAGGTGAAGGAAGGGTTTTGTAATCAGATAAATCTGTGCAGGGACCGAGGATCGAACCCCGGCCGCCAGCACAGAAGTCTGACACCTTACCCCTAGACCACCAGGTTACCCTTATATATACAGTCTTAGGAGATAGTTTTAAAATATTGCATGAATTGATTAATTATTGTTTTTATTGATAAAATATTACTGTTTCCAATTTTCTGCTATATTTTAACTAAATGCTGAATATTTTCAAAAATTATTTTATCATGTAAATAAGACCAGTATTATTGTTTGTTCAACATAAATTAGCTTAAGTGATTCTTAGGTTTAACACGAATTAAAAAATAAGAGTTTGTCGAATACAATATATGATCCATTATTTATTAATTTATTTAATTAATATATAGTAAAATAGGCTAATACCTAATTTTTTTCTTAAATATATTTGGTTACATAGTTGATAAAAATTCTATTAAAATACATCCTTTGAAAATTTATTTACTTAATTTTCGAAATACATTAAAAATACATGTTTTATTTATACAGTTTGAGTTAATTTTAAAGCTCTCTTTGAATCTATTTAGAGTTATAGTTTGTCTGGAAAGAATAAAGTTTTCGATATATTATTGAAACAGTGAATACACTTCAGAGTACCATCGATTTGTTGTTATGAAAACACCTTCCTTTAAAAAAAACACACACAGGCATAAAAATTGTTCTTTTTTTTAATCACTAACCTTGGCAAGGAATCTGTCGTGTTGGTTATATTTACATCGATGAAGTCCCAGATAGATATCTCCGTAAACGATGCTAACACTTAATTTTGTTTTTAAGGTGCTAAGAAATGAAATAAGGGCCACACATAACGAACCACTATCGTTGACGTGATCTGACCTTCAACCAGCTGGACCTGCTCAATGCCATGCGCCGCGACGCCTCTTATTGAGTGGACGCAGTTGTTCGGAAAGCGTCATGGGAAACAGACGTGCCGCGTGACGCGCTCGTATCAACACCAACTCACGCGTGTTTTAAAGTGCGATCACGATTTTACCCCACTTTGTGTTTTTTTCTATCATAAACATTTGATAAAATATTACACTATTACACTTTCAGTATGCAACTTTCATCCGTTTAATATATTTATTAAATTAAGTTAACAACTTTTTAAGCGCATGTCTAAAATTAAAAAAAATAATTACACAAATATAGTTTAAATAATTTTAATTTATATCTACATAGTATTTATATTTAAAATATAATATTCTCAATCCATTTGGTGATAAGAATCGATGTAGGTAAAAGTATTTAAAAAAGTTGGTTTAAAATGTTAAATGTTCTAATTTGTTTTTTAAACTTTTATGTTCACTTTTAAATGGATAAAAATATCCTTTACTTTTGTTGTACAATTTGTATGGAGATAATTAAGGAACCTTGAAAAGATACAATCATTTTTCTTTGCTAACTAATGAATTTAATTACTTGGAATTTAATATTATATATCTGAGACAATTTGATAAACTATTTAGATAACACTACATTCCCTTGTTTAGCTACTTTATTTTAAATTAGTAATTTTTAATTTGTTTAGTGTTATTAAACTTTACAAAAATAAAATAAGAGTGTGTTTAAATTTGGTATTCAACAATTGATCACTACTCATGATAACAAATTTCAATGATAAATATGTTGAGATATTAACTTGTTCTTAAAACAAAATTTTAATTTATCTGCAATATCAATCTGTGCAGCAAAATATTGATTTAATTAGAATTTCAATATATATTGCTAACATTTCTATACAAACTTCACTAATACGAAGTGTTCTACTTTATTCGGAGAAATAAACTTGTTGAGATACGAAACTACACGTTTAACATTTCAGAATATCCATTCGTAGCAATGAAAGTTTTTTAATATCTGATATAACATTAAATTTGCCTAATATGTATAACACAATTTAAGGTTTAGGAACGTACGTGTATTTTTTACACAACTAAATGTTTTAGAATTTGAGTTTATTTATGAAATGATTCATTCCAAAAGAACTAATTTGTGGGGCAATCCAAACACAATGGGTGGGGTGTTTTACTCTTTAATATTTACGAAGAAAATATCACCGTGACCTTATAGACTTGTATAAGATTTTTTTTTTTAAAGTGTTGTCCCCTGATACCGAAAATATTCATGCATTTCTCTAAATAATGAGTAATTCATTATAATTTTTTTATTAAAGCTGTGTATTGTACTTGCTATCTAGATTGTTGTCTAATATATTTTTACTAAACCTGAATTTATCGTGTATATGTATTAGAGTTAAAAGGCTTGGATATTAAGCATTTTGACTGAGGCTTTACATAAAAAAATACTTCTGACTCATGTATATAAATATGTATGGACATAAATAGGCTTATATAAATATGAAAGTATAATATTTAAGCCAATTTTAATCCAAATTTGGTATTCATACATAGTTATCTAGAGGAGAGGTTATATGAATATAAAAAAATGGAAAATAATTTAATAAATGAGTGTAAAAATCTTTATTCATAGGAAAATCTCCCTAATGTCTTGACGAATAATTGGACAATAGTAATATGCGGTTAAAATTTGTCTTGAAATCAAAATATGGCTTTATTACAAATTATATTTATCGGTGGGTGATTGTTATGTAAAGTATAAAATCTTATATAAAATATTTATAGCAAACTGAAGTATTATTGCTACTAAGAGTAAAAGGAATTAAAGTTCCTGTATAAAATATTTTTCTGAACATAAATCTTCAACTCGAAAATTTAAACTGTAGGTAAAGCAAAAATTAATAACTTTCATCTCTAACACAGGACTATGGGTTTTGAATCTCTGGAGTTAGAACAGTCTTACTCTCACAAGGTTGTTTCCTGGCAAGTGCGGGTGCATTTAATTTAAAGCTTCGGCCTCCTTATATTTTTATTCTTAAACTACACATAAAAACAATAATTAGTACATACTAGTCTGAGGATAAAATTATGAAAACCATTTAATCCAAAAACATATTACTCGTATATAAATACGACTGTCTGAAATATACTGTGTCTGGGGATAATATATTCCTACTGTAATGAACTGTATGGTCTGCATTACATTCAATAAAATAGGCTAATGTTTAGTATACTATATGATTTGAATCGCTATTTATTAGTATTTTATTAATTAAATCGATAGTCCACTAGGCGCGTAACGAGCTGCAAAGATTGAAATGGGAGAAACCCATTAACACTGATTGTAGTTACGTTCATCTTTCAATTCCTAATTGTGGCGCTATTTATTCTTGCGAGTAAGTAAAAGTCTGATTTTCAGCGCAGTAATATTGACCTAGAGAATAAAATCTGTTAGCTATCTTATTTCACAGAAACTACTTTTAAGAGGAAATCCTGCCTCAAAACAGTGAAATGGTGAGATATGTATTTGCTTGATGAAAAAAAAAAAACCCAACAAAACTTGATGTATGGTTGATGCCACGGAAATGGTCAAACGATTAACCAATACCGATTTTATTTATTTAACTTGCACTTTCTGAACTAATTCATTCTATCACCGCATGACTTATACCCTAAATTAAATCAAAAACAGACACAACATCCACCCCCACCCCTCCAGTTATTAATTCATCCCTGTGAACGTTTATACCCACATTTAACCAATGTTAAATTTTTCAGCTATGTCAGGAATCGAACCCGGGACTCTTTAGCTCAGTAGACAGATACGCTACCGACTGAGTTATGGTGTCTGACAACCTATTAATAATTATTAGTGTTTACTTTTTAAAAAAAAACACGGTTTATAAATAAAATTCATTTATAATTTTATCCGCAGCATTGATCGAACGTTTAATAGGTCAAACTTGAATTAAATTTGGTCACCATTCAAGGATAGATTGGGATTAAAATCCCAGTTAAATTCTCGGAGTATAATTTTTCATAAGCTAACAGTTCTGTAGTTTTCTCATTCTTTCATTACATTGTGAATACATTTTCTCTAGACGGTCTTCCTCACATCTAACACAGAGAGCGAGGCGCTAATAAGGCCGTCTTGGTAAGTGAGAAACTACCTCTCAGATATCAAGATCCGTCGCACTATTTAATTATATGATGAGTTATTTAAAAAAATATGGTTCACGCCAAAATAAAGACGAAAAATTCCAACAAGATTCGTTTTCCTTAGCAACGCTATAGTTCGAATTTTATTAATATAATATAACATCTGACATTAGCTCATTTTAAACCATTCTTAACCATATTTGTAGATGTATGAGACTATGATTGATGAAAAGAGGGCTCTATATCTAGCCTTCCTCTAACAAATACAGTAAGTTGTTATATGCTGGCAATATACAATTTTTAAGATATTTCAGAACTAGCAACGAGCTTTTATCTTTACCATGAAATAAAAAGTTTCCTTTTCTTCTTTCCGCTCTTTATTATTGACATGCCAAAGGGTGGTTGTAGGTGAAGTATAAAAGGGAGTAGAAGCTTAGACAGAATGTAGAAGTAGTTCAATAAAACTATACAAACCAATGTATTTAAGCCATGTGGCCTGACAGTGATTGATACTTTCACGCAGACTGAGAGACGGCTGCCCTGAGTTCCTTTTTTTTATCTTTTGAAACGAAAAACTTTTTATTCAAATAAAATATTTCTATGGTAGATACATATAGTTTAAATTTGTACATATAATAATCCCAATTTTTTTTATATATATGTCGCGAGCATCGTGGATTTTGAAAAATACTTTTTATCTCAATTTATAGAGTATATATTCAAATACAACTACGCTCATCACTAATGTTAAAGACCTGTTGGGATTACTATACGCATAAAATTGAACTAAAAATATCTATTGAGGCAGCATTATATTTACTTCGACGAAAAAGTAAACAGTTATTTTTAATTTAATATCTAAAAAAAAATACTAACCTCAACTCGCTTAACGTTTTATACCGCCTTATTAACAGTATTTGCAATGATCGTGCTTATAAAATAAATACAAACCCTTTTAATTTTATAACTATGGCATAATATGTACCAGCGGGCACGCAAAAAAAAAATTCGGGGTCTTCGAATCTGGTTTTCGGGGTTCGAATACTAGTTAGGTGTGCTAAGGCTAGTTTTCCTTTATGGTTCCCCACTCTCACTCCACGCAAATGCAGTTAAATTAACTCTAAATTCATCCTACTCTATTTGTTTGGATAAAATACACATTGACTTGATGGCTAATATAATTTTTTAGATTTTTTCCTAAATTTTATATATTTTATCTAAGACTAGTTGGATCGCTATGATAATAATTATATGAAAGCAACTTTCTAATTGGATACTTAAAAAAAACAATTCATAATATGTTCGCTCTCTACCTTTTTATCAATCTATCTATGTAGATAGGGAATGCCAGGCCTCCACCGTGGTTCGGATCCCACGATAAGCTGTAGGTCCTCCATTTCATCTCACAATCACCCTACCATTACACATTAGCGTAAGTGCGTACAACCCGAACGGGTAATAAGATGTGGTAATAATAATAATATCTATATAGATAGATCACATATTGCATCAAAGTTTTTCAAATCAATTCAAACTCTCTCGTATTTTATCTGCTCCTCACACGTCACACAGCTAACGACACGCGAATAGGTCACAATACTGATCTTTATTGTTACATTCTCGCTGCCGAATTTTTATCCACCCAGCTTCCCCTTCTAGAAGAAGAAATTATCTACATTTAATCAAATAGCTTTAAGGATTCGAAGTGTTTAAAAATTAGTGTATATCTCTACTACGACTCACTGCTATACAATGTTACTATTATTACTACTTTACCTGTTCCTATTGATATGGACTGCAAGTACAAAACTATCTTATAGGGTGTGTTCCCAGTTCATAAATTACTAACCCCACAATAGGCCTAACTAAGTAAGGAAATTAGTTATTTTATAAACTATCTTTAAAACAAAATTGTTTATAGTAGTTAATAACACAACCATTTTTTTTTTGTTTTGGTTAATTATACTACCGCAGTTCAGTCAATTTCCAACCAAACCAGATATCTTCCGAAATAACGAAGTTATTAAGGCTTATAATGGGGTGAATAATTAATGGATCATCTCTATATTATGTAGATATGGAAGCATTATTTAAATGTTAATTTAAGCTTAAAGATAAAATAGCCAAATGAAATAACTTTATCTTTCAAAATTTTGGACATTCCTAACATACTAGGTATTGGATACATTAAAATAATGATCACATTTTAAATGTATAAGCTGTAGGTCCTCCATTTCATCTCACAATCACCCTACCATTACACATTAGCGTAAGTGCGTACAACCCGAACGGGTAATAAGATGTGGTAATAATAATAATATCTATATAGATAGATCACATATTGCATCAAAGTTTTTCAAATCAATTCAAACTCTCTCGTATTTTATCTGCTCCTCACACGTCACACAGCTAACGACACGCGAATAGGTCACAATACTGATCTTTATTGTTACATTCTCGCTGCCGAATTTTTATCCACCCAGCTTCCCCTTCTAGAAGAAGAAATTATCTACATTTAATCAAATAGCTTTAAGGATTCGAAGTGTTTAAAAATTAGTGTATATCTCTACTACGACTCACTGCTATACAATGTTACTATTATTACTACTTTACCTGTTCCTATTGATATGGACTGCAAGTACAAAACTATCTTATAGGGTGTGTTCCCAGTTCATAAATTACTAACCCCACAATAGGCCTAACTAAGTAAGGAAATTAGTTATTTTATAAACTATCTTTAAAACAAAATTGTTTATAGTAGTTAATAACACAACCATTTTTTTTTTGTTTTGGTTAATTATACTACCGCAGTTCAGTCAATTTCCAACCAAACCAGATATCTTCCGAAATAACGAAGTTATTAAGGCTTATAATGGGGTGAATAATTAATGGATCATCTCTATATTATGTAGATATGGAAGCATTATTTAAATGTTAATTTAAGCTTAAAGATAAAATAGCCAAATGAAATAACTTTATCTTTCAAAATTTTGGACATTCCTAACATACTAGGTATTGGATACATTAAAATAATGATCACATTTTAAATGTGCTATGTGTATAAGGGCGAATAAGTTATTTTTATAAATTTTAGCTTATGATCCACTTTTCTTAAATAATTGTGATCCTATTCAAACCTAGTAATTTATATAGTATCGCACTTCTTTGATGATCTTTAAACATTTATAAGCTTTGGCCTTGCTTTATTTAGCAAAAACTAAATCCAGCCCCTTTTAAATCTACCCATCTGTGATATACACATACATAATAATTATACAAATGTGTTAGGGATGTGGAAGGTTGGATTTAGAGGAAGTGTATCAGAGTTTTCGTGGGGGTAGATTGGAAAATAATTTAAGAAAAACATTACGCCCGAACTGGATCACAACCCCGATCCAACATCATCGGCAACTTAATATATTACGATAGTGACGCCTTAGACCATGCGACCACCTAAGTGAGCATGTTCACTGTTAGCTGGGATATTATGACCAGCAAAAACAAACTCATCACAAATTATGTATTTCCTAAGAAATGCTATATATGTAAACTAATGTAACCAAAACCAGTCAACCACATAAAGTATGATGTATATTTTTTCTTTAGAAATTGACAGCTCCCTTTGATTTTGGGACTTTATTATATGTAAATTTAAAATAACTTATTTTCCACCTTATTTGGCACTTTAGACGTCCCTGGCCTGGTTAGTATAAGTGTTGTATTAATAATGTTCTAAGTAAGATGCATAGCAAAAGGGTTACACAAGAATAGGATGGCTAGGCATTTTCTCTTTTTAAAATTTAAACAATCCTGGCCTTGTTGTTCTGCAAGGAAAATAAAAAAATGTATTGTTGTTGTCCCAAAGGAAGACATGAGTTTTGTTGAAATAAAATAAAATATTAAACTTCGGAGTAATTTCGTCCATTTCCTAATTTTCAATAGATTTACAAATATTTTGAATTATGTAACTATTATTAAAGTCTGACAACAACAGTTAATGCACGATGATGACTTGCTTAAAGTTTTTTTTAAACTATTAAATATATCTAGCTTGCAATTTTTGAACAAAATTACTGTACAATATCACAACTTACAAACTAACTGAATCATATACCATACACAACATCGTGAAAAGGAAAAACCCTGATTTAATCACTAAAACATCTATTACTTTTTCGACAACTACTATTATTACTCTAAGGAATCAGCCTCAATTATTCCAAGTACTTCAAAACATGTATGAAATAGTTCGTTGTTAAAACTTTGGATATCACTAGTTACAAAATGATAGCACCAAAACAAAATGAAAAACAGCCTGGAGAGTTCCTAGAGGAACCCTCTCTATTCCCCAAGTTTGGTCGAAATTTAACCAATAATTTAAAAATAGGAAACACATACATAATACACACATGAAAACAGACGGTCAGTATATCAGTGCTTTTAACCATCACAAAGACAGTTTATCTAATATTTGCTTTTCAAAAACTAAACTAAAATATGCGACTACCTCAGAGGTCCTTAAACTTCAATGCACTTCACTTTATTTTTATTTTTAAACTGATTTCAGACTTACTCTCTTTAAAAAAATAACAATAAAAACTAAAATGTAGTAAATCAACATTATTAGTACAAATATATAATATAAAAATAATTTCGACCTTTTTAAATTAATTTTCTTACAAGTATTAGTAGGGTAGAAATAGAGCTTGGGTCTATATTTTTAAGACGTATGAAGCCAACACACATCCATTATACAACTGAGTCTAATGTAGTCACGGTTTTATTTCCTTAAAAGTCATGACAAACGTATCTTTAAGAAATCTAGTTCAACATCTGAACTGCAAACGTTATATTTGTGCTATAATTTAAACAGATTGATTATATCCTTCAAACTGTGTGAACACGTATCTCTTACTATAGATATCGTCGTCATGTATGTTACTAATTAGTCTCCATGGTATGGTGGTATTCCAGAGCTAGGGTTGCACAAACTTTACCAAAAAGATGATTTATATAATTGCACTAGCAGCAAGCAAGGACTTGGAGTAGCTTTTCCTGGGTGAAGTTGGCGGTTTAGATTCAATGGCGCGCCATTTCTCTTTGGAGTCAAGGTTGCGATTTATACTTTGTTTTAGCGATTCGTGTGTAACACAAACTTATACGTGATGGTTACCCCCATAATTAGTCTTGATGACTGAATTAAATTCAATAAAGTGAAAAAATGACAACCTGGATATGGGAATTGATCCTGGGATCTTTGGCTTTGCGCGTCAATGCCACACCATTGATCCGTCCTGGTTCGTCTAGTGTCGAAAGATGGCCCTGGAGGTGAGACGAAATAGGATGGCTCAGTGGTAGAACATTGGCGGGCAAAGCCAAAAGTCCCGGGCTCGATATCCATGTCCAGGTGGTAATTTTTCATTTAATCAAATTCATCCTTTGTTATCAGGCTAGATAGAAAATAAATGAATGCGAAATTCAACAGTTCATCATGTATTGAAAAAAAATCAGTGGTCACGTGTTCCAACGTATCAAGTTTGAAATATATATAACTTTCAAAAAAATATGCCGCAATTGCACAACTTTAGATACCGTATTCCTGAATAGATTTTCAGGCTTTAGCCGTCTAGGATCCTAAAATGTGTTGCTGCACCTTTTACACACTAACAACATTTACTCAAATAAAGTAGAGTTATTGTAGGAAGAAACCTTACAAATATTTTTTCCCCGTCAACATATATTATATTTTACTTTATAAATAGTATTATTTAATAGGTATGAGTATTACAGTTTCAGATCAGATGACTTTACATATTAAATGATTTATGAATATAATAAATGTACGAACATTGTTTGGGCAACATTTAGAACTGTTAAAAAAATCTGAAGGCATGGACCATTCGTTTATTTTGTAAGGTAGCAAGTTTACCTTTTATTATTCCATCATGGTATAGCTTATAGGATAGGGCTTTAGTGTAGTCCGTCAAGGTAAAACCTCTTGCTACCCTTCTTGGTTAGCTGAGTGTAGGCCTATATATACTATTTATTAGTGAACATCATTTCTTACTACCCTTCAGAGCTATACTTACTTACTGAGATAGTTATTGAAAAGTTATATTGAAAGGAGATGTACCCACATCTCGCCTTGGTGGATCAGGAAAATATTTTATAAAAAAATCTTCAGAATATTCTACTTGGATCCGTAATGCCATTAAACCAGATAATGAAAGATTGATTGATTCCTTTGTCTACGTGTCCTTGGTGAGGATCTGATTGATTTATATGATGGCTATAGTCATGATCAGTAAAACATTTTACCTAAATATTGCTGCATTATAATTATTTAGCGATTTGATATTAAATAGAGATTTGCTTAACTTTGAACTTTTCAATGCTGTGTTTGTTCAATAATATGTTTTAATATTTTGAGAACATGTCACAAAACCTTTTAAGAACAAACCAAGTGATCAAAAATATATTTATAATTATATTATTTAAGAATGCAATGGATTCTAGCCATCTAAAGATTAAAAGCTGGAATGGGTAATTTGTATTTGTAATACAAGTGGGAGAATTTTTCCGGTTGAAGAAGTTGAAGTTTTGTTTTTTTGAACGCAAACTTTATAGGTAAAAAGTTTGCTTCTTTTAATAATGTGTTGTATCACCAATCAAAGCTAATGTTGTGTGACTCGTGCGTACATCTATTATTGGCATGGAAAGCAAATTTAGGTGTGCTACCACTTAAGGTTCTGATCAAGGAGGACAAGGTTCGATCATCATTAAGTGATACAGTTTTTTTACTGCTACATTGGAGCTTCCCGTGAAAATAAGAATCCAGTATACTAGTGCATTTAATTAAATTAAGTAAATAATTATCAGACACCTTAGCTGACTCAACAGCATGTCTGTCTACTGAGATAAGGGTCCCGGGTTTGATTCCCAGCACGGCCGAAAAATTAACATGGTTGAAATGTGGGTTTACCCTTTCACAGTGATGAATTAACGGCTATTCTGGGAGTCCGGGGTTACATATTAGGTCACAGTACAGATTTATCTGATTGCCAAACCCTTCCTTCACCTCTGACAAGACGTGTATTAATCACAGCTTGTGAATGTGTGAAATGCCAAGCCTCCACCGTGGTTCGGATCCCACGTTAAACTGTAGGTCCTCCATTTCATATCACAATCACCCTACCATTACACATTGGAATAAGTGCGTATAACCCGAACGGGTAGTAAGACGCGGTGTTAATAGTATAATAATAATAATAATAATAATAGTAAAATTAACAGCCGGGGACTGGATGTTGTGTCTGTCCTAGTATTAAGTTAGATTATAAGGTATATGAAGCTAAGGCAGGCTTGGCAAGACTGTAGTGGAAATTATATGACTTGAATAAAAAATTTACGTGGACCACAAGCTGGAAACAGTAATGGATGTAAAGTAAATAACACGTATACTAGTGCATTTTATTAAAATAACTAACCGACTTCAGTGGACGCATGGTGTAAGGCGCTAATCTTGCAGTAGATTATAATGCCTATGACGGGTCGATTGAGGTTAGAATCTCAGTTGGGTGTACTTAGGATGGTTTTCCCAAAACTTATTTCCACGCAAACGCTAGTACACTTCTTTTAAATACAATCTTACTCTAAATTCATTGGTGCGATTAGTACTTTAGCGTATAACCCGAACGGATAATAAAAAGCGGTTCCAAAAAAAATCTTATAATTGATCAATCCATCTTGGCTTTTGGATGTATAAGAATAGAAGAGTAATGCGTTACAACTTCAGTTTGCCACTCGCGTTGAATGTGTTTGTTGATTTGCCGAATCCGTTCTTATCTTGTCGTGTATAGTCGAAAGTTTTTCGTAGATTCCGTTCGTCTGTTTTGTTTATTGTGTAGTGGAGTTTTATAAGAGTTCTTTCAACTCGAAACTATCCTTATTTAATAATTTATCTCATGTTGTTCCGTATAGTTCAAGTTTTCGGTATTCTAGGTAGTATCGGTCTCATCCACCTTCAAACTATCTAGGCTCTCTTTAAATAAATGTAAATATCACACCATTTCTTACGATCTGTCCTTATTCAGATATACAGGGCTATTCAGATCTCCTGATTAAAAAAAGTATACATGGTGTAGGAAGTGACAACACCAGTATTTCCGCGTAGTAAACTTGAGTCCAGTCACGTAAAATGGCGGCGCTACGAGACGTCAAAGTTGACTATGTATGCTTCTGAAGGGTAGACATCTCGGTGTCATGGCGTGGCTATCTATCGCGCTAGTTTCGTGTTGATATAGACTGCTAAGGACGTGGAGATCGAAGTTAGAATCTCGCTCGGGTGAACTGGGGGTGGTTTCTCCTTAACGGCTGTCCGCTCTCCCTCCACGCAAATGCGGGTTCACTTCCTCTATATTCAACCTTCCCAATTCCTAGCCCATTAGCGTAATTATTACTTAAGCGTATAGCCCGAACGGTCAGTAAGAAGCGGTGCTTATTATTATTATTATTATTATAAGTATTTTGAAGGGTAGAAAACACAAGCAGCACATCATGTAAACCTATCCACCAGGCATCAGTACGTAGCTTCCAATGAGTAGTGAATCCACCTACTCTGTCGAGATGACCCTACCCTCTCAATATCAGCCCTTGTTAGGGTCAACAATCATATCTTTGAAACAATAAGTAATTCCTTATAGGTACCTGTTGTCTTGCGATTCAATGCCTGTTACTAGTCATAGTTTACACCACACTCCACCTGCTATGTGCTGAAGATTGATGAGTTGCCTAACCTCCAGGCGTGCACAGCGCCGACATTGACGTCTCTTAGCACCGCCATTTTGCGTCACCAACCACAACCAAGTTCATTACGTGAAAATACTTTTTTTTTGTCACCTCCTACAATCTGTTTTTTTTTAACGTGAAGATCTGGATAGCCTTGTATGGATTTTTATTTTAGCACACCCGCCTCGGTGGCGTAGTTGGCTAACGTGCTAGTCATGTTGAGCTCGACCGCCGAGGACGGGCAGATCGAGGTTCGAATCTCGGTCGGGTGAACTGGGGTGGTTTTTCCTAAATGGTTTTCCACTCTCTCTCCACGCAAATTGCGGGTTCACTTCCTCTAATTCAACCTTCCCAATTCCCAATCCATTAGCGTAATTAGTACTTAAAGCGTATAACCCGAACGGGTAGTAGGACGCGGTGCTAAATAATAATAAAAAATAATAATTTAGCACTGTGTCTTACTACCCATTAGAATTATATTCAAATATAAGAATTATGCTAATGGGTTAGGGAAGAAGAAAGTTGAATTTAGAGGAAGTGAACATATATTTGCGTGTAGAGAGAGAAAGAGAGATCATTTAAAAAACACTCTCAGTATACCAGAATGGTATCAAACTCCGAGCTCCTCGTCATTGGAAGTCTAGTATATTGCGAGAGGGACACCTAAGATCATACAGCCAGTGAAGTAGGTTATATTAGAAGTAAAACGCAGCACAGAATATATAAATCTCGAAACGTATAATTATATGTATTTATCCGTATACATGTCTACCTCATTATTGTAAATATACGGATAACTTGGATAAATAGTAAGAAATCGTTCACACACACACACACAGGCATATATATTATTATTATTAGCACCGCATCTTACTACCCGTTCGGGTTATACGCACTTACGCTAATGTGTAATGGTAGGGTGATTGTGAGATGAACTGGAGGACCTACAGTTAAAAGTGGAATCCGAACCACGGTGGAGGCCTGGCATTCCCCACATTCACAAGATGTCTTGTCAGAGGTGAAGGAAGGGTTTGGTAATCAGATAAATCTGTGCCGGGACCGAGGATTGAACCC
>CABFVX010000568.1:111954-126323 GCA_902151425.1 Timema shepardi
GGGGGGGGGGAGGAAATATTAATTAATAGTGGAATTTTGAATAATCTCCTTGATTTTGAGTTGAAGCCAGAAAGAGAACAAAAGATCGAAGAAATGCTACCAGCTTTCCAAATATACAATTCTTTTTGCAAAGTTACAAGATAAACGATTGTCTCCATAGAGAAGAGAATTGATGCGTTTGATGTTAAAGATAAAACTCCACGTATATAATCTCCGGCTGTTTTGGTTTTTTCATAAGCATACCAAAGCCAAGTTAAAAGAGTATTTTATAAAAATAAAATTGAGGGGCCATATGAATTCATACTAAATAATTTTTGTGCAACTCTTCCTAATACCCATCCTGACTATAAGCGTATTTTAACAAGGGGTTCGGGAGAAGGTAGGCGAATTTTAAAAGATAATTTACCTACAGTTTCTTTGAAGTAGAGTGAAAACCCATATAGGGAAAATAATCTAGGTTTCCCCCATCAGGCTAATAATAGCCCAGACATGCCCCACAAAGCTAAAACAGACCAAATGAGGTTGAAACCGTAGCGCTTGGGACTACTGATACGGATAGTTGTTATATATATATATAACTTCTCTCTCTGGCATCAGGAACTTGAAAGTTCATTGCCGCACTTACAAAAGTACGCCATCTATCCCTAGCTTAAGGTATTTCTATCCAGTACACCTAAGCACAGCCTATTCCTATTTTGAGCTAGTTCTATTCATTACACCCTATATCCTTCAGGTCCATTCTAGTGTTATCCTCCCATCCACGTCTTTGTCTTCCCAATGGTCTCTTCCCATTGGGTCAGCCATTTAGTACGTCGAACCAAGTTCTAGAATCTCCCATTCGCACTGCTTGTCCTGCCCACCATAATCTACGAGACTTGATTAACTTAGCAATCTATTGTGATGAATATAGGCTACTTAACTCATCATTGTGTAACCTCCTCCACTCTCCAGTGGCCTCGTCCCCTTTTTGGACTAAATATCTTCATAAGCACTTTATTTTCGAACACCTTAAATATTGTTTTCGTTATGTAAGATAAGAAACCATGTTTCACTCCCATAAAGAAATACCGTTAACAATAATTACGTTGTATATTCTAACTTACACATCCCTTGAAAGAAGGTGAGCTGTCAACAACTTATTGACCGAATAATAGCATGCACTATCTGACTGTATTATCTTCCTAATTCTCCAATCTAATATTGTTATTGCTAGTTAAAATCGTTCCTAAATATTTAAAAGTTTTAACCAAGTAAATTATATGTTGTTAGTGGCCTGGTGGTCTAGGGGTAAGCTGTCAGACTTCTGTGCTGGGGGTCCGGGGTTCAATCCTCGGTCCCGGCACAGATTTATCTGATTGCTAAACCCTTCCTTCCCCTCTGACAAGACGTGTGTTAATCACAGATTGTGAGTGTGGGGAATGCTAGGCCTTCACCGTGGTTCGGATTCCACGTTAAGCTGTAGGTCCTACCATTTCATCTCACAATCACCCTACCATTACACATTAGCGTAAGTGTGTACAACCCGAACGGGTAGTAAGATGCGGTGCTAATAATAAGATATGTTGTTCTAAGTAATCTCTAAATTGTCGCCCCCAATCCGTTTTCTCTATGTGACCAAATGCTTAGGTTTAGAAGTGAACACTGAAAAGAATATTTCCTTACTAGCCTCTAATAAAATGTCTGCAATTAATATATAAAATATACATATTATTTTAGGGATAAGAAAAGTTTTATTTAGAGTAAGTGTACCATCAGTACGAGGGGGGGGGGGGTTGAGGGAGAAAAATTTAGGAAAAACTACTCTAAGTACATTATACCAGGATAAGAGCTCCAATTTCTTTGTTATCGGTAATCTAATTTATTGTGCGTGTGACTCTTTAGTCCATTCGAACACCGAAGTGGACTACATCTTATTAAAATGAGTATATGCAATTACCGTGTTGTTTCATATAATTATTTGAGAATTACATTTTTAAATATGAAATAAAATCGTTAAAAAAATTGACTTTTTTCTTTTAAATAGAGCTTGGATGATGGATTTAATCTTACCCTAACTGTCTATAAAATAATACCCTCTATACTCGTTTTAGTAAGTCAGATTATTTTTGTTGACTTTGGAATTTAATTAAACGTAAATAATTTGAAAAAATCTACTCTTTTGGGTTGGTCTTTACTTGATCCCAACTCTCACTAGCCTTGTTTACACGCACACCTCAGGTTGAATAGTTTTTTTGTTTAGCGCCTCGTCTTACTACCCGTTTGGGTTATACGCTTGTATACTAACTGCACTAAGTGTTTTAAGGAATAGGTAGATTATTTATATGAAGTGTGCCTGCATTTGAGTGGAGGGAGAGAGAAAAACCAGTTTGGAAAACCAACCGAGATTTGAACCGTGATCTCCCCGTCATCGGCAGTCTAGTCTACTTCGAAAGGGTAGCGTGATAGAACATGTAGCCACCGAAGTGGCTTGAATTGTTCCTGTAGAGGAACACGTATAAGATGACGGGGAGATCGAGGTTCGAATCTCGATCAGATATACTGAGGGTGGGGGCTTTTCCAAATTGGTTTCCACTCTCCTTCCACGCAAATGTGGGCATACTTAATATAAAGATAACTTTAATCATCGCTAAAAACCACTAGCGTAGTAAGTATATAAGCGTATAGCCCAAGCGGGTAGTAAGACGCGGTGATTAAAAAAAAACACACCCAAGCCTCAAACTTAGTTTAAGTTAGTCGTCTAGGTATTAACTTCGAACTCATTCTGTAATATCAGATATAATATGGGATTTTATTAGGTATAATTCCGTTGTTAAGATCCAACTCAAGTGTGAAATGAAGCTTTATACACGAGCTAGGTACCGGGTTCGTTTCCTGTTTCCTAGTTAATTTGCTTTCAATTAAATTTTATTTTAAAATATTTAAAGTTTCCATCCTAACAAAACACATTTATAATGATCCAAACTTTGACTAACAAAATAATGGTCTAGTGTTAATTAAATACTTACTTACAAAATATCAGGATCATTAGTAGTCTGGTTTTCTGATGATGAAGAGTTAGGGGTCTTTATCACGGCAAGGTGTATTGAGGGTGTCTTGCCTTAAACAGTTTCCCACTCTCCCTTTTTGAAATAAGGGTTCATTTCCTCTAAATTCTATCTTTTATTCTATCTTTTATTCTATGACCAATGAGTATACATATGGGGATAGGCCTGACGGGTAGTAAGACGTGGGGCACAAACAATTCACTCAATGACAGAGCTGGCCCTAAAGACAGTGTTGCCGAACCTGCCACAAGATGTTCATCTATCCTGGCTCCTTTAGCACCCTCTTCGTACTAATCCCTCTGGATTAAGTAGTAAGTTGCCTTGTATTAAATGTGGATTAGACTGCACAAATGTGGCGCGTAAACTTCCTTAGTTCCTGGAATTCAACCCCCAGAGCTAAACTCATGTTATCAGTTTCCTACTTTACTTTACATCCATTAATGTTTCCAGCCGGTTGTCTGGGTCAGTTTTTATATTCATGCCATATATTTTCAACTACCGGTTTGCTAGGTCTATCGTAGCTTCATATGCCTTATAATCTAACTTAAGACTAGGACAGGCACAACAACCAGTCCCCGCCCGTTAATTCATGATTGTGAATCAGTAAGCTCACATTTCACCTATGATAAAAATTTTCAGCCATACCTGGAATTGAACCCGGGAGCCTTAGCTCAGTAGACAGGATGTTACCGACTGAATTAAGGTGTCGTATTAGTTTCCTAATTACCCACCTATGTGGCGTAGTTAGCTAACGCGCTTTTTTAGTGTAGAACTAGACTGCTGAGGACGGAACTATCGAGGTTTGAATCTCGGTCGGGTGAGCTGTGGGTGGTTTTCCTAAATGTTTTTCCACTTTACCTCCATGCAAATGGGGGCTCAATTCCTCTAAATTCAACCTTAACCCATTAGCGTAATTAGTACTTAAGCGTATAACCCAAACGGGTAGTAAGATGCAGTAATAAATAAAAAGTTTCCTACTTAAATTCTGGAACCAAAATATTTGGAAAGTAGGGGTATTTTTGGGAATATTTAAAAATATGAAAAACCTCCCCAAATAAAGAAAAATTGTTCAAGTAAATAAATTTAAGATTATTTATTTCTTAGTTTGAGGTGGTATGAACGTTAGCATAGATTTTCTATTGAATTAAAATTAAGATACACGTTATAAAGATCCAATTCTAATACAATGTCGCT
Organism: Timema shepardi; assembly: GCA_902151425.1. Lineage (NCBI taxonomy): Eukaryota > Metazoa > Arthropoda > Insecta > Phasmatodea > Timematidae > Timema > Timema shepardi. The sequence continues at coordinate 116,193 of CABFVX010000568.1, forward strand.
TTTTATTGTTTCTATTGGGGTAGTAGTGTCTTTTCATATTTATGTAAGTTGAAACCCCTCCACCATAAAATTACTTTTGTCTTCATCCCCCGAGAATTGTTTTAAGATACGAGTCGATTGATTTACTTATATGCTTGGGGCAACGAAACCTTTCATTTGTAAAATGTTCGATGTGATATTTCATGTAAGGACACAATCTTTCAAAATAGCTTTTCCCCGGCGAGCAGATAGGGTTATTTTAGATTGGACAAATATCTGATGGGTTCTGCGGAACGAACTTTAGGAAATGACAACTCACTCTCTTTACTGTTCATATTAAGGTCGAAGACCCTTTTTTTTTATCATTTGGAAATGACAGTTTGAAAGGGTAGAGGTTGATGAGGAGAAAGACACAACACAAAATAACTTTTTTTTATATATATTCTAATTTTCTGATTATAAATCTTTTATTATAAATTGTCGGATTAGTGAACTTTTAAATTTATGAAGCTCACAATGTGACCTGGGATTGATTAGCGTCCCGAATTAAGGTGGGAGTTAAAGTTATTTTTGAAGATCTTATATCAAAATATATTTTTTTAAATCAAAATAAATCAAACATTTGTTCATTATAAAGATGGTTTAATTTTTTTCATATTGTAATGTCAATAGTTCTTTAAGTGTATAATCCTAATGGGTTCTGAGACACATTTATAAAAAGAAATAGTTATTTAATATCTGTCAAGGGTGTCCTGGAATTTAATGAAAACTGTTTCTATTCATTTAAAAAGTTTCTTATAAAATGTTGCTATCGTCGCGATAGATATTCAAGAAGGGTTTAGATTACTATGTGAAGAAAAATAAGACTATGTTTCTACTGGAGCAATATTTTAATTATCTTGTTCAGACAAAAATTAGTATCAAATCTGTAAAACCACTGACATTTTCTAATGTCCCCCTTCCATCTCACCTTAACAATGCTACATCGGAGAGAGAATAGAGAAGTGTTGAAGTTTAGAAATCACGGATTATTTATAAAGTGATTTATAATTTTTATTATGGTTTTCACTTAAATGTAAGTAAAAATTATGAACAATTTAAAAGTTTAAATTTTAAGTTTAGATATTTTAAAAAAACATCCCACATTAGACTACTAGAAATTTGTTGTTGTATGTTGTGTTGCATAAAGGAAGCTTAGATATAGGTTTATAACTCTTTTTTTTTAAATTTCAGGACTAGAAATTGTCGCATTGAGCGTATTTAATTTTTTTTAAAAATTGAAACACAAAATTTAAACTTTTTAGCTGGTCAGAAACCCGTCGATAATTTTAGCCTAAATTTGATTGAAAACGATATTTTAAAAAAATGGAATAATTTCTTAATGATGCGGGGTTTCTAAACGTCTGCAATTTTTGTCAATTCTCTACCATATAGAATCCTTAGGTGACCTTGACTTGCCTTCTGACCTATGAGAGGTACTTCATACACACAGAGCCGCCTCAAAGAGCGAGAAAAGCGGGTGACTGTCAAGGACTCCGTGCTGCCCACATAAGTAAATTTACTGAGGATAAGAAAGGTTTAATATAGAAGAAGTATACCCACATTTCTTGAAGGTGATAATGTAAAATCATTTAGGAGGTAAAACACCTTCAGTTTACCCAACCGACAATTGAAACCCGATCTCCCAGTCATCTACATTCCAGTATATTGTGAGTGAGACGCCTTCAACCATTCGACCACCTAAGTGGGCCTATAATAATTTTGTTTGAAAAACAAAAGTCCCAAATTTGTTCAGAAATATTTGTTATTGTATTAATTTCCTCCGACGTTTCAATGCATCTTGTGTCGTTGCTAATATTATTGCGCCATATACCCTTGTTGCACTTGTTCCCCCCACTTCATGAGAACACTATACTACAAAATCCTTGTAGTGCGGCGGTAATTTGTGTGAAAGCTGCATATTTAGTAAAGTGTTTCAGATTTCATTACCATAATTATATTATAATTAAATGCTCGATTGTGGTTTCTAGAGCAAAGTTTCTATCCTCATTTTCATTAATGGTTTAAAACTAGTTTAATATATAGTTGTTTTTTTGATCGTTCAAGGGTATTCTTTTTATTATTTTGGTGCTTAAATATTTACCAGGCACCCATCAGGATTTCCATGTTGATACAAACAAAGAATTAAAAGTTAAAAAAATCTCTGGGAAAGCTAGATTTTCGTTGGAAACTAATACTTTTCCCGGCATCTTGGTCCACTAATCTTTGAAATGAGTGGTCGTTTGTCAAAATCTGTTCCGCCATTTCCTCGTACTTTCTATTACCGGAAACGGGCCTCTCAACGTATATATAAGATTCTTTAATATCTACTCTTTAGATTGCAGATGATTTAGCTTTCAAGTAAGACAGAAAAAATAAATTAATTCTACATTCAATTGGAGAGTACAACATTAATCACATGGCTTAAGATAAAATATTTGAAAGATAAATTTTATTTAATTGTAAAAAAAAATATATAGCCTATGTGTTTACCAGACATCCAAGCTATATCCATGTTAGTTTTCAACGCAATCGGTACAGTGGTTTTTGAGTTAAAGAAACATATAAACCCCAAATCATTTATAAATAATATGTAATAGATTGACATTTAAAAAAATAGTCATTGAAAGTTTTGGGTAAATCAACCCTGAATGTTAAATCCTGTTAATAAAGTAGGCAAGCTCTTATTTTTAGTAATATTTGATTCATTTTTATGTAGTGTTTATTAGTATATAGATAACTTATACCGTGATATATGAACATTATTTAAATAATGTTGGTGTTTTTTTAAATACTCAGGTCAAATAGAATCAAACATCTTGATAGTATACTGTCCGAGCAAAGCATGGTTTTGTTTTAAATTGACCAGTTGGCATTTTTTTATTCTTTGCTACGCGATAACTGTACAACGTGACTATCAATCTTAGCCCAATTTGACAAGGACACTATTTGAGCCTAGGTATAGAACAAATTTAGATTTTTTGGAGGTTATTCGTTTCAAGATAAAAGCCACCAAAATTTTGTCTATCTGTTTGTTCTGTGACAGCTGCCAGATGCGTGAATAAATTTTAACGAAATTTGGCAGTGAGATCCTTTGAACACGCAGTTTCAATATGGTGATCACTACAAAGATTTTTCACGTAATTGCCATCTCAAATAGATTTTAATCTATTATTCCAAACAATCTATTGATTATCTCGGACACAATTTTTTTTAATTTATTTTATTTAAGACTTATTTTTTTATATTAACTGATAAAGCCACGTGAACAACGGTTAATCTCTATGAATATGTATACTTTTGAATATAATACTAATTTGTTTTCTGTCCAACTTGGTTACCAAGAAAAAATTTCCGCTTCAGTGGCGTGCCATGGAGTGTTTCAAGGGAAATAGACTTGTTAAAACTGCAACTGTGATATATTCTATATATTTTGTGATATATTCTATATATTTTGTGATATATTCTATATATTCTGTGATATATATATTCTATGAGATATATACATATTATATATATATATTATATATATAATATATATATATAATATATATATACAGAGACGGTACGCTAGACTCAATCTTTTTGAATTAGGTGCCACATGAAATAAAGCTTAGTTTTGAAATTTTGAGATAGAGTTCTTCACTATCTCAAGACTACTTATTTTCGCATTAAGATAACGTATGATATTATTTACTAGATCGCACACGATTTTCTTACACTACATGAGCTTCTTGTAAGACGTGGGACTAATTATGATATAGGAAGCACGTCGATATAAAATAAATAGGGAATTAGATATTAATAACACTTTAAACAGCACTTACAACAGTTCTGTTCTCCTAATAAATTTTGGCGAATGAAGAAGAATGTACCTTACAATGTAAGACGTCTTGCCACGATACGCAATTTAGAAACGGAGGGGAAAAAGTTTTAAGTTTATTTTCATACAATTACGTTAAGTAGATGGCTTAGTAATAGCTTAATATATAAGGGTTATGTATGAATAGGCTATTTTAGAAGAAATGTCCCCACGTTAGAGCGAAGGAAGAGTAGGAACATCACCGAGAAAGTCACATGTCGAAAATTATCCACGAACGTAGCCAGCAGGGTTTTGAACCCTTAACTCCTCGTGGATGGTGAGCAAATACAATGTATGTCCAAATCCTTGACTTGATGGGGTCACCAGGATTAAAAAAAACACAGATTCAGTTGGGAAAAAATTAAACATTTGACTATCGTATATAATCATTTCATCCTTCACAACATTTGATAAAAAGAAAAAAAATTGTGTTTATATATATACACACACACACACACACACACACACACACACACACAGTAGCCCCATGACTTCTTTGGTGCTGACTGACAGCTCACAGCTGACTTCTGACAGTCAACATTTAGGTATATACCTACATTTTGACCGTCAGAAGTGACGGCTGATAAACACATGTTTTTGCAGATCATTTAGTTCGACGTAGGGATACATAATTTGGTCTGGTAACTTTTCAAAGCTGTCAGTCAGCACCAAAGAAGCCATGGGGCTACTGTATATATCCCTCTCGTCTTAATACAAGTTAGGGCAATACATACTTTAACCACGCCACTGGGGTAGTGATGAGAAAGGTAGCTTTTACAATAAATATAACTACTTTTGCGTGGAAAAAGAGTGGAAAATTACTTTATTTTTAAATACATTCTCAATACACCCGGCTGGTATTTGAGTTTCAACCTCCCCTTCACACTGGGAAGTCAAACTAGTTGAGCTTGAATTCTATCTTGAACCCTACAGGTGCGGGTCCCATTATTTCTTCCCACATCCCAGAACTGAATAGAACCCCCTATCGATCCTGGTCCCTGGCCAGCAGTGGTTTGGAGGTACACCACCTAATCATTCTCTGAAGAGAGAGAGATGCACGTTGGTCCATTTTAAGTTTGTTGTTTTGTATTTGTTAGTCCAAGTAATCTGATTAATTGATTCTTTGATTAGGTGACCAATTAATTCTAGTTTTAGTTTCTAAATCTAAAATCGTCAAACTGGCGTAAAACTTTTGATGTTCCAAATTGTAGCTTTTAGTTTAGCTTAGCCGACTTCAGTGAGATAAGGCATTGGTACGCACGTGGATTAAATGACAGGCTAATCTAGTAAGGTTTATTGGGGACGGGTAGCTGATGTTAGAATTTGAATCCTGGCTGAGGATGGTGGGTTTTATAAAATAAATTTACCCTCTAATTCCACACAAATGCGGGTATATTTTCTATGAAACTAATTTTTCATTCTTTCGCTATCAGCGTGATTAAAATACGTTTAACCTTGACGGGTAAAAATAACAGGCAGGGGGAGGGGGGGGGGGGGGGGGTAATATTTAAACGTGTTAATTTTTTTCTACAAAAATAAAAACAACACATTAGACCGGCTACTAGCTTACATTGAGTATGCATTTCAAGTTTGACAGAATTTGACTTCCGATCCATGTTTTGGGGACCCAGTTGATTATGAAAAGTGATATTGTCAATTCCAGGAATGGTCGACAACCCGTGGGGTAAGGTGTGAATAGACTGTTGGGGGTGGAATTTTGTTTCCACTATAACTTCTGACTCGTTCATCGTATCAAAATAAAAATAAAATAATTGGGTTCCTATTAAGTAGGATTATAAATATATATATATTTTTTCTGTTGAATTCTATAATTGAAGTAAATCTAAAGAAAAAAAAGAGCAAGAAAAATATAAAATAACTACAATAATTATGTCCGTGGAGGCATCTTGTATAGATCTTATGTCTAAACTTTCTCAGAAAGTCTTAAATGATTTTAAACGAGGATGTTTTTCAGTAAAACGGGAGAATGTAAAATTTAATTGTGTTGCTAGTGAACGTGACCTTGAGAAAATAATTATCCTTTCTTTTGTTATTAGTGGCTGGACAGGAATATCCAGTAATATTCAAGCGACAAACAAATGGTGTCTACTTTATCACAGTAAATCGTAATTGCATGAGACTGCTCGAATACTATGATTTGATCTCACATTCCATTGGTGACATAGACGGATATTCGCACAGTTAATGGGGCAGAAATATAAGCGTCAAAGATGAAGGTGATATGCAAAAAATTATCATATTCCTTTTTGAAAACAATAATCAGTGAAACAAATGGTTTACGTAACATTTTGAGTGGCTTAGTAGTAAATGTAGAAGAAGCAACATCATTCTTGTTCAGGGTGCAACTCATCTGTAAAGAAATGTAGGTACGAAAATTTGTAAACAGAGCCTTTATTAATTGACAAAACGAAAAGGTTTTTTTCTCCTCCGAAACGGATTGCTGTTAAATCTTTCGCATACTCAGCAACATAATCCAATAAGAAAAAAAAACAAGAAAAAAAGGAACTTTATAGAAAATAAATATCCACATTATGATTTTCTTTTAGCTATACAGAAAAACAATATTAATAAAAAGTTGATAAAGTATGAGTAATGCTTTATCCCACCGCTTCGGTCTTTCATGGTTCTTGCTTGGTCTGACATTCTAAAAAAAAAGCAAAAAAGAAAAATTGATGAACTAAATTGCAGTAGAGAACAATTTCACAAGAAATATGAATATATTTCCTCTTAGTCCGGAATAAGTGCATTTTATGGATGGAATTGCACCTATACGTTCAATACCCTTTGGGGTCCTTTTGAAGACTAGAAATTTGGGGATTTAGCCAGTTTTCATTTAGACGAAGTAAAAAAGTGTTGCAAGAGACTAATGTTACACGCATTAACGTAGTTTTTGACACGTACGGTAAATCATCCATACAATTTAAAGAGCAAGAGAGAAGATTAGCTGATGAATATTCAATAATTGTGAAAAAAAAGGAGAGAACACACAACTTTCAAAATAGTAGTCCAAATACTTACATAGTAAGGAAAACAAGACCCTTTTATGTCTGTTCCTATCGAATTTCATTTTACAGAATGCTTAGGTTCCAAAAGGCTGTCCTTTTATTATTGATGGATAGTTTTTGAATGGAACCAAATGCTCTGAGAAAAATAATGAACAACATGTTTCCAGAATAACATATCTCTCAAGTTATCACTTAGAGACGGATTCTAAAATTTTATTTCATACTTATGAAGTTGTTCAACAGAACTATTAATGCGGTATTGTTATTCCCAGTCCTGACACTGACGTTTTCATACTTAGATTTCGAATTTGGAATCATTCATAACTGTTGGTTATATTGAATTTTTGATAATTGCCGGGGTCAGTGAAAATAGAAGCTGTCTTTGGTGGCACATTGCTTCAGAGTACTGTGGGAATGTAGTTAGTGAAGTTTTGTTTGCGTCACATACTCTGACAGGGTGTGACATAACAAGTAAACTGGGTACAAAAAAAAAGCCATAAAATCTGCAAAGCAAACAGTAACTATCGATACTTAAGTTTCTTAGAGTTAAATATATTTGTAGAAAATCAACTTAGAGTACATACTACGAGTTATATTTACAACTTATCAAAAAGTATGGATAAACTTGTTATGTGAGTGCACACATTTTGTTTTTGCCCAACTCTAACGTCTTAAATAATATTGGGTCTCTACCCTGCACTTCTGATAGTTTTTGACTTCATATTCTCAGAGTATTAGCTCAACTTCATGTTTGCGAGAATTCATTAAAAGCATCTGTTGAGCCACTTTATCTGTTGAGATTTGGCTACGCTACAGATTCTAAAGTTAACTTACGACACGTTCTAATGAAATAGTCCGTTTGAAAAAATATCTGCTGTTCCCATGCAAGTGTAAAAATATATTTTGAAATTTTTTGCGTTTGTAATTAAAGCCAAACTAGTTTCTGTGCGCACTGTTCCTGTCGCGTTAACAGTGGCAAGAACTTCAACAACAAATTAATTATTGACGAAGAAGAGAACGGTGAATAAGCTAATTGCATTTAACTTTGCATTTTGAGGTAAATAACATTCTTTTGAGAACTAACAACTATTTAACATTTAATTCTTAATTTAAAAAACCCAACTGAAATGTATTTTGTGTTTTGAATTTTAATTTGTTTGGGCATAAAACAATATTTTTTTGGATAACACATTAGTCTTATCTTGATTAAGGCCCCCTAATTATTTAAGAGTTGATATTAGTAAAGGTGACCTGGCGGTCTAGGGGTAAGGTGTCAGACTTCTGTGCTGGTGGCCGGGATTCAATCCTCGGTCCCGGCACAGATTTATCTGGTTACCAAACCCTTCCTTCACCTCTAACAATACATCTTGTGAAAGTGGGGAATGCCAGGCCTCCACCGTGGTTCGGATTCCACGTTAAACTGTAGGTCCTCCATTTCATCTCACAATCACCCTACCATTACACATTAGCGTAAGTGCGTACAACCCGAACGGGTAGTAAGACGCGGTGCTAATAATAATAATAATAGTAGTAAAATACAGGTTAACTTAAGCTACCAACGTTAGCGCCCTACGTAATAGAAACCATTACTTTTTTTTTATCTTGATTAGATGAACGAGTCAGAAGTTATAGTGGAAACAAAATTCCACTCCAAGCGCACTTTTCACACCCTCCCCCACGGTTTGTCAACCACCCCCGGAATCGATATCACTTTTCATACTTGCCTCGGTCCCCAGAACATGGACCACAAGTCAAATTTGGTCATACTTGAAATGCATACTCAATGTAAGCTAGCGCCTCCACTTATGTACCGTAGTCTTCAAAGCCTCTCTGAAGTGAAATTATATTAATCATACAAGCGCATTAAGTGTCATGGGATGGTGTATGTAGGCTTTATCAACTGCAGTGGACTAGAATGCATACACAGTGAAGTCCCGACGATCAGAAATTCTGTTTTATCCGACATATTCATATAATGGGCTGTTGATGTTATATTAATCATACGCTGGCATGAGCTCGTCACAAGAAAGAGAATCAAAGCTGAGAAATAAATTTAAATAACCAACTTTTTAAACAGTGAATTATGCATTTTGCATACTATATAATAAAAGTTGCATTTAATTATGGTAAAATAAAATTATTTTTTTACATTGATACAATTATAGTTTTGTAATTTATTGCATAATTTATACCAAAGAGAAATTACTAATAAACTTGATTTCATACCTATTCTCAACTTCCATTTTCTTTTATAATCACGTCTTACCACCTGTTCAGGTTATACGTATATAAAAAATGATAATTACTCTAATGTGGTAGGGATGAGGAAATATGAATTTTAGAGGTAATATACCCGCATTTGCGTGGAAGAAAAGTTTGAAACCCTTTAGGGAAAGCTAGCCTCAGTAGACCCACGTGGTATTCGAACCCCAATTTACCCGTCATCAGCAGGCAAGACTAACATGAGTGATGCACAAGACTATTCAGCCACCGAAGTGGGTCACTTCCATTTAATTTTGATTTGTTTCGTTTCAGACCCTCCCCTTGTTCCAGTATTATCCAACATTTTGGTTATCCGAATACCTGGTGTTCCCGTTAGGTCGGATGGTCGAGACTTTATTAAAAAAACATTCTTTGAAATGAAGAATTTATCCCTATCATTAATCTAAATTTAATTATAGTAAAGTTTAATTGAAAGTTATTTATTTACAGGTTCATGAACATTGTGTAATTTGTGAATGAAATCAAGTGTTGGCACTTTTACACAATCAATTTAAAACAAAAAACTTCCTTATGGTTAAAACAAATACAATATTTATTGTACGTCGGAGATTGATTACTTGGTAAATAGAATAATGCATTTAGTAGGCTTTCTGACATGAAATTTAGGGAGAATATAGACATATCTTCAACTATAGTCGGGTGACCTGGCGGTCTAGGGGTAAGGTGTCAGACTTATATGCTGGCCGCCGGGGTTCGATCCTCGGTCCCGGCAAAGATTTATCTGATTACCAAACTCTTCATTCACCTCTGACAAGACATCTTGTAAATGTGAGGAATGCCAGGCCTCCACCGTGGTTCGGATTTCACGTTAAACTGTAGGTCCTTCATTTCATCTCACAATCACCCTACCATTACACATTAGCGTAAGTGCGTATAACCCGAACGGGTAGTAAGACGCGGTGCTAATAATAATAATTCAACCATAGTCAAAGTATAAAAGTG
>CABFVX010000568.1:126659-139093 GCA_902151425.1 Timema shepardi
TATATATATATATATATAGAGAGAGAGAGAGAGAGAAAGTGTAAAACCATTAAAGATTAAACACCCTTAATACATTAGGCCAGGATCCAAACCCGAACTCCCTATCTTGTGAGAGTGACACCTTAGATCATGCAGCCACTGAAGTGGGTCCTATATAGTTGGTAATTTGTTTATTCAAGTGGATTTTACTACCAGAATCTGTGGTCACATGTTCTAAGGCGTCACTCTCACAATATAGGCCTACAGGATTTATGCCAACTGTGGGGTAAGGGCTCAAATCCCGGATGTCAATTTTTTTTCCTCTTAATAGTATTCCATTCTTTCTTCACACGAATGCGGGTATATTTGCTTTAAACACCACCTTGGCGTAGATATGTGAATAGCCAGGATGTATGGTAAGAAGCAGTGCATAAAAAGTAAATAATAATGTTGTAACTCGTGATTACATTGATATCGATCATTTTCCAGGTGTCTGGTTTTGACAACTTCACATAAACAAATGTCTTAGTTTGGGGGTGTATCAACACAAAAAAAACCCCATCGACATCGCAAACACCAACTAAAAACACAATACATAAATAAATAATAAATAAAAAATACATGTAATATAGGATGATATTAGAAAGGGCATGGCTGCGATAGGGTGAGAAATAAATAAGATATGAACAATGGACTAGAGTGACACGAATAAAAATAAATGCTTCTAGTTTTCTCGCCTTTTTGTGAACTTTTTCTTTGTCACGTCCTTTAAAACAGAAGGACACTTAAGGGTACCGCTCTTCCCCCCCTCCCCTCCACGCTTCCTCTGCTACAAAGTGAGGAAGTTCCTAGAAAGTTCAAAGAGGTGGGGGTGGTCAGGGGGGAAGGAGAATGGGTTTGAGACAGATGAATGAATCTTCTAAAAAGTTGTTTACTTCTGTTCTTTAGCGATACATTTTAAAAGTGTAAAGAATGTATCACTCTAATTATTACTAAATGACATGCGCTGTGTTTGAACGAATCTCAGCGGGAATGCGCATCAATCTCTTTGTGTGTATATGTCTATTATATTATTATTATTATTATTGGCACCGCGTCTTACTACCCGTTCGGGTTATACACACGCTAATGTGTAAGGGTAGGGTGATTGTGAGATGAAATGGAGGACCTACAGTTTAACGTGGAATCCGAACCACGGTGGAGGCCTGGCATTCCCCACATTCACAAGATGTCTTTTCAAAGGTGAAGGAAGGGTTTGGTAATCAGATAAATCTTTGCCGGGACCAAGGATTGAACCCCGGACCCCCAGCACAGAAGTCTGACACCTTTCCCCTAGACCACCAGGTCACCTTCATGGCTATAGACCCAGAGGTCCCGGGCTCGATCCCTGGTGCCTCCAGATTTTCCTGTGAACCAGTGGGTTTGTAACGGGGTTAAACTCAGCCTCGTGAGGACAAATGAGGAGCTACTTGATTGAAAAGTGACAGCTGCAGTCTATAAAACTGATATTAACGGCCAGAGTTCGTTGTGCTGACCACATGACACCCTCTACCCGAGGAAGTTGGCCCTATACTCTTCAAAAGACGGCTGCCATTCGGTTGGTACGGATCGATTTCAGACTGTCGCCGTGGAGTTTTTTTGTGTGCTCTTTTTTTTATTATTTGTTTGTAACACAATCAAGATCTGGCTGCGCTTGTCACGCAAACAGATGAATTTAGATTATTAACGGAGAGAACCAGAGCGCGATACACACTTGACATTACTTGTCACATCCATCAGGGTTGAACTAGTGGCCTCTACTTCTGAAGCTAGAGGGTGAAATGTAATTATTCCGACCGGTTATACTGAGGGTGGTTTATGCATTAAATGCTCAATCTACCGCTTTCCCCCTTATACTTGATTGCAATGATCCGTACGTTACGTAAGGGCGATGCTACCATACTTAATTAGGTACACGTAAGCTATTATGGTGGGAACAACCAATTAACCCGCTTCAATGGCCGAATGCTCTAAGGCAGCGGCTCCCAACTATTTTCCTCTTGCGTACCTCTTGACAGCCCATTCCCATAGAATGAGCTCTTAATATCTTAGCCAAATATTTAATCATTATAGTAGTAGTTATTTCTGATTTATATGTTGCAATTGAAAATAAACGTACTAATAATGGTATCAAAAACAATGTGTTAATAAGCTGAATAAAGAGGGCAGATATTTTTACATTCAAAAAGCATAAGTTACAATAAAAACCAACACATTTAATATATTTATTAATGGCAATTAGCTATTTTATGTTTGCAATTGAAATCATTTTCTCAAAGCTAAATATAGAAGAAAACACGCAAATTTTGTAGTATACTTTTGGCATATATAGCTCTCTCCGCCATTATTCAAATATTTTAATGTACCCTTAAACCATTTCGGCTAAAGGTACACACTAACGGTATAGAAATTATTATTCCATAAATTCAATAAGTCTTCCCAATATCTTGAATTTAGATTTACTTGTAAGAATAGATGATAATAGAGCTTACAGCACCTAATACACATTTAAATATAGTCTCTCAATACAGTAGCGAGATTAAGAAAAAATGTAATTGAATTTATCAGTAATACTATTTAATATTTAGCACCGCGTCTTACTACCCGTTCGGGTTATACGCTTTCAGTACTAATTACTCTAATGGATTGGGAATTGGGGAACCGCATTTGCGTGGAGGGAGAGTGGAAAACCATTTAGGAAAAACCATCCCCAGTTCACCCGACCGAGATTCGAACCTCGATCTCCCCGTCCTCAGCAGTTGAGCTCAACACGACAAGCGCGTTAGCCAACTACGCCACCGAGGCGGGTAATTTATCAGTAACTCTGGCACAATGTAATAAATCCCTTAAAATATTCATAGCAAGAAATACAAACTAAAGTATAATAAATCTCAACTACACAATAATATTTACAAAAACTAACAATACTCATAGTTTTAAAACGTGAAGGTACCAACTTCAACGTGGACAGGAAAACGTTATTGTTAAAACGTTTTGTGGTCCAGAAACTTTGAAGCATCCTTTATTCTTTAAAACCATTTTATGGTTTAAATTTTTCTAAGTAAGAAATTTACTAATGTCTAGTATACTAATATATTGTGGCGGGGAATTGTTTTCTTACCTTCCGAATTCATTTTTTGTTTGCTAAAAAGAGAGAGATAATTTTTTGAACATTGGCTAAAACTAGTTGAAAGTTCAGTTATCTTCATTTTTCACTCAAATGTTTTAAATTATTAACCTTCACTCACACAAATGAGCTCTGAGAATTCGAAATTGGTTTTAACTACTCGGTTTTAGTCATTAACAAACGTCTATAATTTTCACAGAAATAATGTCTAAAACAGAAAGAGCAAACATACCAGTGTCTATATTACTATAAACAAATTATATGGCCTTATAGTAGAGGCTACACAATACACAGATAAATGAATATTGTATGAAAATGGCGAAAAATCAAACACGATATTCTCTATTAGCTATATGGTAGGGTGGGGATATTTGGATCAAGGGGATATTTGAATCAAAATAAGTATTCAAGATACTTTACAGCAATTTTTCAAATATTTGTTGGTGTTTAGTTCTCATGATTTATTGAATGATCTACTGGCTGTGAATTGGTATTAAAAATTATAATTTCTAAAAGTTTTAATACCTGAAAAAATGTTTTTATTTAATCAATCCAAGAAAGATAGACATACTCTTCCTAATGATATAAATAATCGTCTTTGCCTCATAAGGTTTTATCCTCTTATATTTGTAGATTTAGAAGTATTTTTTTGTTAAAATTATAGTTAAATTTTCTGGGATCATCACCAAGAGGTTCAAGTGTATTATATCGGGAAACAATAGTTTTTTTGTACTGAAAAAAAGTTTGCTTCTGGGTCTATTTGAATCACTTTTTAAGGGGATATTTGGATCATTATTTTGTTTACGTTTTTATTTATTTTTAGAGTATAAAATTAATTATTTATCACTTTTTGACGGTTTGTAAAGCGAGCTTATATGCTGTTCAATTATTAACGCTGTTGTATTTTAAAATAAAATAAATTGAATTAAATTTTAACTATAATAAACTAATTAACTACTACACATTATTTCTCACTGGCACTCAAAGCTTGAAGAATAGCTCTAGTTTATTTGGAAAGATTTGTTTTGGTCTCACTTGGATTACTTTAGATGTGCTATATTAGTAAGTTGTAGTCTGGACAGCCTTGTAGTGGTTGATGATACTGGTAGTACCTTAAAATACCAAGTATCTAAAAAACCTAAAATGCATATTTTAGTTGAATTGGCCAGACTATGACGTCGGTCATAACTCATAAATTTAAATATGAAGAAGAAGAAAATCTACCATGTGGTTTTTTGTAAATAACTTTTCTTGATAAAAAATCATTTGGAAAATGCGACTGGATTCGGTGTCAAACCTGCAAATAGTGGTTTCATGAAGTATATGTCGGGGCCTTTAGAAAAACACAGTTTAAGGGTGGAAAATGCATACACATATTTTGTTTGCATCTTGAAGTGTATACATTTAGTAAAATATTTTAAAGTGTCCATACTGATGGTAAAATTTCAAAATAAATGTGTGATCCAAATAACCTCATCCCTGATCTAAAAAACCCTACGTTTTTACTAAAATTTTAATACCACTTTATAATGAAATTTTAATATATTTTTTTTTTCAAAAAACTATTAGTAGGCATTGTTCAGAAGACATTAATAAATATATAAATAACTGTTGAACACATTTGAACAATCATATTATAGCTGAAAACTTAAATTAAAGTTGAAACGACCCAAATAGCCCCACTCTACCATAAATAAACTAGGTGGCCTCCTAGCACAGGCTACATAATACACAGATCACGAAAAAGTTATTGTGTAACATGGACACCAACCTTGCATGAACTGTAGGTGGCAAATATATCGGCCATGTGGAGAACTAATGTAATTGATCTAATTTTATTGCTGTAAATTGATGGCCAAATAGTTCTTCCACTCAACTTAACGCTGGTACCAATAATTTTTTTTTATCAGTTTTACTATTCATTGCTTTACTTTTAAATTGTATTTAGGCTCAAAGAGACTTTAATGTATTTTGATATTGTATTATGATAAAAAAAAGGAATTATGATTTTGAAAAAAAAAATCTAATCAATATTGTTCAATGTGACTGGTCACTGGTCACTGGTCACTGGTCACTGGTCACGAAAATCATAAGTAAATTGACAAACAATTTGTTCAAGACCCGTGCCCTCCCTGCCTCCTGCGCGTAAGAAAGTAGGGAGGCAATGTACCCATGCCACTTCTCGATCACCCAGTTTGCACGCCTATGATTAGAGTAATTACCCGCCTCGGTGGCTTAGTTGGCTAACGCGCTTGTCGTGTTGAGCTCGACTGCTGAGGATGGGGATATCAAGGTTCGAATCTAGGTCGGGTGAACTGGGGGTGGTTTTTCCTAAATGGTTTTCCACTCTCCCCCCCACGCAAATGCGGGTTCACTTCCTTTAATTCAACCTTCCCAATTCCTAATCCATTAGCGTAATTTGTACTTAAAGCGTATAACCCAAACGGGTAGTAAGACGCGGTGCTAAATATAATAATAATTAGAGTAATTAACATATAAGTGTATACCATGAACAGGTAGTAGGGTGTGGTGATGAAAAAACCCTCACTATGGTGGTGGCTATTTGCAATCATGAGAACTTGTGCGTAATTAGTTACTAGCGCAGGTTTAGGTTTTCAGCGATATTTAAATATGAACGCATAAGCAGGAGAGAGAAAATACATTTTACATTAGTAAACTAAACAAAGGTTTTCCCATGTCTCAAACAAAAGCAAAATAAAGCATCTTTGTTTCATTTTTTCTTTATAAAAAGCTGTGGAAAATGGTTTTTAAATAATTAAAAATAATATTTAAAATTATCATAAATTTAGATTGTTTCAAAAACATAGTTTATACTTTTATTGTATGTACACACAAATCATTTTCTTAAAGTAATTTTATTTTTATTGGTTTAATAAACTATTTACAAAAGGTCTAGGGGTAAGGTGTCAGACTTCTGTGCTGGGGGTCCGGGGTTCAATCCTCGGTCCCGGCACAGATTTATCTGATTACCAAACCCTTCCTTCACCTCTGACAAGACATTTTGTGAATGTTAGGCCTACCCCCGTGGTTTGGATTCCACGTTAAACTCTAGGTCCTCCATTTCATCTCACAATCACCCTACCATTACACATTAGCGTAAGTGCGTATAACCCGAACGGGTAGTAAGACGCGGTGCTAATAATAATAATATTTACAAAATAAGAATTGATGCAATGACCATGAGAATATACATAGTAAAATCGCAATGCTTATTAATTTTAGTACAAGTTTCTATGCTGATGTACAGTACAAAAACACCACCGTGTACTTGGGACATATCCTGCATATAGCCCGAACTGATAAAAATACATATTCTCACTCAAAGGAAATATCAGTAGTAGAAGAGGTTTCTTATGAACACAGCTTGAGTGGCATCGCAGTTGAAGGAAGCTTTTAAAATAATATAGAACTGAACATAGTCTCCAACAGAGTCAAAATATCACTGTATATTTATTATTATTAATATATAATATATAATATATAATGTTATTAATATATAATACCTATTATAATATTTTCTATTTATTATAAGTATCCCATTATTTGAAAATTGGAAACTCATGCTGCCAATTGCCTGAATGTAAAAATATTACAATATTAATGTATTTACAGTTTCAGTAATTGTAATAATTATTAATTAATATTGAAAAGATAAATTATACAGTAATGCATAAGGAGTTATTATCGGAAGCTTTTGATAATTTTAAGATCAACTTTATTTATCAACTAGCAGAATTACTCGGCGTTGCCCTGGGTAACAACACAATGTATTGAGTGGTTACTTCTGGCAACGCTTTTATTTGCTTCAAGCAGACAAAATTTTCTTCTTCTTAACAACCAGTTTTTAATAAATGTAAAAAAAAATCATTCAAATTTTGAAATTACGACTTCGAGGTAAACATGTTTGTGCAGAGGGGCTACTGATTTTAAAATTCCATCTCTGCGTACCATAAAAACACACAAACTCTTAATTTTATTAATATATATATATATATATATATATATTATATAACTCAAATAAGACATATTTCTAGAATGCCAAATTTTAGTGACTTTTAATCAGTGTTGGTGGTCTAAGGTGTGCTTTCTATAAACATCTGAATTTACGTTGCTTAAACCTGCTAAAATTGACGTAACCTTTATAAAGCTACATTAAGTAGCCTTTCAAAATTTTGGTTAAGGTTTTTCCCTCTGACAATGGTATTATTCACCTATTAAAAATACGTACACGCTGCAAACCAGTTTTAAAATTTAATCAATTGAAAATTTACAACCTGGACCTTAGGTTTGGGGTATCATATTCGTGTATAAATATGTCATTTTTCATTTTAACTGAATTTGATTCGGGTATGTATTTTAGTCCTTGTGGTAGCATTCGCGTACAGCTAAACCAGTTTTTAATTAAGTTTTCTTAATTCGCATGACATTAGCGAATTGGCAAACCCATTTTTGCAACAAAAAAACCTATTCAGTTCAAAATTCCAGTGAAAAATAACTCAACTTACAGACAATTAACCGTGAAATTAGACACAAGATTACGCTCGTAACAGAAAAAATGATCGTGGTGAAGTTTTATGCATGATTCACTTGACAAAACGAAATTACATGTCATTTTTATTCGTTTACCACGAACAATGCTCATTTGTACATAAACTCTGATCATGGCCCCCTAGTTATGTTTATCACTGCATCTTACTACCCATTCGGATTAAACGCTTATATACTAACTACGCTAATGGTTTTAGTAATTAGTAAGGATATATTTAGAGAAAATGTATCTGCATTTGCGTGTAGAGAAAGATAGTGAAAAATCATCTTTGTATAATAAACATTTTCAATACACCCAACCAAGATTCGAACCTCAATTTCCTCGTCATCGGTGGTCTAGTCTACAGTGAGAGTATCACCTTAGACCATGCGGCCACCAAAGATATCCCCTAGTTGCATACATGTATATTCTATTGATCATTTTTTGTAATTTTGGGATTCAACCCCTGAGCTCCTCGTTACCGGTAATTCAATCCAACATAGTGACACGTCATATCATTCGGCCACCGATGCGGGTATCAGCCAAATACCTTTAGAGACATATATAGCAAGCCCACGACACTGCTTTTATTTGTAAATTTTAAAACCATTTTAACTTTTTTTATATATAAATGTTGATTTTAAGAATTCGAAGTATGGAAAGCGATGTAATCAATAAACGGATATAAAAATGTGATTTTTTACTTCAAAACGGAAAACCTTAAAAATATTGAATTCATAAATTCATAATGTTGAAAGCGTACAGTCAAAGTTTGTTGAATAGACAATCGGGAATACATATTTTACTGATGGTTTTCATAATCTGTTAGAGCTAGGAGATAAAAAGTTGTCACCTTTCATTTTAATATAATGTAAAAATATGATAATTTGAAAATGGAACACGAAAATGGAACTTGGATCTTACTATTGATTAAATAATGTATATATAAGTTTTATTATTTTTATTTTTATCACCGAGTCTTACTACCAGTTCGGGTTTTACGCACATACGCTAATGTGTAATGGTAGGGTGATTGTGGAGGACCTACAGTTTAATGTGGAATCCGAACCACGATGGAGGCCTGGCATTCCACACATTCACAAGTTGTGATTAATACACGTCTTGTCAGAGGTGAAGGAAGGGTTTGGTAATCAAATAAATCTGTGCCGGGACCAAGGATTGAACCCCAGATTGCCACCACATAAGTCTGACACCTTACCCCTAGACCAGCAGGTCACCTATATATAAGTAAACTACCTGAAGCAGAGGTCAATTGTATGAGACGTAACTGTCGAAATATATCAGATTGGTGATGACAGGCAGGTCAAGATTTTAATCCCGGTTGGATGTACTAAGAGTTTTTATTTCCTAAATGATTCTCCTTTCTCTATCAACAAAAATGCGTTTACACTTTCTCTAAATTCAAACTTATTTATCTTTAACACATTCGAGACCCAAATGGTTAGTAATACGTGGTGCTAAAAACAACACACAAACAGTCAACGATAAGTTAATACAAAGTACGGCAATAAATAAATAATAATTTTTTAATTTTTTTTATCTTTGTTTTTCATTGGCTGAACATTTACTTTTAATGAAGTATTGTGTAAATGTAAGTTTGTCAAAGTGTAATGATATTGGTTTGGATCACTCGAAAATATATAAAAAAGTCATGGATGAAGGTAATTTTTCTTTAAAGTAACATATGTAGAATATACTTTTATGATTCATCCATGAAGAGACACGCGCTTTTCAGAAATAATGGGAAAAGGATTTCACCATTAAAATATATTTTTATACCATTTTTCCTGTTAAAGGAACAACTACGCAGTGTATGGCAAAAGACGCCAATTCCCTATACCAATAAGAATCTAGCCTTCACAACACCTGTCGCCAGGACTCTTTCTATTAGTTAGTTTTTACATTGTTGACGAAGGGAGCAAGAGGCAAGGGGTATGTAATATATAAGCCGTTTGTGCGTATGATTAAGGACAGCCACACGCACATGCAACGTCACACAAGCAACACAGTCAGGGACTCACAAATGCACTAGCACTGGCTCTCGCAGTCTAACACAGTGTACAATAATTTACGTTAATATCACAAGTGTGCAGTGATATAAAGGGTTTAATTGGAGTATGTATCAGTAATTAACAGATGTCATTTAAATAAACCGTGTGTGAATAAACAGCCATCAATATTTCTCTTTCTTACATTTATTAATTATACCGATTTAATTAGTGCTCGACCACGGAGCAATTAACAGCTAGTTAAACGGTATCTATTCCATACAGTGATGATAAGTGCTCGATGACGGAGCTATAGACAACCGAAATATTATCACATTATTATATCAAGGAATTAATCTGTAGAGTTACAAAAGTAACAACCTAATATTTCTAATATTTATTTTTTAAATTGTTTGATAGATAGTATTATCTTAACAGTAGCCTTGCGTATATTGGGCAGGGTAAATGGATACTTTTAATTAACTAAACGAACCGCCAAAAACAAAAGTGGGCATTCACTCAATTGGGAACCTACCATTAGACTAAGTGTTCATTATTGCTCTCGTTTAGCAATTTATCACGTCAGAAACAATGGATCCCACTCCTTGCTGAAACATCCTGTCTGCGAGAATAAGTGTATTTATATTCCATATTCTATTATTGGATTATCTTTTTAATGAGTTAAAATGCATCTTTAAAAAGTTAGAGAACAGAGTCTGAAAGTGGAAAAGTTTCAGAATCGAGTTTCAAATAAGTTGAATGAAAACCAGGAAGGGGGAGGGGGAACAAGTTTAAAAAGTTGGAATAACGTGAGAGGAAAACCAACTTGTATGTGTACTATTACTACTAAACGTTATTAATACAAAAGAATAAATGTTTTTATGGAAATTAATAGATTGCAAGCTTCTCGACATATATTACTAGACTTTAAAACCCCTAATACAACTATATAATTATTTTAAATTCTTAAGGAGAGTAAAATAAAAACTACGATCCAAGTATTACTAATAACCAGGGACCTGATTTTGATAACATGTCTTTTATTTTTGTTCATCATAAATAATACTCATTTGTACATAAACTCTGCTCATGATCCATTAGTTGAATAAATGTATATTTTATAAGGCATTTTTTTGTCATTTTGGATTCGTTGGTAATATTTTCTTGGTTTCTCATTCCTATTCTTCTCATCTCTACATTTCTCATTCATATCCTTCTCCTCTCTACCTTTCTTATTCCTATTCATCTCAGTTCTACCTTTCTCATTCATATCCTTCTCATCTCTACCTTTCTTATTCCTATTCTTCTCATCTTTACCTTTCTTATTCATATCCTTCTCATCTCTACATTTCTCATTCCTATACTTCTCCTCTCTACCTTTCTTATTCCTATTCTTCTCCTCTCTACCTTTCTCATTCCTATCCTTCTAATCTTTACCTTTCTTATTCCTATTCTTCTCCTCTCAACCTTTCTCATTCCTATCCTTCTAATATCTACCTTTCTTATTCCTATTCTTCTCATCTCTACCTTTCTCATTCCTATCCTTCTCATCTCTACCTTTCTCATTCCTATCCTTCTCATCTCTACCTTCCTAATTCCTATCCTTCTCACCTCTACCTTTCTCATCCCTATCCTTCTCACCTCTACCTTTCTCATCCCTATCCTTCTCATCTCTACCTTTCTTATTCCCATTCTTCTCATCTCTACCTTTCTTATTCCCATTCTTCTCATCTCTACCTTTCTTATTCCTATTCTTCTCATCTTTACCTTTCTTATTCATATCCTTCTCATCTCTACATTTCTCATTCATATCCTTCTCATCTCTACCTTTCTCATCCCTATCCTTCTCATCTCTACCTTTTTAATTNCCTATTCTTCTCATCTTTACCTTTCTTATTCATATCCTTCTCATCTCTACATTTCTCATTCATATCCTTCTCATCTCTACCTTTCTCATCCCTATCCTTCTCATCTCTACCTTTTTAATTTAAATCGTTCTCATTCATAACCTTATCATACCTTCTTTTATCATTCTTGACACTTAAATTAAGCCTCTAATAGTGCGTATTATAAAACGTTATAGTTAAAAGCCTTTAAAAAATGACTTTTAACTGGGAAAAGGTCAAACCCTGTTTAGTAACATGAACACATTTAAATATATTTAATCACGATGTTTTAAGCTCTAACTAAATCGAAGGTCACGTGAAAGTTTTTCTATAATCTAAATATATTCTATTGTAGATATTTGATCTCTAAACTTTGGCTTAGCGTGCCATTGCTATTTCTACTTGGTGAACTATCTAAATATTTTATTTTATTATAATACTTTTCCAAGCTGTTATTGTAAAAATGTTTAATGGTTGTGGGTGTTTCAAACATTCATAGAAACTTTCAGAGGTGTAACAAACTATCAAACACATACAGTAAGTTGTGATAACATAGAACACGATATCAACCTATTACCCTCTTCATTAAATCCACATTTCTTGAACACATAAATAGTATAACTTTTCCTCATCCATGTTGATTATTGGCATGTTTCTCCCTAGAAGACGTTCTGTATATATATATATATATATATATAAATTTTAATTTGATATCTGATTTGTATCGTAGTTTGTTATTTTATAGCTTTCGCTAGAACAATTTGAACTCGTGAAAGATCATTGAAACAATTTATCAACATTGATAATAAATGCGAATTAAATTAAAATCTATTTCATCTATCCTA
>CABFVX010000568.1:139177-210625 GCA_902151425.1 Timema shepardi
TATATATATATATATATATACACACACAATTTATAGCTACTTTACCTAGGGATTACAACAGTAAAATACAATTTTCTAGAAATTTGTTCAAACAGCTTAGATTAGAAATTATCAATTTATGTATTGTACATACATAATAGTAAGCATAGTTTAAATATGTACAGAAGTGACAAAAATAATTTAAGGAATGTTCTTTCGTCTTTACATTTGCACTCCTTTATTATATACTTTATTGTTACATTTCTTCTTATATTCTGAATTTAAATATTCTAAACATGTAGCACAGAAATGAAAACATACATTATTTGTAATTAATATGTATCAGAGGGTGACCTGATGGTCTAGGGGTAAGGTGTCGGACTTCTGTGCTGGGGTCCGGGGTTCAATCCTCTGTCCCGGCACGTATTTATCTGATTACCAAACCCTTCCTTCACCTCTGACAAGACGTGTATTGATCACAACTTGTGAATGTGGGGAATACTAGGCCTCCACCGTGGTTCGGATCCCACGTTAAACTGTAGGTCCTCCATTTCATCTCACAATCACCCTACCATTACACATTAGCGATAAGTGCGTATAACCCGAACGGGTACTAATAAAAATAATAATATGAATTAGGAAATGATACGTGATGATTGTCCATAGGATCAATCTCGATAGCAAAATACAATAAAATCAGTATCAGTCTGTGATACACATGAATTAATAATACTAAGTAGATGTCAGTACACGGCAATATATTGTCAGCTACAAGTCTCCGTGGACGGTGATGTTAGATAGCTCTTATTGGCCGACACTTTCATCAATAACTAGACTCAATACAACAAGCAAGGATAGGAGTCTATAGATACGCTACGAACCGGAATGACTCGTTGGGTAGAGAGATAGATAGCATTGGCACGCCATGCCAAAGGTCAGGGTCATATTCCTTTGTCCAGATGATCATTGTTCACTTAATATAATTTAAAGGTAACAAATATTTTAAGTGTTTTAACTAAACGCATTAACACAAAAAGATATATTCTTAAAGTGACTGAAAATAACACTGATAATTTATTTATCTTAGTCTAAAACAATAAAGAATGGCCAATATTTTACCCAATCCCTCTACAAGGGCGGATCCACGGCCTTTTCTCAAGAGGAACGATTGGTTGTCATAAGACTCCAAGTATAGATTTGATAATTTTAACTAATCACGATTTTAATTTATATTAAATTAATAATATTAATATTGCTAGTCCATATAAAAATTAAATTAATAATTATATTAATAAAAATACGATTTGTAAGAAATAACATAATTTTGATGAACAAATTTTTAATTTTAATACAATAAAACGTAAAACAAAAAGTCACAATAAAAGTAATAAACATGTACAGTACATGGGCGTGCCATGTTTTAGTAAGTATTCATACAAAATATGTATTTTAATACAAATAATTGGTTATCGTACTAAACTTAGTAGTATAATTAGGCCTACCGCAGAGTTTTAATTCCAATCCACTTGCTTTTCTGAATATTAGAGCCAAACTGAAATAGTTATTGATTAGGTAATGTAGGAGATGGGGTGAGGGAGATGTTATTCAGTCATTCTTTATAAAACTAAGCTATTGGTTTATATATATTAGATATTTTTTTATTCACGGTTAATAGGTGCAAAAGCCCTCATAACCCCCCCTACCCCATCTCGGATCCACTAATGAGTGTTTATAATCCAAATACTTTTTTGTTACACATATAAATACTTACGTTCTTACATTTTCTAATATAGACTAATTTGAATATTAAAATGTTTTATTTAAGGTTGGCGGATACCTTAGTGTATTTACTCACTTGTTAAGCATCGGTTCATTCTAATATGAGCCAAGAAAGACTGAAGTAACTTTTAAATATTACAATGTCTAGGCAGTATCTTTATAAATTTTTATTCTTTACTACGGGGGGTGGGTCTATAAGTGTTTTCCCCCATTCAAAATAAAGTAAGTTTTATGAGATCTATTAGAAATTGGTACAGGTATCATATTATACCATTTTTTGACCGTAAACCGTAATTTTTTTTCCATAAAAGCATTTAGAGTGAGATTTCTTTGTCACACTAGGCAAATATATTCCAATTATTCCAAATACCTAATTCAATAATTACATATGTATTTTTTTGTAGGGGGTGACACAGATAAACTTTTTGGAAAGTAGTAACATCTGTAACTCTGATGGGTTTTGACTGATACTGGAGCTTAAAAAGAAATATCTCTCTCTCTCACACTCACACACCCACACACACACATACACACACTCACAACCAACACACACACAGACACATCCTCGTACACACCGCCCGAAGCTGAAAACAGCCGTGGGTGGTACTGTAAATTGATATCGACGTTTATCAGAACTATAATGCAATATTGTTCAACTTTTAACCCCAGGAGGTTTTACTACCCCTTAAGCGAGTAGCCGCCGGGCTCCCAATAATAAACTAGACATATTATTACAACCCACCTGAAACTTTATGTGTGTTCAGGAAGTGACCAGATTACCAGGGGTGTGAACACTCTAACCCACGCGCCATTTTAGGCTCGCGAGACGAGAAAGTCACCCGCTGCTATTTGAAAACGATTATTATTTACTCAAAACAGACTATATTAATTCATAAAACTCATAACATAATTGATATTGATTTCATTGGGCTTAGGTATTTTACCCAGCTAGATAAGATGTAGCAGTAGTAAACATAGTTTTAATATATCAATAATTATAGTTACAAGGTGCATAATCGTTCCTCAGATGAACACGTGCCTCAACCAGCCGGGGTTGGTAAAGATTTTTTACTTCTACATCCATACCTTTTCCAGCCAGTGGCCCGGGTCATATTTTATTCAAGCCATCTATTTCCACTATAGGCTTGCCAGGCCTGTCGTAGCTTTATATACCTTATATCCTAACTTAGGACTTGGACAGGCACAACATTCAGTCCCCAGCCATTAATTTATCAATGCATATTTTCATCAATGATAAATTTTCAGCCATGTCGGGAATCGAACCCAAGGCCACTAGATCAGTCGGTAGTGTGCCTACGCCGGCATGACTGAAAAACTTATAATCGGTGATAGATGGGTTTACTTTTTCACAGTGATGAATTTACAGTCGGGGACTGGATGTTGTACCTGTCTTAGTCTTAAGTTAGATTATAAGGCATGTGAGGCTACGACAGGCTTGAATGAAAAAACTGATCCAGGTCATAGGCTTTAAACAATAATAGAGGTATGTAATAATAACAATAATAATAATTAAAATAATAATAACAATAATAATAATTGGATCTACGGGTAAAACATACAGGCTGTAGGGAGTAACAAGTATTTACATATAATGAACTTGGGGTTAAAATGGCGGCGCTACGTGAAGTCAAAGTTGGCGCTTTATTTATTTAATTTTTTTTATTATTTGATGTATTTAACGTGCACTTTCGGAACTGACAGATTATAATCAGCACACGACCTACAAAAAAACTTAAATCTATAACAGACACAACACCCAGCCCCCGATCGTTAATTCGTTACTGTGAAAGAGGAAACTCACAGCTCGTCAATGGTACATTTTTTTTGCCATGTCAGAAATCGAACCTGATACCTTTGGATCATTAGCACTGTATGCACCGGGAGGGAGGGGGGTATAGGCAGCTCATCAATATTCTAAACATACGAGTGGAGTGTGGTGTGAATTATGACTAATGACAGGCCTGATAGCAAGTACACATAGTTAGATATATATTTTTTATAGCACCGTGACTTACTACCATAATTAATTGATGTTATCATCCACACATCCAACAGTGCAATGTCACGCTGCTACGCCGGTACCATCGTTAGTGTCAGGGGTGGGAGGGAGGGAGGGAAGGAGAGGAGGCCTGTGTTGGTTTCCCCGACGTGCGGCATGTGTTGTTGCCTAGCCCCCCAGGCGCACAAAGCGTCAAAGTTGTTGTTTTGTAGCGCAGCTCTTTGGCGTTGTTGAATCGAAGTTCATCACGTGGAAATACTTGTATTGTCACCCACTACAACCTCTATAATATTTTTTACCCCTAAAACTGAACAGCCTGTATAGTAGGATTCTGTAAGAACGTTACTTTTAGAAAATACAAACTTATTCCTTTACGGTCAAAAAGATTTTACTTTGTTTTTGATATTATTTCTTGGGTATTGAATATAATATATGAAAAGTGAGAGCGTAATAACTCTTGACTTGAAGTATGGTTATATAATCATTGTTTTAGTAACTGTCAAAATACGAGTTCTTTCTTATATAAATTAGTGTACCAGGGCTGGTGAATTCCAAAGCCAAAGTTGAACATTTTCTAAGAAAATCAGGTTTCCGTTGGAAGCTACGATTCTATCCGACATTCTGAACCCCTTACCTTTAGAATGAGCGATGCTTTGTCAAAATAGTTTAATCCGTTTTCTCGTAATTTTAATGATCAGAGATTATCTTTATTCTATTTTTTTTCTCTCACCGTGTCTTACTAACCATTCAGGTTATACGCACTTGCGCTAATGTGTAATGGTAGGGTGATTGTGAGATGAAATGGAGGACCTACAGGTTAACGTGGGATCCGAACCATGGTCGAGGCCTGGCATTCCACACATTCACAAGTTGGTATTAATACACGCCTTGTCAGAGGTGAAGGAAAGGTTTGGTAATCAGATAAATTTGTGCTGGGACCAAGGATTGAATCCCGGCCGCCAGCACAGAAGTCCGACACCTTACCCCTAGACCGACAGGTCTCACAAAGCAAGTAATACATAGTATGTATATGTGTGTGTTTTCCCAAAACATCTTCATTCTAATACGAACACGCTTTCTCTATAAATGGCCTCCCATCCCATGAAATTATTGTATTTTTGAAAGCTATTATTAAAAGCGTTTATCTATAGCTTCCATTCTTCAACTTGGCTTTTGGTGGGTGAAACATCTATTACGTCTAGCTTTTTGGTGCTATTAACGTTGTTAACATGCACTCTGATCAGTTCTAAGACCCAAAGGGGTTTTCACACGCGATTTTAACCCGAACCAGGCGCACAGTAATCAACTTTCGTAGTTTTAACGCGGGTTTTATTAACACAAAATGAATCATGTACCAAATTTATTACCGTACTTAAAACTTCTCCTTTGTGATGCAAATTTTATTTTCACCGGAAACGTTTACAGACTATTCAGAATTTCTCTCTTGAAATTTATTTAAATTTTACAAGACACCGCAACTACCCATTAATAATTTAGATCATATTATTTCATAAATATCTCAAGAAGATTGTTTCATTTTTCTTTAATAAATGAAAATAGCTTGGAATGTAATCATAGAGGGAGTGTGCAGAACGTTTAAATATAAAATTATTATTGTATTCACAATGACAACAGCAAATTTAACTAATAATAATAATATTTAGCACCGCGTCTTACTAACCGTTCGGGTTATACGCTTTAAGTACTAATTACGCTAATGGATTAGGAATTTGGAAGTATGAATTAGAGGAAGTGAACCCGCATTTGCGTGGAGGGATAGTGGAAAACCATTTATGAAAAACCAGCCCCAGTTCACCCGACCGAGATTCGAACCTCGATCTCCCCGTCCTCAACAGTCGAGCTCAACACGACTAGCGCGTTAGCCAACTACGCCACCGAGGCGGGTCAAATTTAACTAATATTTTAAGTCCATACCAAAATGATTATTAAGGCTTTCACCTTTTATCTTGTCTAACTAGAGGATTGTCATTTTGAACATTGCATGATTTCATAATAAAGTAACTTTTAACGGTAAATGCATACTCTAAACCATCAAACTCATCTAGTTTTCAGGTGATGAGAGGTTTGAGGTTTAAATCCCGATAAGGTGTACTGAGGATTCCCCCCCTCCACTTCCCGCCACTATATGGTCTTCTCATATCCCTCCACGCAAATGTGGGTACATTGTTCTCAATTCTCCCGTAGTCTCCCTGCCCATAGACCAGGTGGGTAAGGAGACTCCGTACTAATAAAACAATATGCAATAAAGTAACCGGGAATGTTTATACCATGACCCGCTCAGAAGGCTGGGGATCAACCCCGACCAGATGTAATTGAGGAAAGTATTTTAATTGGTAATTATACACCCTCATTCCACGCTGACGCACGTGAATTTCCTGAAAATGGTACCGTCCGCTTCCTGTCTAATTGGATTAATTCGTGCGAACATCCCAAATTGGCTTTCTTAAACATAAAATCACCAAGGTAGTTTTGGAAAGTTCAAGAAAGTATACCGAAAGAAAAATTCAGTTTTTATATAATGCCATCGTTTAATGACTTTTACAAAATTATTTTGATTTAGTTTTAAAATGTTTTTAATCATGTGAACCAAACCGGGACACATGTTGCTCATTTTGATAAAAGTTAATAGTTTAGTTATTTTAAATTTCCATTCCTAAGTTTAAGCAGGTTTAAGAAATAACAGCTAGTTACTAATGTGAATGTTGGGTAATGGTATTTGACACTAACTATAAAATATAATATTTTTTTAAGTGATTGCATAAACAATAATTATTGCATTAATTAGAGAATAGATGTAAGTTTATTTTCAATCAGTATCTCAAACTTAATTTTCAGTTATGAACTATAGACGAATTGGAAAGAGATAGTCAATCAAATTTCCCAAAAAATTTATGATCCAATTCCTTCTTCCAATTGTTTGACTCTCCGATTATGCTGATGAGAATAATGAGCTGTAAGTTTTAACAACTGAAATATTTTTTGCAGCCATCATTTGGATATCAAATTCTGTTTTTAGTGACTAATAAAATTAAAGTGTGTGTATATTTATTTTGAGTGTTATTTTTTTCTAAATAGTGCAAAGTACGGCTTCCTTAAATGAGATTTTTCATTTTATTAAAAAAATAAATGTTAGATGATGGAGGAATTTGAAAACAGAAATGAAAAATAATTAAATATTCTTTAGTCATTATCTTGTATATATATATATATATAAATAATCTACTTGGTTTACTAAATTATTTTTGAGAATTTTATCCTTAAGAAACTTACCCAAAATTGAATATTTTTGAAATAATTCAGTACAGTACATACGCACAAAAGGAAAAGTGAGGGTGTAAATTAGCGTCTTTACTCAACTCCGTTTTAACCAAAACTTTAGTTGGCTTAGGATCATATTAATTAGCGAACAAGTGATTCAAAAATCAACATAATATTTGTGAAATAACCCTGCATATTTTATTTGTTTACCACCTGTATTTTAAGGACACAATTCGCCACTACCAACATCTTTAGTTGTAAGTACATCCGTTATAAATAGAAATGTTATCATTTACATGATGAAATTTAAATGTGTTTTTGATGGTTTTAAAACATGATACAATTATTTTTCATTAGATTTTATCCTCTTAAATCTCTAATGTATTCTACGAGTATTATCATTTTAACGTTACTTTAATTTTATGGAATGGTGTATTTATAAGAATTATGATAATTTGGTCAAGAGAAGCTAAACACTTTGTTCTTTAAGTTACATTTTAACGCTATACATACTATTTTCTTTTCATGAATAACAATAGCCTGAGTAATATGCAATGGAATATAAAATAATAAATATTCCTAGCATTCAAAACTTTTTAGTATACTTAATTACCTTTTTCCAACTAATTAGGGCCAAAGGAACAAAATCGTTAAATATTAATCGAATAACGATGGCGTAACCTACTATCTATTCAGTAAAATCGGATTAAGTGACATATTTCAGACAATTTTAGTCGATTTTATATGGTCAGCTGACAAATAAAAAGCTATTAATATTCTTATTGATATAGCAGGAGATTTTCATCGTTATTCCGAGTTTGATTTGATATATATCTATCAAAAATTTGGCCTGGTGCAAAAATAATTTTATTAAGTTATGCTCAAATTTCCAAATTTTATTTTATAAGTTAAATAATGTTTTTATATCCTTATCTTGATTATTTGCGCTACGTTTTGAGAACCAAACATTTTTAAGTTAGAGTTAAAATATAATATTTTATAGGCGAATTTACCTTAAACAAGTTATATGACTTCAATTATAATGTATTTTATTTTGACATACTTAAATGCTTGCTTCTTATAATTTAGAGCCTCGTTTATCCAAACCAATAATTTGGACCGAAGCTTGTTCGGATTAGCGAAATCTCGAATTAACCTAGAGAGTACTAAAAAGCCTTACGGGAGGAGGTATTTGCACCAATTTTAAACTTCAATTGAAAGAGTTTGATAAAATTTACCCTTTAACTGATTTACTGCAAATGTAAACAAATTATATAGTTTTGTACATCTTTTTACGGTGCTGGAAATATCTTTAGTTACAGGAAAACGCACTGTGTTGACTTAACATGTAAATAATAAGCATTTATTATAAATGTTTTCCATATTTCTCTTTTAATTTTGTTAACTAATACATTATAATTACTATTAGCACCACTTCTTACTACCCGTTCGGGTTGTACGTACTTAAGTTCATGTGTAATGTTAGGGTGATTATAAAATGTAAGACCTACAGTTTAACTTGGGATCCTAACCACGGTGGAGGCCTAGCATTCCACACATTCACAATTTGCGATTAATACACGTCTTGTCAGAGGTGAAGGAAGGGTTTGGCAATCAGATAAATCTGTGCTGGGACCGAGGCTTGAACTCCGGACCCCCAGCACATAAATCTGACACCTTACCCCTATACCCCTATACCACCAGGTCACCTTTAACTAATACAATTTATTTAATTTGATTCAGTTTTTCCCCACGTTTTCCCGAAAATTTGTGTTTGGGTTACCCGGAATTTGACTATAAGGTTTCTGTCTAACCGGGTTTTACAATATTTACTTCGTACATTCAAATAATATGCATTACACAGTTTAATATTAATTTATATTTTCCTGCGACAAATAATAAATTATATTAATTTAAAATGTTGCCAGCACACATAATAATATTTTACATTTTTTAAATCCATAAATTAGTTTTGTCACACAAAATTACTAGCAAAAAGGTTAAAGTTTCAATATAAATCATACAATATTTGTGTGTACTATTCTAATATATTATACTACGTTGTCTTTGATTTATTTTCTGGATATTCTTCTATAAATAAATATTTTGGATTCATTATTACGTTTTACATTAATTACAGTTTCCAGCCTGTGGCCTGGGTCAGTTTTTTATTCCAGCCATATATTTTCCACCAGCAGCTTGCTATGTCTGTCATAGCTTCATACGCTTTATAATCTAGCTTAAGACTAGATCAGGCACAACATCCAGTGCCCAGCCGTTAATTCATCACGGTGACAGGGTAAACTCACGTTTCAAAAATGATGCATTTTTCGGTCATGTCGAGAATCAAACCCGGGACACTTATCTCAGTAAAAAGACACGTTACCGACTGGGATAAGGTGTCAGATAGCTACAGTTACACAGTGAGTCAAATTATTTCAACAGAGCTATAACAGATTTTCTAGGAAATAATGTATTTTTACCCGAATCCGAATGCACGTGGGCTAAGGTGTCAATATCGTCTGGACTGGGTTTAAGACTGTGGAAAGGTCAGGGTTCCAATCCCAGCAAGGTATACCAAGAATGGTTTTTCCTCAATTTTTAACCACTCTCCTCCAATTTAGAGCGGACTAAATTCATACAAAACATACGATTAATATCCTTACGCCATTAGTGTAAATACGTGGGTAGACCAGATAGATTGTAAAGCGTGGTTAAAAAAATCGAGACTCAAAACCTTGTGTGTAATTTCAAGTACGCTTTACAGAATATTATAATATATTCTAGAGCGTCAACGTCATTCTTGGCCTGCCCGGATAAAAAGCTTGAAAAACACTGAACTAGAGCAAAATGAATGTACTGTACACTTCGTTTACCGTGAAAGGTATTGTCTTGACGGAGTACTCATTACACTATGATATATAGGAGGGGAAAAGCGGGAAGTCACATTTTAACCCAACTCTCTATAGTGCTTCCCTCTGTTACAAAATCATGAGGCTTTTCTAATGCACTTTACAGTTTGGTGTAAAGAGGTCTATGTCATATTTATTAATTAAAATAAAAAGGTGTTTACTTGGTTCTTTATGAGGGTTGAGATATAAAAATTGTTTTCCTGGAAAATGTGTGTGATATGGCTTTCTCCCAGAATACAAAAACCAAGACATTATCAGATAATGAAAGAGAACATAATACTTAAACAACCCATACAAGAAGGGGTAGTCGAGTGAATAAATATGAGTTTTATTACTATCTTTATTTAAAACATGAAAACTTGCGCTCTAAGAATAACCGTATCACAAGATTAAAATATTGATTGTATTTATCCTTTTAATTTTAAATGTTACTTATAATAGCACATTGTCAGCTAATATTTAGCTGAAATTATTCACAGATGTTCAGATGCCCCGCAATATTGAATTAATTTTTTATTTTAAAATATTATCTACTCCAGAATGGAGACATAAATATTTATAGGATATATTTTTTTACATATATTAGTTTCCAGCCTGTCGCCTGGGTCAGTTTTTTATTCAGGCCATATATTTTCCACTACCGCCTTGCTAGTCCTGTCATAGTTTCATATGACTTATAATCTAACTTAAGACTAGGACAAGCACAACATCCAGTTTCCGGCCGTCAATTTATCAATGTGAAGGAGTAAACACACAAAGTATTTCATCACTGACAAATTTTTCAGTAATTCCGGGAATCAAACCCGGGACCCTGAGCTCAGTAGGTAGTCAGGCTAGTGACTGAGTTAAGGTATCGTATCTATATAATTATAATCAAAGTTAAATTTTGAGTTGTATGGATTTAGTATATTTATGTGTGTGTGTGATACTTTCTTTAAACGACATTTTACACACATTTTAGCAGTTTTAATACTAAGGTTACCTGCTCCAGTGGCCGCGTGGTCTAGCGCGCTAATATTGTGTTGAATTAGACTGACGAGGACGGGGATATTAGGGTTTGATCCCAGTCAGGTGCACTGAGGGTGATTTTCCTAAATGATTTTCCATTCTCTCTCCACGCAAATGTGGGTGTATTTCCTATAAATTAATCCTTCATATTCCCTGACAAATTGGGGTAATTAGTACATAGAGGTATAAGCAGAACAGATAATAAGACGCGATGCTAAGAGGATATAAATAACTTAATCGAGATTTACCTAAACGAATGCGATAATTTATTATGATCCCACCAAAACGTTCAAAGTTATATTTTGACAATTATTTTGGTAGACACTTAATTATCAAAGCATCAATTCACTTAAGAAATTAAGCAGTATGAGGGTATAGTAGTTGGCGTATTTAACGACTAACTTTAAATTGTAATTGTGACGCGGATAAGTCAAAATACTTCCTTACTATCGTGGATAAGGTACTCATAGCTCGCAAGGCAACTCACAGCAAAAACCACAAATAGTAAGCTGACTGGTGTTCACCCAAATCACAGATGAAGAATCTCCTAGAAAGTACCTTGCCGAGATTCGAATCTTTCCCTGCTCATTAACCACTGTTAAGTGCGATATGAGTCTAACGCTTTGTACCGCTCAGCTACCGCTGCATATAATTATCACGTATGCACTTTAAGCTACGACCAGACGAGCTGTAAAATACCGCCAAATAATCGCAGTAAAATAAAGCTGCTACAAATTGTGGGTGGCCAGACGATGGCTGTAGTCCTGCTTCTTCACATTACACAAGCAACAAGTAGCCTTTGTGTGCAATCGCGAAAAATGAAATAAAGTTGATGAATCCTAATGCCAAATTGCGTTTTGCGTATTACTTGTCCGACGTCGGTGCCGTCTAAAAAAAGAGAAAGAAAGTGGTGGATCCATTTCATCATTAGTAACAGAGCAACACACGGGTAATTTGTGTTATTTCATAAAAAACAGAAACTGTAGCTACCCTATAAAATTCTTTGAGTATTATCTAAAATAAATTAATTTGTTTGAATACTAAATGAGGCTTTTTTTCCCCTTCAAAACTGAATCCATCCCAAGCATCTCCTCCTAGAGCTTCCATTACGCTACACGCTAGACATTGGAGCTTTAAATCGTGGTTTTTGTGCTTTACGCGTTTTGCGTCATACAGACATGGATATTTCTGTACTTCAATAATGATGTTATCGCTACATACTGAATCAATATCCTTTTTGAGACAAAAGGGTAAAGACGCCGCCACACATTACTGCACGAGTGGCCACTCTTTCGCTGTAAACTGTCGCCAGGAGGATAAACAAAGCCGTGTTACTAGATCAGAATCCACTCTACACATGTATATTCACATACATAGATCTCAAACGTATGCTCGTTCTTTTACTGTCCTGGCATCACAGGCTTGGAGCAAACTAGATAGCTCTACTCGTCATCTAACATCTAGACTCCCCTTCAAGTACGTGGTTAAGCAATTTATCTTGTCTATTAAGCTAATCTGAGTTCTTGAAACTACTTGATCTTTAAATTAGTGTATGAATGAGCGTGCGAATGTTTTATACTTATTTGAATATTTCTTTATTAAACTGTATTTATTATTATTATTAATCTTAGCACCACGTCTTACTACCCGTTCGGGTTATACGCACTTACGCTAATGTGTAATGGTAGGGTGATTGTGAGATGAAATGGAGGACCTACAGCTTAACGTGGAATCCGAACCACGGTGGAGGCCTGGCATTCCCCACATTCACAAGATGTCTTGTCAGAGGTGAAGGAAGGGTGTGGTAATCAGATAAATCTATGCCGGGACCGAGGATTGAACCCCGACCGCCAGCACAGAAGTCTGACACCTTACCCCTAGACCGCCAGGTCACCAAAACTGTATTTAAATAAATGTAGTAGTGTATGCTGTATTCAACACTGGTTAAGTGGAAGAGAAGGCTAACGCCTTAACTTCACCAGATGAATAAAGGCTATTATTATTATTGGCCCAGGCCTATTCCTCTGCGATACGACCTTGAAATAAGTACCACTTTCTAACTAAGCAGTAATTTACAGCGTTGTATAGCCAGTTCCTTTTGAGTCTATTGGGTACATTTGAATGCTTTATTTTACTGCGGGTTTTGAAAGTATTGTACAGTTCGTCTGGCCGTAGCCTGAACGTTACATGTATTTTTTTTGTAACACCGCGTCTTACCACCTGTTCAGGTTATTAGTAGCAACTAATTAATAATAATAATAATAATATTTAGCACCACGTCTTAATACCCGTTCGGGTTATACGCTTTAAGTACTAGTTACTCTAATGGATTAGGAATTGGGAAGGTTAAATTAGAGGAAGCGAATCCGCATTTGCGTGGAGGGAGAGTGGAAAACCATTTTAGGAAAAACCACCCCCAGTTCACCCAACCGAGATTCGAACCTCGATCTCCACCGTCCTCAGCAGTCGAGCTTAACACGATAAGTGCGTTAGCCCACTACGCCACCGAGGCGGGTAGCTACTAATCGCATACGTAAAAACCGAATGGGTAGTAAGACACGGTGCTAATAATAATACTAATCA
Source organism: Timema shepardi (assembly GCA_902151425.1). Lineage (NCBI taxonomy): Eukaryota > Metazoa > Arthropoda > Insecta > Phasmatodea > Timematidae > Timema > Timema shepardi. The sequence goes on from CABFVX010000568.1 coordinate 152,738, forward strand.
CACTAATAAGTTTGAATTTTGAGTAAATGCATTTGCGTGGAGGGAGAGTGGAAAACCATTTAGGATAACCACCCTCAGTACACTCGAACGGAGGTGACGTGGTGGTCTAGGAGTAAGGTGTCAGACTTCTGTGCTTGGGGTTCTGGGGTTCAATCCTTGGTCCCGGCACAGATTTATCTGATTACCAAACCCTTCCTTCACCTCTGACAAGACATCTTGTGAATGTGAGGTTCGGATCCCACGTTAAACTGTAGGTCCTCCATTTCATCTCACAATCACCCTACCATTACACATTAGCGTAAGTGCGTATAACAATAACGGGTAGTAAGAAGCGTTGCCAATAATAATAATAATGATAATAAATACAACCGGCATTCAAGCCCCGATCTCCTTACTATCGGAAGTCTATTCTATTGTAAGAGTGACGCTTCGTGTGGCCACCGAGGCAGGTGTTGTAGTTGATGTAGACCCACACAGTGTGAAACGCAAGTATTTCAGTGAATGATACACGACACTATAACCCCGTGCATACCTCACGGAGATTATGGCTTTGGAACAAAATGTAGACAACAGACAATGTTTGTTAGTTTATACTAACACAAGGCTATAAAATAAAACTTGCTTATCTTTTAACGTGAAATGAACACCACCTGGGGAGAATATTTCACTAAGCTACTTTTTTTTAACGTTGGTATTCAGTGTGCACTATCCTAACACATAGTGTGTAGATAGAACATGGCTTGAAAAATGACGCGGGCTGGCAGGTTTAAAGCGGCCGGCTCGGGACGGAAAGTACAAAGCCCCTTGACGTAACATAAAATATTATATAACCGACAGTATGTTTCAATCTAAGCTCCATGCGCAGTGGTTTTTATACTAACGGAATATTTACCCTTTTATTATTACCTATTTACTCTTATTATTATTAGCACCGCGTCTTACTAACCGTTCGGGTTATACGCACTTACGCTAATGTGTAATGGTAGGGTGATTGTGAGATGAAATGAAGGACCTACAGTTTAACGTGGAATCCGAACCACGGTGGAGGTCTGGTATTCCCCACATTCACAAGATGTCTTGTCATAGGTGAAGGAAGGGTTTGGTAATCAGTTACATTTATGCCGGGACCGGGGATTGAACCCCGGCCGCCAGCATAGAAGTCTGACACCTTACCCCTAGACCGCCAGGTCTCCTACCTACTTACTCACTCTATGACATTGTAAACTCGAGATATTTTCCTCACTTACCAAAGTACGCCACCTATCCCTATATTGAGCTAGTTCTATCCAGTCCACTTCGTTACATCGTATCTCTTTCAGCTACATTATACTCATAGAGAAATGGTGCTATACTTATTTCTATGTTTCGAATGTTATCCACCCATTTGCGTCAAGAACAGTGGCGGCTCGTGTATAGGCACTGTAGAACTGCGGTACCCCCTATTTCCACTTGATATTATCGATAACATTTAATATAATGAGTCCTTTTTTATTTAATTCTTTCTTTATTTTTGTAGTACAATATATATTCCTTAAGTTTGTCATTACTTCAGTGGCCATCCCCCAGTTTATGAAAAACATTCAAAAATCTTTGTATGGAACTGTAAGCTTCACAGTGCCAGCGACGTGGTGTTTGACTTTTGTGCGCATGCGAACATAGGAGGGGAGTGTGGAGGAAGGCGGGACTTCCAGGTAGATAGAGCACTGTTGCTCTCGCAGTGCCGGCTCTGGCGTGATGGTGGAAGGAATTATTTTTTTTACTCAGCGTGTGTTGTGCTTTTAACCGTGTACTATATTCTTGAATGTGATAAAGTCTAGAAGGGTGTAGAATTAAATTATTATTCTGCTTCCAGCTATTCTATTTGATTAATTTTTTTTCGGTTCTTTTATTTAACAGAAAGACTAAATGCACTTGCGGTACTTTCAATGGAAAAACATTTCCTCGATTGTCATCCAGAGATCAAGAAGAACATTACTGAACATTTTTGTGCAATCTAAAACAAGAAGAATGGATTTAATTTTTAAATAAATAGATCAAGCTTGAACTGTAACAATTTAAGTTAAAGTAAGTAATTTTTTTTTACGATTTTATCAAGTTCCAGAATAAATTTTCTTTTTATACATTTTTTTCCCCCTTTTACACAATTTTAAAACAATGGCTAAAATTTGTCTGCAGCAGCACCCCCACTAATTTTAGCTATGAGCCGCCACTGGTCAAGAACTTTCCAATGTTTATCTTCCCATTATGTTAAACCAGTCAACACACTAAATACTGTAATGAGTACAGGATATGTAATTCATCATTGACTCCCTCCACTCCCTAGTACATACATCCCCTTTTAAAGCACTTTCCTTTCGAACACCTTACATTTCTTTCCATCATTTAAGGTAAGACGCCACATTTCACAGCCATAGAGAACAGCCGGTAAAATTATTGTTTTGTATATTCTGAGTTTTACATCCCTTGACAGCAGGCGAGATGTCAACTACATACTGACTGAGTAGTAGTATGCATTTTGCGACTTTTTCTTATACTAATTTCCACTCTAATATCATTATTTGTCACAATTGTGTTAGACTGGCCTGCTGATGACGGGGGGGATCGGTGTTCGAATCCCGGAATAGGTATTATTATTATTATTATTATTATTATTATTATTAGCACCTTGTCTTACTACCCGTTGGGGCTATGCGCACTTACGCTAATGTGTAATGATAGGGTGATTGTGAGATTTAATGGACGACCTACAGTTTAACGTAGGATCCGAACCACGGTAGAGGCCTTGCACTCTACACCTTGGTAAGTTGTGATTAATACACGTCTTGTCAGAGGTGAACGAAGGGTTTAGTAAAATAGGTAGTAAGGCGTGGTGATAAAAAAATGTTGTCAATTAAAATTGTTCCCAAATATTTGAACTCGTTAACCATGTCAATTGATACGTTGTTCACAGTAATATCTAAATTAATAGTCCTAAGCTACCGGCCATGCTTGCGACCTAGTCGCCGCGTTTTATGACCAGTTATCATGGCACCAAGGCGTGAAGATGTGTTATTACTTATTATCCAGAGTAGTATATAGTTATATGAAGAATAAACGTAAATCTAGATAATACTGTGTCCACCCCATTAATATGAAGAGACGTACTTATCGACAGAATTGTAAAATCCCTGTTTAATTATAATGTTTTTGGTGTCACGAATAGAATGCAATTTATCACTATATTCACGGTATTTAAAAAATATGTTTACTAAGTGGAACTAATTACTATGATTGGAAACAACCTTTGAACTCCAAGCCCTTGCCAAGCATTTCAATCTATTGTTAGTTTGTATACTGTGTATTGTTTGATTTTATTATTTTATTTTTACTAATTAAAGAATTAATATTTAGTACCGCGTCTTACTACCCATTCGGGTTACTCTCTTTTAAGTACTAATTACGCTAATGGATTAGGAATTGGGAAGGTTGAATTAGAGGAAGTGAACCCACATTTGCGTGGAGGGAGAGTGGAAAACCATTTAGGAAAACCACCCCAAGTTCACCCGACCGAGATTCGAACCTCGATCTCTCCGTCCTCAGCAGCCGAGCTCAACACGACAAGCCAACTACGCCACCGAAGCGGGTTAATTAAATAAGTTCTTCCCTTGTTCATTTCTTTCTTCATTGTTTAATTAATCGCAACCCTCCACTGTTGCACCTGCAACCTCTATCCAGAGCTTGGATTTAACATCCCTGTTTGCGTAGTCTCGATGCAGACATTTTGACATTATATTAATTTGTTTATGCAAAATTAATTGTTAAAAGTCTATTGTTAAAGGTATAATTTAAATAATAAAACGTAAATCATAATAAATTATAGAATAATTATGTAAAACAAAAATTGTATTATTATATTTAGCTTATTCTAGGTTAAACTTATTAAGGACAGAAAATAAGGTCAAACCTTTTAAATTAAAATGGTTTTTATTTTATTCATAAATTTTAGTCCCAAAAATGACCAAGATGAAACATTTGTCTATCGGAAAAAGAATGGATAGGCTATAAGTAAGTTATTATTTTAAAGATGTTATCATGACTGCAATCAATAGAGCTATTAGAGTAAAAAAAAAAAATGTTACTACAGTTTGGAGGCCTTTTCACAAATGGTTAAATTATTGTTACGGCATGATATATCTAACTAAAAAGTGTCCCCTTCAATGCCAGCCAATTTTAATTTAAGAGATCTGTCTTCAACTCAATAAATTTCTCTTGCCCCCTGAGTGGTTAATGCCAGATTGAAACCTCAGCAGAAAATTGATTACACACCCAATACAACTGCTGTAAATAGAAATTCAGGAAACTATAAACTACATTATTCCTTAAGTAATTTCAAATGTTCCAAGATTAAAGATTGAAGTTATTTTTTCGGGTACTATTCTTTAACATTTGGAAACATTTCGTTCAAGCCAATAACAAACCATATTCTATCTTAACGCTAAAGATTTGATTTAGTCTGATGAATTAAAAATAGTCAGTACGAATATCAGACTATGCACCACTCGTATCTATTCGTGTTATTATTGAAAAGCGATACTTGTGGTGCTCTGGTCTGTGGCACATCTGATTCGTCTTCGTGGAACACTGTTTTAAGGAACCACTATTGATAGCAAAACATATGTCCACCTTTCAGAATAAACTTGTATTTGCAATGCTTCTGTCCTCGTAAATGAATCAAGATAATTTTGTCTAATAAGTGTTTAGTGTTTAGTTCAAGTAGCTAACATATTTTTAACAAAATAATAAGCTTTCTAACGGTTTCTATTTTAAGTACAGATATTTGGAAAACGTGTCCCCATCATTTTCTCCACTAGGCATGCACATTGAACTTATAAATCAAAATAACTTATACATTATTGAACACAAAATTACATTTATGTAAGACAGTAGTTAGATAAATAACAAAATCCACCCTCTCTTAAACAAACTATAGTATTTAATGAATTTTAAAATACAGGTAAACAAATCGTATATTGACCAGAAATAAATTATTATATTAATATTTATCCACTAACAAATAAGCCCCGCTATAACCTACAAGAAAATTATTCCACACAACATTTTACACTTTTCATCCCCTAGCGACTAAAAAGAATTAAAAGAACAAAACCCTAATAATATGAATCAAACGAATAGTATAGCTAACTGTTGAACCAGTTGAAAATAATAACAAGGAAAAACTAAAATATTTAAATATCTCAAACATTTTATTTCAAGAATTAAATCCTGAGGGAAAAAACCCAGCTAAAAATGGAGCACTATATAAAGCCAAGTTAAAAATAAAAAACAAGTTCTCAATTAAAATGTCATAAAATTAATACATATATAATTTGAGAAGGAGAATATTCTCTTTGAGACATACCGTTTTAAATAAATTCATGTCCTATCTAAATAAGGAAGTTTTTTTTATTAATTTACACTCTTTAAAAAAAAAATTAAGTCAATGTTTATTTATGAATACATCTTGTGTTTTAATATTGGTAAATTTACTCTCAATGTTCTCAAACTCTGCTCTATCATTAAAGAGAATTTTTTGTTTATTTTCTTCATCTTTGATCTTGGCTCTAGGTCAGATCGAATCACAGCCTGTATGAATAATATCTAATCTTGGCGGAACTGTCTCGACTCGCGGATAACGACTAGCTTAGCTATACTAATAGTCCCCAGAACAATAAAGCTCACCCTTTCCATTAAAAAAAGAGTTAATTACATCATGTTAAGAATAAATATCATGTTTTTATCTTTAGTACAGTCTTAAAATTTCTCTTTAGATTTAAGGTTGAAATATCTCTCAGAATTTATCCTTTCGTTTAAATTTCATATTTTTCCTTGGTGGTAAAGTTTAATAGTAAACAGATAATTAGTAATATGTTCAATAGTAAGTCTACACTCTATTTATAGTTCAAGCAGTTTAAGACATCCGTATCGAGACATATAAACATTATAGTTATACACTTTAGGTAGATTGTTTGGAGCTATAAATACAAATAGCTTGAAACGATCTAAAAATAAAAAACCTCTAAAGCGGCAGCCATATTGAAATGGCCTGCCAGATATAAAAACTATGCACTGTAGGCTACATATATCGTCCGACCAAGCTTAAAATAATATTCTTGTAAAATTTCTTTAGTATTGGTCGACACGTTTAAACAAACACACAAAATACGAAATGGTCAAGTTAAAACAAAACCTCGCTACGATTGGTAAATAATATATTTAGAACCAGCCGATGCATCTCATGTGGTTTTCTATATTCTTTATGAGAAAAGAGTATGATACAGAAAAGTGTAACCATTTAAAAAATTAAAGGCAACAAAATTAAGAAATAATCATTTAAATGGAAAAACACTTTTTTATCCCAATTTTGCGAATTACGATGCCATTTCTGGTTCAAGCAGAATTACGAAGCTACTATCATTGATAAATCCACCGTGAGGTTGACTGTTAATATATATATAAAACCACAATGATATAATATTTTAGTTAGCTTTTATAGTGTAAGTTACTATCACAACAATATTTTTTTAGAAATGAAAGAATTTTCTTGAAAGCTTGAAGACTTAAGAACTTTAATATTTTGTCAACAAAATTTCTGTTAATTACTTCTGAGCTCCTAAATACATTTTTATAAGGTTTTATAAAATTTAACACATTAGCTTAAATACCAGAAAATGTAGCTAAAGATAATTTCGTAATGATTCCCTAAGACATGAATAGCTACATTTTATAAATTTTGAACAATTTTCTTAAATAACTTTTATTGAAAACACATGTATCCATGTAAAATAGAAATAAAAATTAAAAATTAAGTAATATAATCTAATTAAAAAACTAATTAAAAAACTAAATACAAAACAAAATATAATTTTTATCACCTGTTGAACGTTCCAGATTTATCCACACTTCTAATCGATGGCCGCCTGTTGCCAGAAGGACAATAGATCCTCGTTTAAAAATAAACAAGCTCACAAAAATAACTGCACTGTTTTCATAACGTGACTTATAATCATCGCGAAAAAAACCCATACGTTAATAAAACCCATCTATCGGTAACTTGCAGCGGCATTTTTAGTAGTTCACGCGAGTAATATATTTTGAGCTGCCTTACTAATTTATATTTGACTTAAGAATTACACCGCCCCAAATAACGCGCAGAGTGGGCGGAAGGGATTAAAGTGGCGCCTGAAGTGACTTAGGAATCTAGTCGAATATAGAAGGGCTGCTGTAAGCTGGGTGGGTGACCAAACATCAGTGTTCTCTCGGGAGCTGCTCTGAGGGTTTCTCAGCTTACACTAGCTTTATGTACTCACGTTATGTACTATCGAATCGCAAATACTCTGATTGCTTTATAGTCGTCTCATAATAGATTGTTTCTGCATTTTTTAAATTTTAATGTAGGCCATATACTTTTTGTTTTTAACTGTGTAATAAATGCATAATGAATGCAAATATAAAACAAAAAGCCTTCACTTCCATTCAAAATGTGAGGAAAAATACTTTTCCACCGAAGTCAAGGGAAAAAATGTTTGCTTACTGTGCAACTCAAGTGTATCTGTAGGGGGAAAATATATATATGAGCAACAGAAAGAGAACGACATTATAAAACAATTTTTTCGACTATAGACAAATATTTCCCATTAAATACGTCATCAAGGAATGAGAGAGGAAGAGAGTTAGAAAATCTGCTAAGTAGACAACAGTCAGTTTTTACTAAATATATAGATAAAAATAAAGCTGTCACTCTTGCCTCTTACCACGTATCCCAAATCATTCAAAAAAACTACAAAGATGGTGAAATAATAAAATAAACACTTTTAGAGACTGCAAATGCACTATTTGACCATTTAAAAAATAAATACGACATAATATCAACGATAATCTCTATCAAGCTTTCTGCCACCCACCATGAGGTGATTTGAGATTATGTCTGGTGATGTTACTTCACAGTTTAAAAAAATATGATTGCCGTATATTTATGACCATAGAAGAAAAAATTATCTGGGAGCTTGATCAACTTGGATAAATGTTGTTATCTATAACTTTAATTCGACGAATCAACAGATGTGAGTGAAACTTTTCAACTAACCCTATTTGTAAGGTTGGTTTTTAGTGATTATTCTGTAAAAATAAGAACTTTTGGAAGTTAATCTCTTATAAGGGTGAGGAATTTTTTCTACATATTCAATACATTTCTTCAGAGAATAATCCTGTACACAAGATTTTCCGTATCACAACAGATCGGGATCCAGCTTTTACTTACGTCAAAAATGAGTTAATTGCTTTGTGTAAGAAATATAAATTTCCCACAATTTATTTCTTACCACTGTAATTTTCACCAGAAATAACTTTGTGCAGAGTTTTTTTTAAATTCAATAAGGTTATGAAGTTTGTCATCAAAGTTGTCAACCAAGTGACGGCTCATGCTCTTCAAAGACGCTTGTTTAAAGCACTAACAGACGAGCTTAATGGTCGGTACGGTGACCTCCTGCTCCATACGGAAATTCTCTGGTTGAGCAAAGGAAGAGTCCTCCATCCTTTCAATGATCTTCCGCCGACAATATTCGTGTTTTTCAAAGAAACTGATGTGCACTATCATGAACGTGAACATTTTGAGTGACTACGGAATTTTGCGTTCCTGATAGACTTCGATGAAAGACTCAATGAACTAAACCTCCAACTTCAGGGCTGGGACAAAGATTTAGGGGAGATAATATCTGATGTTCATGCGTTTTTCAAGAACTTGAACTCTGCGAGAAGAGCCTCAGCCTAGGAGATTTCAAACATTGCTCCTGTTTGAAGGGTAGTTTTAATAACGAAATAAATCTTGAGTTCTACTCTGATAAAAAAAATATATTTAAATAATCTCTAACTTGAAAGCAGAGTTTCAACAGCGGTTCAGTGATTTCAAAAAAGTTGAGCTTCTATCACAGTTTGTTCCATCTCCCTTTATGGACGTTGACAGCTTTACAAAGTGACTCATCATTGGAGAGTGAGGACATGTATGATCTCTTGTACCGAAGGGAAAATATCCAGTTGCAGTTTGTGTTTCACTCCGAGTGAAGACGTGGTTCTGTTTGACCTACCGTATTTGTGTGTGTCATCATTTACAACTATTAAAATTGTGAAAAACAAATACAGAAGCACGCTTACAGATGAACATCTCGATAACTGTATTCAAATTAGGGTTACGACCTACTCACCTAACATTAAACAAATTGTCATTGAAAGTGATTGCTATTAGTATCAGTAAGAGTAAGTTAAACATCAATCTTTTTTTTATAGTAGACTTTAATTAATTTTTTAAAATGAATAATCACTATACATTCTAGCGTTAAAATTAATTTTATTACAAAAATGTACTTACATTTTTTATATTATTTTAATTAAATTAATGAAACCAAGCCACAGAACCCAACTCCATTTGTAAACACCTGTTGTGTTGTCTTTGTACAGTTAACAATAACGGCCAATAATCCTACGTGATATGACAACCAAATTTTAACTTGTGTATCTCGTGAAACAATGTGACATTTTGAAGTAGCTCCAATACCTAATGAGTTTGGTGACACATGCATTAAAACATAGCTTATATTAAATGTTTATAAAAATAAGTAGTTAAATTTACTTTCAAAATGATGGAAAAAAATTACCAAAATACATTTAAAACTTCTAAAAAATATATTTGGCCTGTTATTATTAAAATAAAATTATTTCTATGATTTCCATATATTTTTCTATTTTTTTAGCACCACGTCTTACTTCTCAATATTTTTATTGATGTCTAAGGAAATTGCATGGCCTTTTCTATTCTTGTTAAGTCTTTTTCTGCTTCTGTGGATCTGTTCTGAGACAGGTATCAACTGGAAGTATTTCAATTTCCTCGACTTTGAGCGTCTTCTTTCATTCTTTCGTATCTTATTCCTTTCTTGATTTCTTTAAGTATTCCAAACATTATTCTTTCTCCTCTTCTTTTTTCCCTTTCTTCCCCTTCATAATCCTCTTCATTTAACAATCGGTACGAAGTGTGTGGGTCAACCAAGACGTTTTTATCTTCCTTATCATCCATAGCACGCTTCTCTTCTATCTTAATCAACATCACCTAGTTCCTCATCCGGTCCATCCATTTCACCTTATCCACTCTTCTCCATAACTACATTTCAAAATCCTTTCGATAAAATATAATGATATACAAAGATACTTAAAACTGCAAAGGTTCTGCATTTTATATGCAATATTATATTAAATTTAGTGAACCCTAAGAATTACCCCAAAACCAGACTCGAGTCTGAAGCCTTTGACATTGAGATAAAATCCTTTAATTCATAGGTCCTAGGTCATAGTCCTAGGTTCAATTGCCGTATTTATGTTATTTTTCACATGTTTACCCCCCACCGCGTTTCACTGCCCGTTCTGGTTATAGACTTAACGCTAGTTGTGTAAGTAGATGGAGGGTATTATGTAGAAGAAATATACTCATATTCACGTGAATAAAAAGAGTAGCCCTATTTAATAAAATTACTTTTAGTATACTCGACTGGAATTCGAACTTTGACCTTTCAATCACCAGCAAACTAGATTAAAAGAGCTTGGAGTTTAATCATCGTGTACATTAATAACGAAGTTCACATTTCAAACAAGGATATATTTGAGAAACTATATATTATTTCGATTGATAATTTGCCAAACATACTAAACTCTTCTAGAGTATATAAATAAATATTTGCAAACACCTCTCAGATAATCGCACACTAGGAAAGGTCTGGTGTTATTTTATATATTACGAGAATTTGTATCTGGCATCTTGTCAAAACATGGATGAAAATAGTCTCTGACAAAAGGTTCTGGTTTGTATTATATCCTTGATAATATTAGGTTACAAATTTCCCACACTATGTGCCATTAAAAAAAGTTGTTTAGAATCGTTTATTTAAATGAATTCTGGATAGCAATATTTATCAAACTGCAACGTTGGTTAGATTTCTATTGTCAATAAATACAAGCATAGCTGTGACCATTTAAAGTAACTATCATTAACAATTGAAGATATTTGTACGGTACCATGTACAGTAGATGTAATTTATGGTGTTTAGAACGTTTAGTTGGAAACCAGTTCGACTGTTAACAAACATTGTGATGGTGGAAGGAGGAGTTGGAAACTGTTGGCCGTACTCCAACTAATGGGGTTGTGTGGACGGTACTAAATTGCGGCGTTTCAGATGTCTGACTAGATTAAGTCAGTAGTAGAAACACAACAGGATTATTTATACTGTTTTCACTCTATATTGGTTTTAATTGGGGAGGTTATTTTGGGGGGGTTTAGGGGGTTGGGGGTCGCGGGAGTGATATAATGGTTTTTATGCTCTCTAGGCAAGATTTCAGATTTGCTCCCCAGTTTTATTCTGTATAAGATAAATAAACAACCCTCTGTGCGTGAGGCAAAATAAAAATAATAGGTTGCAATAATACCAGACAAAAGGAGATAAATAAACAAAAAATAATAGGAAACCCTTCACTCCCACCTTCTCCACTCAATCTGTGTGTTAGAAAAATATTCCTTCTTCCCATCCTTTTTTTTAGACAAGTATTTTCGGAAGTATAAAAAGGACTACTTTTACCATCCGTTAGGGTTACACGATTACATACTAATTACGCTAATGATTTTAGTAATGAGGAAGGTTATATTTAGAAGAGTTGTACACTGAACCTGCATTTACGTCACTGAAGAGTGGAAATCTATTTTGTAAAAACAACCCTCAGTGCACGAAACCTAGGATTCAAACCCCGATCTTCATGTCATTGGCAGTTTAATCTAAAAGTCTTTAATTAGATATAAAAATAATGTCAAAATCCAAAAGTCAAAGAATGGCATAAAATCATAAGTGTCAATATGTTCTTAATCTACAGTATTAGATAAGATAATTAGATAATGCTACTTATTTATTTATTTATAAATAATTATTAGATTAATTAATTTAAATATAATACTTTTAATTTAAAGAAAAATAATTTCGTTTTGAGTGTGCCGTTAGGACCTTTGTGCTCCGACTTACTATGACGAGTGAGAAGAAGCGGATTGACCCGGTTCACGAAAGTTTCCCTTGTTTTTTTTATTACTTTCTCGTGAATAAAGTATTGTGGTTGTGAAAATTTTCAACTTTAAGATTATGATGCATCTTAAAGTTTTATATGCCCCAGAGCCCAAAAGAGGGGAGGGTCTTGTAACTGTTCATTTTTTTAACTTCTGTCCGTCTTGTCTTTATGTCCCTGGGGCTATAGTAGAAACGGTTAGATAACTTTTATTCAAACTTATTATCAGTCGATCTTGGTGTTCATGGGATAAAGTGACTTTATGTTCGTGGGTTCTAGCCCAGCTGGGGTTGATGGATTTTCTTGAGCGATAAAAATCCGTAGTTCAACTTCCTTCGGAGGAGAGGTAAAGCCATTGGTCTTGTGTCAATCCCGGTAAAATAAGTAAGCCATTTCTTATTATTATTAGCACCGCGTCTTACTACCCGTTCGGGTTATACGCACTTACGCTAATGTGTAATGGTAGGGTGATTGTGAGATGAAATGAAGGACCTACAGTTTAACGTGGAATCCGAACCACGACGGAGGCCTGGCATTCCCCACATTGACAAGATGTCTTGTCAAAGGTGAAGGAAGGGTTTAGTAATCAGATAAATCTGTGTCGGGACCGAGGATTGAACCCCGGCCGCCAGCACACAAGTCTGACACCTTACTCCTGGACCGCCAGGTCACCCTAGTAAGCCATTTCACTCTCGTTCATAGAAATTCTCGTGGGCTGATATAATCAGTCGGTTAAAAAAGTGAACGTTAATTACCTCAATTAAATAAATAAACTTAACATTTAGAACTTAAAAGCTCATACCTTGGGGCATTAAAAAAAATGATTTTAGCCCTCAAATCCATGGTCTGACAATATTAACATATTTTTTTTAATGACTAGATATATATTTTAAACAAAATTACTATAAAGATTATTTAACACTAGCTGGTGTATTCGATCTTCGCACGGGGGATCTATAAAGTGGATTTGTTATTGTTAGTAAATAAAATAAACCACATGAAATAATAGTAACCAAATCTTAAATGATATGATATCTAGATAACAAATTGTGATACAAAACGCCAAAGTAAACCGACTAATTCAAAGTGTAAACATAGAGATATAATCCAAACATGTTTTAAAAGATGATATTTATTTTGAAGATTAAGTTACAATTTCTTTAAACACAATATTTTGAACTCTTACCTGTTGATGCTAATAAAAAAAGAAGGAAGAGTGTCACAACATAAATAATTGATTGATTGTTAGATATGTTATCACATCTAATCAAAAGTATTTCATAATTTAATGTTTTTACCTTTTTATTAGTTTTATCCCTTTTAACTTTTATACCTTTTATTTTTTGCCCTTTTTGTCTTATTGTTCATTTTTGATTATATTTAATCCTCACACCCTATTTATCATGTATACCCTATTTACCCTTTCTACCCCATTTACCCATTTACCCTGGGGAATATTTTACATAAAAAAATTCTATTTAATTTTGTGGAAAGATTTATTTAAGGGTACATTTTATTTATGATTGATTTTTGAACATTTGAAATCTTTTAAAAATAGTTCTAGGAATGTGGTTAAAATATTATGATGTTAACATGGTAAATAATTATATATATATATATATATATAATTCTTTAACAAAATCATTTAAGAGTGGTGAATTAGAGTTAGTGAATGATTTTTGAAAAATTTAAAAGTTTTCAAAAATAGCATGGATGATATTTATTAAAATAGGTATTTGGGAATTTTTTTACGTGATAAATTGTTTGTTAATTTTCTAAAATAAATTAATCTTAGGGTATTAAATCCATCCACCTATACACTCACGTTTTTATCTATCTATTCTATTTTTCTAAAATAATATATTATAATCTGTGTAAAAATAACAGTACGAGCATGGTTTCCTATGAAGGCGTGATGCGATGTGGCTACACTTTTGCTACACTTTTCCCCACATGGTACACTGTTCCCAATTCACCCCTTAAAGTGAGACAGTGGCTTAACTCCACCCCCCCAGCCCCACCCCAACCCCAGCCAGGAACATTTTAGTTTCTCATCCTTTCTCCCATGAAAAAAAAATCCACCAAATGTTTCCCGTTTTTTAGTTTAAACAGTTAAAGCCTCTGATATTAAGAACTAAAACTAATCTTCATTTTAACCAGGAGGAAGGCAAAGTAAGTAAAGTAAACAAGGATTAGGTAAAGGGATTAGAATGTGGCTTTGTTGAAATTAGACCTCTAATTATCTTCTTAAATGCTATGTAATTAATTTTTATTAAAAAAAGAATCAGCAAATAAATTCACTATTAGAAAGCTCTAATACTATTCTGAATAATATCTGGAACATTGACCATCTTTGTGGTCTAGTGGTCACAGTTCCTGGGCACAGATACAGAGGTCCCTGGTTTAATCCTCTACGATTTCAGAGTTTCTGTGAAGCAGTGTGTCTGGGACGAGGTCAAACTCAGCATAGTGAGGAAAAATTAGGAGCTACTTTAATAAATAAGTAGCAGCTCCTTGCTAAAAACAACTGATATTGGAGGGCTCTTTGTGCTGACCCCATGACACCCTATAGCTGCAAATGTTGGCATTACCATCGCTAACGTTGGCGGCCGCTCGGTCGGTATGGCTCGATTTCGAGCTCGCACCATGGAGTTCAGAGATCTACAACATTTATTTTAGGAATATGTGTTACTTCAAATTAACAAAATTACATCCACATCGGCGGTCGTGTGGATTAAATGTCAAGTTCACTCAATGTTTGTTTTTTCGGTGATAAATGAGGTCGGGGCTCAAATCTCAGATAGTTTTTTTGAGGGTGGTTTTTATTAAATTAATACTTATCCTTTCTCCACGCCAATGAGTGTAGGCCTACTGTTCTTATGAATTATACCATTCCTGTCCCTAACACACTAGCGTAGTTTTAATAATTACAGTCCGGATGGTTAGTTGTTGGATTGGGTGGAAAAATACATAAATAAGGAGAGCTGTCCAGAATGAAAAAACGGCCAATAGGAGGCTAGTATATTTGTGACAGTTTATCTAATAGGCTTCTTTCATGCTCTCCAATTTGTCGTGGTCAAGTGTATAATTTAGAATTGTGTGTATGTATATAATTAGGAAGGTTCATAATGTATTTATTTATTGAATAATTCGTTTATCAGTTTGATATTATTTTGATTCCCCTTTCTTTTGATAACTCCAATCATTATAGGGGGCCACATAAATCGTTAACTTCAGCTATTAGCCAAGTTGACTAAGAGCTTAGATTTTAATACTATTATACAGGCCTATATATATGTATATAGGCCTGTATAATAGTATTTGATTATTCAATAAATGAACCTACACTAATATTGTAAAGAGGAAAGATTTGATTTTTAGTTTTTTTGTTTATAATGGGTAAACTCAAACTACGGGACCGATTTTAAAAATTCTTTCACCAATATAAAGCTACATTATCAGCGAGTAACGTAGGCAATATTTTATTTTGAAAATTTAATTTATTCCTCATAAAAATGGTGACAGTCACTCATATTTTATGGTAGAGTCTAAGATGATTATTCAATATGTGTGTTGAAAATAATAATCCGGGGGGAGGGGGTCTAGTATAGCTATAAAATTAAAGGTATTTAGTCACTAGCTTCTTAGCACCCATTCAAGATGTGTGCAAACATTAACTACGCTAGTTAATGCCGGGATCACGATCAACTTAACGTTAACTTAACGTAACTTAATGTAACGTTCACTTAAAGTTAATTTAACTTATGTGTGATCACGATTAACTTAACGTAACAACTCGAGCCAAACATATGCATTCTCGAGTATGATCTGTGGTTTTGTACTAATTGTAAAGTGATGATCTGTGAATCTTTACAGTTTTCAATCAATATAATAAATATCTATTATTAAACTTTTTTGATAAATTTAGTTCGCTATTTTAGTTTAATTATTTTGTTTCAATGTCTGATCACTAGAACTTACGCTAAAGATTAAACGTAGGTCATAATACCAACAAATGAATTACTAAATAGCCCTGTTGACGTCACTCGCATAATGATTGTCCTGCTAGAACATGTGATACACTTAAAGTAACGTAAAGTAAAGTAAAAGACCTCCCAAGACATCTCTTACGTTATGTTAACTACAAGTCAACGTTAAGTTAAGTGCATCGTGATCGCTTCCATTTAAACACACAAGAAGGTCCTTTACGTTAAGTTACGTTAAGTTGATCGTGATCCCGGCATAAATATGGACGAAGAGGCTATAATTTTAAAGGAAATGTATCCACTTTTGATTGGAGCAAGAATGAAAAACCATTCACGCGAACACTGGAAATCCAAACCAACACTAGAGTAACACGTTAGAGCATGCAACCACCGATGCGGGTAAAAATGACGTAAATATCTTATATATTAGTATGTAACAAAACTAATTAACGAATATGACACATAGCTTGAACAATAATTTACTAAACCAACACTTAGGCGCCTGCAAATCATGGCCAATTCTCCTATTTAAGAGGATCTCGGAGAGTAAAAAAAAACTCGTTTCGAAAACTTTTCGTGGTTTTAAAACTAGGTGAGCGAGTATAGTTTATGAGTACGGGTGGAACATAAACCACCACTTCACTGACACGTGACTCAATGTGGTGAGACAAATTCAAAGAGCTTGAAGGGTATCTCTTTCTCTCTTCTTTAGTTCTTCTAATCTCATTCCGACCTCCAGACACCACAGAATGAAAGAAGGAAGAAGTCAAGTTTAATTTGTCTTATCTCTGACCGGTGTATACGAACTTTGAGCTCAGAAATTGGTTTCAAATATCTGTTTTACAGGTAGTATATAAAACAAACATTAACTAAACCCGGTTCGATGGCCGCATGGTCTAAGGCGTCACTCTCACAACAGACTAGACTGGTGATGATGGGAAGATCAAGGCTGGATTCTGGTCGGGTGTACTGAGGTGGCTTTTCCAAACGGGTTTTCCACTCTACCTTCACTCAAATACCGGTACACTTCCTATAAATTCAATATTACTCATCCTTAACAACGTATAATGATTATGATATAGCCGTATAACATGAATGGGTAGTAAAACGCCTATAAATTTTAAAAATAAAAGAGTCTTTTAAAAAGTATAAACTTTTTTGTTACCAACACAAATATCATTTTAATCTACATTATTAGTGCTATTTTTAGGCAATGTTAATATTTATCTGACATATTAATATGTGAAAGTTAATCTAGTAGCTATTCTAGCAGTCATATAAGACTCTTCTTACGAAAACGAGACTGTATAAATTGAAGCATGCTTACATTAACCTGTCACCTAACAAAAATCAGTGGGAACGTGTACTATAAACCTGGTCGTTTTAGACGGTTATTAAGAATTCACGGTTCGAATCCAAAATAGATTTTAATGAGGTGCTTTCCTTCGAGTTTTTTACCACTCTAAAATGCAGCAGGCCTATTCCCTCTAAATTCTACCTTCTTCATCTCTATCCTTCTAGCGTAATTTAAATGCGTATAGCCCAGAGAGAGAGAGAGAGAGAGAGAGAGGGAGGGAGGAAAAGCTGTTAAGAAAACTGTCCCACACTATTTGATTCAACGCCAGATTAAAAAAAATATTTTTTTTTACCTATTCCCTAGAATATATTTCAGATAAAAGTTAATACATTACATATTTTGCTTTGGCAGTTGTATTAAAAAACTGAATAGATATACAACCGGTAAAAACATATATTTTAGGGTAGAATATTCCATAATACTTGGAATACTTGAAATGTATTGAGCTAGAGGAAAAATAAAAAATAAAATTAATGAACACCTTTGATACAAATACAGTAGAAATTCAGGTAACCTAGCTTTGCTTAACCGAAATCCGGGTTGACCGAAACGCCGTTTTATTGTTGTAGTAGTTTTTGTTTTGATAGACAGTTGTAACATGTGGGACTAAATTTTCTCAGGGCTTTCATTCTTTCACAGTCCACCTAAAATGACTGGAACAAATATTTACATAAATCTTTTACCTTTGTTTAACCATCTTAACTTTTGTCGTTTCGATCCTAACTTTTGGGCTCTCTTCCTACGTCCGTAGATCTCGATAGTTGGATGGTTTCCATCAAAGACAATCCAGACACGTTACTTTGTTGTTTACTATATAACTCAATAAAATATACATATATCGACCTTCCAGGGTTCAAATTCCTCCCCTCAAGTGATTGGGAATTTGGCTCATCGTACAACCCAGCTACATGTTGATAGACTGGGCGGATATGTAACAATATACATTTTAATACAATAAAACATGTTTCTGAATAAATGTTCATTTCTACCAACACAACTAAAATTTACAGATTATCCGCAACTTTGGCTATCCAAAATAAGTTTCCCCCCCTATATTTCGGAGAACCAAGGCTCTATTGTAAATATTATTTATCCCATTATATATCATAATAATATTTATACAATCTTTTTATTATTTTATTAGAGGTGTGTTTAAACTAAGCAATTTGTTCCGAGGTTGTTTTAATCAGAATTAATTACGTGTGTGCACACATATAAGTTGGTAAGTGCAGGGTTTTGATTAAAACAGCATTCTGTGATTTATTTTCCACAAACAATTTGCATTCAGCTACAGGGACCTATTTAAATGGATGTTTCATTACCAATATGGTATTGCACACATTTTTTATCGAGGAAATTTTGAAATTAATTTTAATTGGTATTATTAATTGCTTTGTGTGTGTGCTCCGTTTGTCCTTTTCACATATTTACATTAATTTGGTACACACGAGAAAGTTAAACTTAAGAAGTGGAGGAAGAATGTATTTGTTAAAAAAAAAACCTTCAGTGTACCAATCCAGGATTCAAGTCCTGGACACTCACGGTAAGCTAGTATGAATATTAATAATTATTAAATAACTCGCCTCAGTTGGCTCATGGTATTTAAGGGACGTGTGTAAAAAGGACGTTGGTAAAAAGGGCCATATTTAAAATGTAAAATAATCAGAGCCGTATTTCAGAGAGTTGAAGATGGTCGCCATATCCAAGCAATAAAAATACTTTATTTTAAACACTTGTTAATAAAAAAAACTTAAGCTGGTATTCAAGAACAAATCTAAGTGAGCTAGTAGTGTGAGCTAGGTCAAGGCTGGTATGTGAGAACAAATATTATAAGTGAGCTAGGTCAAGGCTGGTATGTGAGAAACAAATATTATAAGTGAGCTAGGTTCAGGCTGGTATGTGAGAACAAATATAAGTGAGGTAGGTCAAGGCTGGTATGTGAGAACAAATATAAGTTAGCTAGTAGTGTGAGCTAGGTCAAGGCTGGTATGTGAGAACAAATATTATAAGTAAGCTAGGTCAAGGCTGGTATGTGAGAACAAATATTATAAGTGAGCTAGGTCAAGGCTGGTATGTGAGAACAAATATAAGTGAGCTAAGTAGTGTGAGCTAGGTCAAGGCTGGTATGTGAGAACAAATATTATAAATAAGCTAGGTCAAGGCTGGTATGTGAGAACAAATATAAGGGAGCTAGGTCAAGGCTGGTATGTGAGAACAAATATAAGGGAGCTATAAGTGTGAGTAAGGTCAAGGCCGGTATGTGACGGCATCATCCTCAGGTTTGATGAAAAAGAAGAAACCCACCAAATGAAATCATGTTTAAAGCACAATACGTTAGCCAATGGGGCGTAACACGCAAAGTTAGTGAGGGTTAGTAAATTATAATATAGTAAAAAGAATAATCTAGTAAATATGTTGTTTCATAATTATTCTTTCTTTTTTATGTGCACCTTAATTCAAGAATAGGATTTTACAATTCTGTTTCTCTCTTTCTGGGCCTAGCTCTGAAACTGTTTAATGGATTTTATTCAAACATGATATTTAGTTGTTACACGGCTATAATTACAAAGTGTTTATTCTTATTTTGATCTTATCCCTTAAATTAAGGGTGGTTTGCTGTTGAGTGATTTTTAGATTTAATTTTTTTTAAATAAATAGCTTGATTTGGTTTAAAATGGATATTTAGTGAGTGTTAAACCTTTAAAATAACACTGTATACATGTTTGACGGCGAATATTTGGTTTAAGGGTAGTTTACTGAAGAGAGAATTTTGAAAATTTGTAATTTTTTGGAAATCAATATGGCTTTGTTTAAAATGTATAATCTGGGGAGTACATGACAAAAAAAATAATTGTACATTTGTTTTTAGGGAAAAATTAATTTAAGAGCAGTTTACTGAACACTGATTTTTTTATTTGAAATATTTTAAAAATGGATTTAATCATTTGGTTCAAAATGGGTAATGGGTAAGATTTTTAAAATAAAAATAATTTTAAGTACTCATTTATCTTAATAAATCATTTATATTAGATTCCTGATGATTGACATGATTTTTTAAAATGGTTTTCTAACTTTTGTTCAAAATTGGTAATTGGGAGTTATTTTACATGAAACATAATAATGTTTTTTTTATAAAATTAAATAATTTAAAGGTATCTTCCCAATTTTAGAAACTTTGAGATTTTTCATATATAGCTTTAATATTTACTGTTACATATATAAATTATTTGACTCTAGTTAACAAATAGCTGAGTTAAAAAAAATTAGAACAATTTTTTTTAGAAATGTTATGAATTTTTATTGTGAATAATAAGATAATGACCCACTTCTGTTGCTGCATTGTCTGGGGAGCTAATCTCGCATTAGGATAGACTAGACTGCCGAAGACAGGGAGATCAAGGCTTGATCAAAATCTGGCGTACTGAGGATGGTTTCTCTAAATGGTTTCACCCTCTCTCTCCACACATATGCGGGTACACTTTATTTAAAACTCAACCTTTCTTATCCCTAACGCATTAACGTTATTAGCACACAAACGTGTAATCCGAGTAAAGGTGCTAAATATATATATATATATATATATATATGTTTATTCTTCTGAATAAAACTAACTTTTGGCTAGATTACTAAAAACCTATTTTTGAAAATTTAGTTCCAAATTTTTATAGACTACGATAAAGTTTGTACGATTGTGTCGTATCATCTATTGTACTCGTCAGGACTGACTTTCAGTGCAGCCACGCATCATTCATTCCATGTAACATAGGCTGACCATTTCATACACCAATCCGTAACAGAAAAAAATAATTTAACTTTGATATTATTTTAATATTAATTATTTCCATTAGTTTAGTTTTTGATCATGAAGAAAATATGTTCACAATAGGCCTATGTTTTTATACTTTGGACAAAATACTATATTTCAAATATAATAATTATTGTAATATATTTAGAGATAACAAATTAGTAAACAATTAAATTAGATGCATGCATTTCACTAAGTTTATTAACTGTATTATTTAATAATTTAAAAAATCATCATTTAATTCCATTGCATATTTAAAATATTCACAGGAATGAATTAAATTCTATTTGTTGAAAACAATAATTGGCCCCTTTAGCCGATTAAGTACCGCAATTTGAAAGATAAAAAAAAACCTAGCCTCGTGAAAACGAAAGTTTTTTTTAAAAAAGTCTGTGATGTTTTCCGGAACCTTTACTTATACGAGGCAGTGTACAAAAAACCGGTGTTGTCCCGGAAATTGTGGAATAAATTGTCAGCTTAATGTAAAAGCACATGCACTGAACGTATCCTTACTTCGAAATATCGCCACTCTATGGTCTAGTCTACTGTATTATATTTCACACTTCGCAGTGGTTCACTCAGGGGAGGGGAAGGGAGGGGCGTGGGAAGGAACGATATTTCTCCTCCAACTTCACTGGATAGTCGATAATATTAATAAGAGCTTTGAAAAAAATAGAACCTTAAAATAAACCCTTGAAGATGTGTCAAATGTAGAGGCTACATTTTACGACCAGAATTACGATATTATATTCTAAAGGTCTAAAACTATGTACTTTAAAAGTGCCCTTGAAACTTACAGCTTGAATAAAATCACTGAAATTGGTGCATTAAATGGCCTCTCAAATTGTGTATCACGTTCATTGACATCATCACAATTTTTTTAACACAGCATATTACTACCCATTCGGGCTGTACGCTTATGAATTAATCACGCAAATGGGTTAGGGATAGGGAAGATTCAATTTAGAGGAAGTGTACCCGCATTTGCAGGGATTAAGTAGAAAACTATCTAGGGAAAATCACCTTCAGTATACCCTACCTGGATAGAATCACGATATTCCCCGTCATAGGCAGACTATTCTATTGCAAGAGAAGCGCCTTAGACCATGCAGCCACCGAAGTGGATAGCCCCTTTATTAAGTTGTTTCAAGTTCTCATTATATTTTTAGTTTCAAAGCAGTGTCACACTTTTACATATTTAAAGTTTCGTCTCTGAACAAATATTGGGATATCGTGGGAATATGAGCGTTAATGTTTTGTATTATAAAGTCTATTGACTCTAGGATTTAAAAATGAACGGGTGTTCGAAGTTAAACAAATGTGTTAGTGTTTTGTGTTTGCACCGGGTCTTACTACAGTATCAATCCATAAGTATGTTTAGACTGATGGACATGGGTTTAGAAGAAAGTGCCAGTACTTGCGTTAAGGAAAGCTGGGAAACCATTTAAGAAAAAAAATCTGTATAATATCCTGCCACGATTTAAATCTCAACCTCCCCATCACCAGCAAACTAGGCCAGATGAAACCAACTTCTTTGTCCATGTTTCCACAACTTAGTGCGGACGTTTTGATTTTGAAAACCTCTTTTTTTTTTTGATGTAGCTTATACGTGAGAAAACCAAAACCAAGAAACCCAGAAAGCTTAAATTTGTCACAAGTATTTTAGTGAAAGTGAGGGTTCGCACCTAGGGTGTATTTTTTAAAATATTTTTATATCACTTTAGAGATTGAAGCCTTCATCCCCATAAACGTTATATTTTATATCAATAATTAACTAATGTTTAGTATAGTATGCATTTGTTTTGTATCTAACCTGACTCACCAAGGAGCAATATCAAATTCTAATCCAAAGAGAAATTACAGAAGAAAATTCCATTATAAATCCAAATATTAACTTACTAAAGTTCTGTTTGATTGATTGTCCTTTGTTTGAATTAGTAGATAAAATCTTTATTATATTTTACCTTAAATTTACATTTATAATTATGTATTCACAAAGAAATGCCTTCTTCAATTAAATGGCAGCTGATATTGGTTTGTGATCGTATCCAATATTGTTCACTAACGGTATGTGTTGTATGATACAGAATTGGTTCTTACATACTTAGCAATAGAATAAGGCTCCATGGATGGAAATCGCAAAGCTATGGATCATTTTAAAGGAATACACAGGCATTTCTAGGGTAGGGGAAGGAAATCAACTTTTGCCTTTGCGAAAAAAATAAAATCTTTGCAATCGGTTAATAGAGAATCCCGGATCAAACTGAGTAACACAAACTATATTATGGTCAATACTGTCAGGAATATCAAATTATTACTAAATAAACGAACATTTTTATGATAGTTTTAGCCTAGGAAAATGATTCTGAGTGGAGGGATGTGATGATGGCGGTCTTGTCAGCATGAACAGACCACATTACATATGCATTATTTTCCGCTTCTTGGTTCTCTCGGCTTCTTTCCAATACTTCTGACAGTCAGTCAGACTATAGATATATGATATAAATAAACTGGTACAGCATCGGTCATATAAAGTTGCAATACTTTCAATCTTATTTTCAATGTATGTTGGCCATTTTTTCCTGACTGGGACTTTATACATTTCTGCTCGGATACCTCGCAATTATAAATTTACAAATTTATTATTTAAATTAAAAAAATACGCATTTGAATAACTTACGGTAGACATATTTAGTGAATGAGTAAAATTTTAATCATTAATGCAAGTGCACTAAGAGTTACAATCATCCTACCTAATGTGGCGGCATTCCGGGTTGGATAGCGGAAAACCCGGAAAATGCAGAATTATAATCCCGGATGCTTGGTTAGCACACCATTTTCCTATATCCACATGATTTTCTTTACAGTCGCCCACTGTACTCTTTTCAACGCCTTATTCCAGCGATATTTTCTTCGCCGATTCTCCTGAACCAAGTCTTTGAATAGCACGAAGTTTATGCTCCATTGTTACAACAACCTTTTATTTCTCTCTTTTCACCGCTTATCTTCGACGCACAAACGCGTACAGTAATGTATGTACAGGACTGTACTAAAATTATTGCACCTAAAACAATGGTTACAGTACTGTACTGTAAATGACACTAACCCCTGATAAAAACACACGTGAGGAACGCTTCCACGAACTCAAATCAAATGTCTAACTCATGTGGCTACGCCTCGCGCACACCTCCGTTGACACAGCTTTTGTTTCCAGCCAAATTAAAACAGTGCTGCTATCTACACCGACCAACCGTATGCGACTCCTCAATGGATCCAATGTAGTAGCTGTAAGGCATTGGCGATCGATTTTTTTTTATTAATTACCAGTGGTTATGTACCGGTTGTTTATTTTAAAACGGACTTGTTAATACCGAGAACTAAGCCTGATTATGGTGGTCTGGCTAGTTGCGACTCTATAGTTTCAAATATACATTATTCACTGGTTCGATAATAAACAATGTTATAGCCATCAATAACCAACGTTTTAAATGAGGTAATTTTGGTTAAAGGTATTAACTGAAGTGATAAAAACCAAGTTGTTTAGTTTAGCAATATTGTATACAAACAATACTTGGAAAGAGCCATCGAACCTGGAACATTTGAATTCATATTAAGTGCTCTAACCAACTGTTCATCCTGTGTCTTGGCAAATACCTCACTAGGTATTGAAGATATATTCAGCCTCTAAGTTAACTAAATCAAGTGATGATAACAATACTTTGACTTACCTATTTTGAGATGTAAACTGGTCGTTGTCGTTTTACCTTGTAAGTTTAGTCGAGGATTTGTTGGAAGCTCGTGTGTCTTCTTGCTGATTTTACAAGTCTTGGATTACTTTTACCTTGTAACAAAGTAGACTGTGTGTTAACGCCATTAAAGTTGTAGTGTGTTATTTTTTTTGTTGCAAATCCTACTTATACTCTAATTACATTGTATAACCTGATGACCATCAGCCTTGATACAATTTAAACATAATACGACACCTACTTAGACGAAAATAAAATGGGTCATTTTCATTTGCGAAAATGGTCCATTCCATCCGGGTCGAGGTAGTTGTCATCTTGTGTTTAGAAGAGCCCCGCACTTTGGGCTGTATTAAGCCTGACTATTAAACTGGCCCTAAAACCTAATCTTCTGACCTGTTGTGTTTTATTTGGAATAGAAAGTTGATTAAATGTGTCACAATAATATATTTAACGTAGTTGATTACATAATTTACATTTTAAGTCATCTGGTGTTATATATGCCCTTTTAGTATTGATCTTAGTCTTAAAATGCCAGAATAAATAATAAAGATGAATGAGAGTTTTATTGCCTTTTCTATAGCCATTGACGAAAGTAGTGATATAAAGGGCGTGGCACGGCTGGCTGTATATATTCGTTGCGTGGACAACGACTTAAATATAACTGAAGAACTTCTATGCATACTTAGCGGTCTAGATGTAAGGTGTTGGACTTCTGTGATGGGGGTCCAGGGTTCAGTCCTTGGTCTCGGCACTGATTTATCTGATTGCCAAACCCTTCCTTCACCTCTTACAAGACGTATATTAATCACAGCTTGTGAATGTGTGAAATACCAGGCCTCCACCGTGGTTTGGATCCCACGTTAAACTGTAGGTCTTCCATTTCATCTCACAATCACCCCACCATTACACATTGGCGTAAGTGTGTATAATTTGCATGGTTAGCAAGACGCGGTGCTATTAATAATTCTAGAAATAACTCCCTTAAAAGACACTACCACTACAGAAGATTCTATTTTTTCTTTAGAAAAAGTTATAAATGATACAAGACTTGATTGGGAGAAATTGTTAGCCTCGCTACTTAGCGGCGATAATGAACACTTTTTACTACATACCACAACATCAAGGAAAATAATATTAAAACACTACTGAATATAAATTTAATAGTTTCAAATACATCATACTGTAATGCTCTTGGGGGATTATTTTCTTATGTGAAAAAGGTATAATAGCTTAGAATATTAGGATAGTTAAGATAATAACTAAGTAAGGACACAAAATAAATTGTTCCCCAACCCTTTTCTCCGCTCAAATGCGGAAAGAGATCTAGTGAACGACCATCAGCGGATTGAGCATACGCTCGGGTGTAGACAGTTTTCGAGCAGGAGCGAGAACCATTTGGCAGTGTTTGCTCAGTTTCGGTTCGCATTCGTTGTTCGCTATCCGTCTTTTAGCGAATAATCAAAGTAAATTCGTGCTCTACCTTGTTCTTTGTTCGTTCCAGTGTAAACATTCTCGATATTTGGAGTTGCTCGCATAATTTATTATTGTATATTTAAAGTCCGGATTAGTTTTATATTGGTATGAACTTATTCTATGATTGTCATTGTTTTCTGGTTCAGTAGTGCTTAATGTAGGGGTCTGATGAAATTACATTAGTTTTAATTGAGGAATACCGTGCACTTCCTTGGGTTTGACGTCTCCGTAAAAATTCTGACAACCAAATTTCCCTCTTTTTCCTTTTATTTTGCACAACTTTTCGCATGGCTACAAATACACCCGCCATACAAATTAATGCTAGCTGGTCTTCCTGAAAAATACTTTCAATTGTACATTATTTAGAGCCGGAGAAATATTTTGACTTAAAATAATCCTGTGCTTTGTAAATGTTGATCTATAGGCTGAATTCTTAACTTGGATTTTTCAATTTTAAATGGGAACAAAACTGTTCACAAATTTATGTATGTACTTCCAAACATTTATAGTATCTTAGCAGCGTTAATTTTGACTGTGAGATATTTATTTGTCATCCAAATACTTCGAGTAAACTCTGGTAGGGAGACTTTAATAAGTGTGTCTTGAAGAATATAATTACATTCAAAATCAATAAATTAAAGTTGCATTTCTTCCTTAACTTTTTCGAAATCAATTGAAAATGGAGCCGATAACAAGGAAAACAAAAATGTATCCTGTTAGAAATCCTTAAATCTGTCTTCAAACTTTTTCCTGAGAGCTGAAAATAATGTAACCCAATCATTTAGGTTGGACATATCATTATCTTTTTCCACACTTGTTTTGAGCTTAGATAAGTGAGCAAATTTATTTTAGCAAGGTGGTTTTCCCACAGTCTAAATTTGGTCTGTAAGGCTCTAACATGGTCTAACATAACTGTGTGATAATTTGGTCCTTTCCCTGAAGTTGAACTTTAAATGAATTAAGATGCTGTGTAATATCAACAACAAAAGTTAAATCTATTACCCAAGACATGTCATTAAATACCTACCCTAAACTTTTCTTTTTCAGCCATAAATATTTCAAAAGTGTTTCATTTCAAAAACCCGTTTTGAAACTGTGCCCCGACTCAACCACCTAACTTATTGGAATGATACGGCCATTTTTATATGTTCTTTACCGATTTCTTCCAAAAAAGCGGAAAAACTGACGATGATTACACAAGTGAGCATGAATAAAATGGACGGTTTGTACAACTGATTACATTAAGTGTCTATTTTTAATGTGGTTGCGCACAAAGCTTTCTAATGAATGAATGATACAATGTAATGCAACAAAATGCTCAGATGGCAGCCCCTAAACCCCTAGTTTATCTCTTAATTTCGCAGCCCACTGTCAGTAGTAAGGTTGATAATTTTTTCCCAATCAAGTCTTGTATCATTTATAAAAGTAACTTTTTCTAAAGAAAAAAAAAGTATTTATATATATCCTCCAAATTGGTAATGTCTTTTAAGGGAATTATTTCTAGAAGTTCTTCAGTTATATTTAAGTCTTTGTCCACGCAACGAAGAAATACATCCAGTCGTATTTTATACCAGTTCTTTCGTCGATTGCTTTAGAAAAAGCAATAAAACTCTCAGCCCTCTTTATCATTTGTTCTTTAATATTACCTGAAATATCAGTGATGTGTGTTGCAAAGGTATTCCTTGAAAGATTGATGTTTGAAAATAAATGTTTTTGATTTGGACATACCAGCTTCGCAGCAGTAACCAGACAGTCTTTTAAAATTTCTCCCTCACTGAAAGGTTTGGAAGCACACGCTATTACATAATAAGGCATATAAGAAGCTTTAACGGCATATTCAGAAAAATTATTCACCTGCTTAAAAAATGTTTGTTGCTTTAACCGTTCACTTTTCAATTTAGAGATTTTGTCTTCACGAGTGAAGCACAGTGTTTTTTTTTTTGTAGCTGGGTCTCAAGTTGTATTCTTTCATCACTGAAACAACACAATTGCAAATTAAACAAGTCAGCCTCCCGTTACTTTAAATAAAAAATACCGAAAGTTCCACGCTTAGTTAAATACTCTACACTCCTATCAATTTTTCTTTTAATATCACACTTACTTAAACTCTTCGTGCTAACAATAAATAAACCAAAAACAAGTCTTGGATGGTCGTGACTGAGAACAAATGGTTGTGAGAACAGAGGGCGGAGAGAGACTTAAAGAATTTGTAGAGTAGAGGAGAGTTTAGAGGAGAGGCGTATTATGTAGCTAAGGATGGGTAAGAGCTTCAAGAAACGAGGTAGACTGGCAAATCCAATCCCAAACTCAAAATACATCACGGGCACAGACAAAGTCGGTAACTGCGGGCCACATTCTTATTCTTCTTTCATATTTAGGTGGGGGCCGATTTAAATGCTCCTGTGGGCCGTTTGTTTGACACCCCTGTTAGTCTATATTTATAACCTATAGTTTAAAATACCTACAAATGGGCGGATATTTTCCAAGCATCGCTAGTAAAATCGATTCTCAAGTTGTTCTCCCGGTCCAAACGCCCATCAAACAGGTCAGATTAGAGCAGGAGCGAATGGTAATAAATGTTCTCTGAATGCTCATTTGCTCGTGTTCACTAACATTAATCTGCATTGTAGTTATACATTTATTTAAGTAGATTGAGCCCTTTGTACCTCACCGAAGATACACTGCGAGTATTCTTGGTACTCTAAGCCACATAATACAAAAACTGCGGCGAGCTGTTTCTTTGAGAAATATAATATAATACCTAGGAGAATGTTTCTAGTTATTAAACACGTCCAGGTGTAAATAAGTCTTCTTTTGAAGTATCGGCTTTTGGTTATTTCTATACCTTTGTCGTTCTGAAGAGGGGGGGAGTTTGTGTGATTCATTGTCACGTCAGATGAGAAGCGGTAGCTAATTAAATATACTAGGTTATGATTGGTGCTGTAGGATTCTTTGTTTCGTGATTTTATACCATTAAAATAATGGCTCCCTTTCTTCAACCTCAGTGATTTTATATCATTAAAAGAAACCGCTCATTATTTTATTTGAAAATGCCAGATACTTCAGCAAACCTGTCTGCTTGTCTTTGAATTTCTTCGTTAGTATTATGTTTAATTCGTTTGGCTCAAAGAAACCTATATTAACTATATCAGTGCTAGTGCCCACATCGGTAGTCACGTGGTCAAAGGCACCAGGCTAGAAGTAGAGTGGATGGTTGGTGACGGGATATTGAGGTTAAAGTCTAGTCCGGGTGCATTACGAGGAAGGAGTTCTCACAATCGATTTTCACTTTGGTATTCCCAATCTACACTCCCAGCTAAGGGGCGCAGGTAATTCCTCCTCCCTAAGTGATCCTTCAAATCTCCACCTCTTAGAATAAGCCTTGAATAACCTAGGTGCTAAACTTACAGCCATAATACACATTAATACTGGACTTAGTACTTACTTACTCAATGGAATTAGGAACTCGAAAGTTCATCGCCGCACTTACTAAAGTACACCATCTATCCCTTCCTAGCTTGGACTAGTTCTATCCAGTCAAACTCATTACAATTGACTTAATATATCACTTAATTACTTGTTTCATTAGCTCAACATATCGGCAAAATTGTGTAACTTTTAAGAAATATAAGTTTAGAGCGTGCATCACGTGCCAATCAACTCTGTGATACAGTCGGTTAGAAATCGTAAATTTACACAAACAATATTGCACATGGATCATTTATGATTAAACATTAATGGAGATAAAGAGTAATAGAAGTTCCTAATACTGAAAATTATTGAAATATTAAATTATAGTTGGATAAAAACTGCATTGAAAATGCCGTTTTTGACCATTTTAGAATGAATTCACAACTAGGCGTTGTGCATTGTTCTGTCATGATAGGTACATACTGTAGTTATTAACAAGAAACTTTGTCGCTCTGTCACCCCATCGTGACCGTGGACAATTTCAAGAAATCATTCAAACACGAATGCACTGCACACATTTCTGGCATATTGTAGGTCTTTTCTTTCCGCTTTTACTCCCATACCTCTCACGCACACGCACTAACGCAGATACGAGCCGGGAGCCGAGTTGGGCCTGCTATGATGAACGCTCTTACGTTATGAATATTTTATTTATATCTTATTCTAAGTTTAAAAATAAATGATTTAGACCACGCATTTTTAAACCAACCTATTACTACGAATTTTGTATCATTTTATATCATAAGTATTTATATTAATATAGCTTGATTAAAATTAAATAAATCCTTTAATAATATATATTATGTTTTGTTTTATAAAAGTGAAATGGATTCAGTGTGTGTTTAATCGATACAATGAATATGACAATGGAATCACAGAACGGTAGTTTATTTGAAGACGTGTGGCCCGGTATCGAGAATAACAGTGAAGAGACAGCGTGGCCCGGTCTAGGGCATAACGGCAGTGACAACTTCAGTGAACTAGTAAACTATGAGGAAGATGAGTTGGTTTTAAAGGACCCACAGTTTTACTCGTACCGTTATCGTGTTATCGGAACATTCTTTCAGGGTATCATCCTAATGGTCGGTGTTCTTGGCAACCTCATGGTGGTGATTGTCGTCACGAGGACCCGTAGTATGCAGTCACCTACCAACTGTTATCTGGTAAGTAATTTTATGCATGAAAATTTTTCAACAATGGCTTTCAAAAGGGTTTCGAAATATTTTCAATTTACTTGTAACATTTTATTTAGTATATTGTTGTTAGCCATTTTTTCTCTTTGTACAGAGACATTTTGTTCTAGAATAAACATTGTTTGAAACGTTGATAATTTAAAAAAAAACCTTTATCGATGATCTTGTGAGCTATGGTGGGATATAACTCCTTGGGTATGGCTTTCCGGTGGTGGGGTTGAGGTCCAAATCCCGGCATGGTGTGGTGAGACAGATCTTACACAAATTGTGTTCTTGCTCTCTCTACACTAAAATTCGGGTACATTTATACTAATACTCTACATTACGTATTGATGTCTTATCAGTGTTTATATGAGAACCAGCTGGGAGTACATTTGTAATAATCTATCAAACTACAAAACGAAATCTTATAAAAACAAACTTGCAAACTTCCTTGACATTGTCATTGTTATAAAAACAATTTCTACAAAGTTATTGAAGCTTATAGAGGTCTAAATGGTACACAACATATCTTAAATACAGTATATTTATAATAGTACTACAACAATGAAAACATTATAAAAATATTCAATAAAGCAAACTTTATAAATAGAATTTGTTAATTCTGAAGAGACATATGATTTACTACCACCACAAAGAATGCAAAAAAATACTTTAAAAACGTTTTAAATACCTTGAATGATTTCCATACTTGTGTGATGATAGTAAAATATATTTTCTTAACTTTTCTTCCTATATTATGTTCTTACTGTATCCGATAGAGACAACTGCAAGAAAGTTAATGTCAAAATGCACTTATTTTCTGCCAGTGTTACGTTTAACAGATATTATATATACATAATAATAATTTAGTAACATTGTGTTGGCAGTGAAAATATATCTACAGGTTTTAAACCGATAATCCTACCACAAATACTCGATAAAACGATCCACTGGGTTCGTCATTTTTTGTATCCATCTGTGCTACGTTCGTTTGAAAGCTTAAAAATGTGTTAACAAGGTAATATTTTATTTCAAACATTTAATTTATTTTAATCTATTAATTGCCATAATTTGTTTGTTGTTGTGTTAGTTCAGGATTGTGTAACGAGTAAATATCAAAGTTTGGACAGCTGAATATTAATAGTTCTAATTAACGTATGAAAAACGGGATAATATGCTAATATTTTTTATAAAACTTGTAATAACGTTTTTTGACATTGATTACTTTCATAATGATTTTTTTAAATCTTAGATTATGTGGCAAAATTTTTTAAAAAAACATTCAAAGGGAATTTTTTTAAATTTGAAACGCAAATTAGAATAGGAATATATATTATTCTTGTATTATTTACATTTTTAATTTAAGTTCCTGTAATCTAAGAGCCACAGCTGAGATCTACCATTACAAAATCAACGCATTATGCGGCAACGAACCAGCTAATATATTTTTAATATGTGAAGGGTTAGAGGGAAAAAGTGGGGAGGTGCAGTACATTACACACATTTTCCGGGACACTAAAGTTTATATCTTAATAATAATTATTTAAAATTATATTAAACTTGACTGAGACCTCTTTTAACCATAGGTTTAATCTAAGTGCATTAAAAAGGTGTAATCATTGTTAACAAATAGCAGCACTAATTCAAAATTAGCTAAGATTGGACCTTTTCCCCTTTTAACCATGCAGAGTACATTCACCACCCGAGTTTACTTGGTTGCCAGCTCACAACGATACTAGAAATAGTCCCTAATGTATCCCTACGCCGACAGCTGACATCTGTCGCTTTGGCTAGCTGTAATCAAAACATAATGGTAATGTATGAATGTGAGTTGTCCCAATACTATTTATATTTATTTGAGGTCGAGCACAAAGCTTATTTAACGTTTTATTCTACTTAAAAAAAATTATTATATACAACAATTTCACAAAAGCTCTAACAAATATAGCTTCAAAATGGTGACCGACAAACTTAAACCATGTGATTGATCATGACGCAAACAAGTTCTTCACAATGCTGTACCCACGCAGTGGATAGAAATATTTTATTTAATTAAATATTTCAAAATGCGATAAAATAATCATAACCTAATTTATTATATATAAAAAAAGACAAGTTTTTTTTCTTTTCCAAGTAAATACAATGCTTTTATTAAAAAGTATTAATGTATGCACTATATTACAAATTATCAATAACATTTCAAAACGAAGAATAAGTAGTTTTAATTATGATTAAAATAAAGTTTCGGATTGGATGAAAAGATATTATTCAAAGTAATGAAATAATGTGAGACACCTGTAGTTCACGTTATTTTAAAGGTAAAGTATAGCACGTAACTAAATAACTTAGTGATCTTTTACAAGTGTTGGCAAACCAAAACCTAAATATATGATTTCTTGAGTGTCATTCAGGTAAAAATCTTTGGCGAACAAACTCGACCCTTCATATGTAACATATATTTCCTAATAAAACGGTGATGACAAAGGCAAACTAATAACTATTATTATTATTATTATTAGCACCGCGTCTTACTACCCATTCGGGTTATACGCACTTATGCTAATGTGTAATTGTAGGGTGATTTTGAGATGAAATGGAGGACCTACAGTTTAACGTGGGATCCGAACCACGGGGGAGGCCTGGCATTCCCCACATTCACAAGATGTCTTGTCAGAGGTGAAGGAAGGGTTTGGTAATCAGATAAATCTTTGACGGGACCGAGGATTGAACCCCGGCCACCAGCATAGAAGTCTGACACCATACCCCTAGACCACCAGGTCACCAACTAATAACTATTTAAGTGCAAATTTATACCTGAGTCGAGCTATCATAAAGAAGTGATCTCCTTTAAAGTTAAGGCTTCCCGAAATGTTGAAGAATGTAGGGAATAGAAGTTTTGACGCGTCAAGCGCTCCTGATTGGCAGTTTAACTTTTTTTTTCGAAAGTTAGACAAAAAGTGACTGTTGTGAAAAAGGTTCAATGTAAAAACACCTTTAAACATGTATTGATCTGTTCAAACATATTGTAAAAATCCGACAGAGTAAATCACATCTCAAACGGACATGGTAAAAAAAATCACTCTGAAGGGAGTCTTCTGAAAAAAGAAAGTCGGTTACTGCTATGCATATTTTTGTGTTGGTTTATTTTAACGTTCATTGTTAGCACATAGATCATACTATCGCACCACACACATTTTTATTATTTATTTATTTTTGAACCGATTGATTATATCAGCACAAGATAATTTTTATGAGCTAGATTGAAACGGCCAACCAATTTTGCCGGGAAAAGTATTTTCACACACCTTCCACGTTTCTTTTACATGCCACAATAAACATGAGACCGACAGCTTTACTACCCCGGTTCGAAGGAAGTGGTCTTATGGATTATTATCGCTAAAGAAAAAGCCATTGACTCCCGGTTGGGTTTGAACCCACGAGTATCATGTTATGAGACGAACACTTAACCCCAATACCAATGAGGTCAACGTATCATATTATTACTAAACTTAAACCTAAAACATCCCACCTAATGTTTACTATACACTCCGCCCTAGTTAGTGTTATTCACCAATTGGCTATCAGGGCGAGCCAGTAGTATGTAGTAAGAACATCATTGGGGATAATGGTCCCAGGCTCGATTCTCGTATCGATAATTATTTCATATTCAAAATATATTCAATTTAAATTAAAGATGCATCTAATGATGACTGCATCAATAAACTAAGTTAATTTCAACATAAGTGATATTAACGTTTCTTGTTATTGTTATATTTGTTGTCTGGGACCACTTGAAATCTGTCAGTCCATCTCTAAACATAGTGCTCTTAAATGTGTTGTCCATACTATCAAATTAGTTATACATCCAGGGGAGGAGGCTGTGGGAGTGGAATACTACCCTAATGGGGAGGAGGGTTCGGGGTTCCACCCTCAGAAAATTTGGAAAATATAAGCCTTAAAAGTGGTGTTTTGAGGCCTTCCTGGGCTCAAGGAAGTAAGCTATGAAATTATAAACATGATTAAAACTGACCAAAATTCATTGGTGTTTTTTGGTTAATTCAATCAAATCTGACGTTTTTTTGTTACATTCCTTCACTCAGTATCATTTTATCATAAGTATACGGTTTGTAATATTGCAAACAATGCCTTCAACAATGGAAAGATCAGGTGTATAGTGTGAAATGGCATAAATAGACACATCAAAAAGATAAAACACGTTTACTTCTCGCACCAAATATGAACGAAACAGGCACATTTGAAAGACAAAAATAGATTAGTTTTTATTTTTATTTCAAAGGCAGGTTACAGAAATTTTTATTATGTGCTTCCTAACAAAGATGTTCAACGTTTCTTCAGACTTAATTGTAGACGCGATGTCCTAGTGGATGTGAAGCAAAGCTGACCCATTTAGGCGAGCTTTTGTCTTTGCAAGGTCGTAAAGGAGCACCCCTCTGTGTTAGTCGCCAAAAGTAGTGAACACAAGAGTTGAAAAAGAACTCTAATGTGTGGTAGGACAGAAGCTATTTTGTAATATACTGAAAGATGCTTAGGAAACATATCTGAAGACTTTGATTTCCAAATTTGTATCAGAGCTGAGAAACAAGGGCAAAACTTCCTTGTAAGGTTCAGATCCTTGAAAAACTCATCTTTAAAATCGTCAGTGAAATATGATGGCAAGATATTTTGAAACTGTCCAACTTTTTTCAGTTGTGATTTTGGAAATCTGGAGTAAGGTTCATTGACAATCCAGTCTAATAAAAGAAGGTACATAATGTCCACCCTCCTTTTGCCAAATCTTCGGAATTTTTTATTAATTGTTTAAATGAGTCACTACTTTTGTTACGTTGTTCTTGGAGGCTTGCCATCGTCGCTTCAACGAGCTTTATTGCTTTGAGTACATTCATGCGCTCTGCCTGTAACTTCCGAGCCAAGGGCAGAGCTAGTCCCTAACCGTGAGTCAAAACAATCACACGATAGAGAAAGTCTGGCGACAGTATTGAGTGAAGGAACGAAAATGCATTGCTTCCTCTTCCTTCAGGTGACTGAGTGATCGTTTCCAATACGATAGGGAGGCAAAGGAGCGAGTCAAAAATTTTCAAAAATACCTTTCAACCAACATTATTTCACACTTATTTTTAAGGCCAATTTCCCCTTTTTATAAAGACTAGCTTGAATTTATTCTTCCAGTTTATATATTCTCTCAGATGATTCTCTAAATAATTTCGCCAGAGATGAGATGACTGGCAACATATAAACTATCTAAGATATTAAACTGTTGATGAATGAGATTGAGAAATATAACGCATGACCACCACACACGCACTGCTACTAGCGAACATTGTTGGAGCTAGATACACTCAATTCAAAAAGTAGGCTCATCGTATAAAGTTGGGAAATTGTTCCGATAGATATCGCACACGTTAGGTTGTTGCAAAATAGGTCCAATATACTTACCTACACAACATTAACATTTTATTTAGGATAATTGAAACGATTCACCTATTTTTTGGATAATTTATTTTAAGGTCACCTGACTGGGAGGGGGGTCGGGGGGAGACACGTGCTCCTGTGCCCCCTCCCCTTCATATACTAATGCATACCCCACAAGATATCTGAAACTCTAGGTGTGAGCTCCCACTGGTGAGTGGCGTTGCACGTTATATTCTTTACGTAATAGTTATATTTAAATTAGTAATTCCACTTGGCGTTGCCCGTGACCCACTGTGGTATAAGAATTATATAACCCCCCTCCCCCTTGGTGCCCGTATCTCTGAAACGTAATTCTAAACCGGATAAAAATAATTTCTTCAAAAATTTGTAAAAAATAGCCTAATTCAAAAGCTAACTAAAAATGTATAAATCCGGCTTCGGGATACATTCGGACCCTCTTCCGTCAACCTATGTTAAGAATTTCATAGCTCTGTGTGCCTTTTGGCTGGGCATCGCACACAAACAAACACACAGACAAACACTTCCTTTTATTATTATAGATAGGTGACCTGGTGGTCTAGGGGTAAGGTGTCAGACTTCTATGCTGGCGGCCGGGGTTCAATCCTCGGTCCCGGCACAGATTACCGGCACAGATTTATCTGATTACCAAACCCTTCCTTCACCTCTGACAAGACATCTTGTGAATGTGGGGAATGCCAGTCCTCCACCGAGGTTCGGATTCCACGTTAAACTGTAGGTCCTTCATTTCATCTCACAATCACCCTACCACTACACATTAGTGTAGGTGCGTATAACCCTAA
Organism: Timema shepardi; assembly: GCA_902151425.1. Taxonomy (NCBI): domain Eukaryota; kingdom Metazoa; phylum Arthropoda; class Insecta; order Phasmatodea; family Timematidae; genus Timema; species Timema shepardi. The sequence goes on from CABFVX010000568.1 coordinate 190,125, forward strand.
CGGGTAGTAAGACGTGGTGCTAATAATAATAATAATAATAATAATAATAATATTATAGATAGATGGCATCATTCAAACCATTCCGCACCGCGTCTCCGTACGAAAGAGTAGCAAGATTAAAACGTGTAGTGTACCTTACTACTCCTGAATATGTAGGTCTGCACTGCACTGCACTGAACTTCATGGTCTGCCAGCAATTTGATATAATCGGCACGATTAGTGAGTTGTATACGTCATTCTATCTAGTCACATTTTCTTTGCATGTTGGCTGGCAGTCTTATTAAAAACACGGCTGTCTTAACTAATTGCTTTTATTTGACGACCGTAAATTTATTTAGCTAGAGTATAAACGGTTACATATTTTTAAATAAAGACAAAATTTATGATCAAACATTATTGTATTTGTATGAATATAATATTTTAACAGAAAAACTATACCGTGTATTTAATTAATAACCTAGCAATGTATTAAATGATCATTTAATGAAATATATGTTAAAATAAATAATGCAAGATCTGCGTTAAGTTAAGGTGGGGAGGAAGAAAACATGAGAAAAGGGTTGGTGTTTTTGTGGTTTTTAGGTAAAAACTAAATTAACTATTGCTTAAAAGTTTGTAATCTAGTGCCGTTATGCTCATAACAGATATTCAACAGCAGTTTATATAATTATGTGAAGAAAATTACTCTCTATGCTTGTACTGAAGCAATATTTTATTTATTTTAGCCAACCTTAAGACAATCAATAGTATTTTACTCTGAAAAAAATATTTGTTTTATCTTTGTGCATTTTCTTTAAGGCTACGAGGAAAAGTGATTAACTTTTCAAAATTGTATTGATTAATTGTTGAGTGGGGTGACCTGGTGGTCTAGGGGTAAGGAGTCTGACTTCTTTGCTGGGGGTCCGGGGTTCAATCCTTGGTCCCGGCACAGATTTATCTGATTGCCAATCCGTTCCTTCACCTCTGACAAGACGTGTATTAATCACAATTTGTGAATGTGTGGACTGCCAGGTCTCCACCGTGGTTCGAATTCCACGTTAAACTGTAGGTCCTCCATTTCATCTCACAATCACCCTACCATTATACATTAGCATAGTTGCGTATAACTCGAACGGGTAGTAAGACGCGGTGCTAATAATAATGTCCATTTTCCTTTATTATAGTGCTGGCCAACAGTCGTAAGACCTATAACAGGCCAGCACTGAAAGTACACAAGTACCTTACAAATACATATATTTACAAGAGAAAATATGGTAAACAAAAATGACTAAATAATGTTAAATAATGATTAATAGTTGTATAAAAAAAGTGATTAATAATGATAATAATAAAAAATATCAATAATAACAAAAAACTAAAGAGTGGTTAAAAGCAGTAAAAATATGCAAAAAATAAATAAGAATATTGTAAAAATTAGATATTATAGGCAGAACCTCTTAGTTATAAATTATTGATAAGGGATTTCCTTAAATAACACTTTGAGTTTAGCTTTTCTTTTATGATAAAAGTCGAATCCAACAAATCTAGAATTGGCGCTATGGACACAATGACCTATAGGGCTTACCTTATAAGAGCTATTGAGAAAAAATAATTTTGGATTACGAGAAGCCCGAGAAGGGATATGAATGCCTACAATGATCCAGGGCAAATTTGCAATACATTTTGCTATTGAATATATTAAAAACAAAAGGGGCCTCACAATAAAGTCCACGCGAGAAGAGAGTTTGGAGCCCTATGAGGTTTAGAATTCTGTCATAATTATAATAAATCCTGTTACTAAAGTATTTATCACAACACGCAGCGACAAATTTTCTTTGAACGTTTTCCAACCTAAGAGTCAGTTAAGGTAATGGAATTCCAAGCAACAGTAGAATATTCTAACTTAGATCTAACTAGGGCGTAGTGCTGACATAAAAAACTGTCAACTTTTATAAATGATGATGTAATTAATTTAATAAGTCCAAGTAATTTCAATGACTGGGAAATTACATGGTTAACATGACAGTGGAAATAAAGTTTGTTATCAAGAACACCAAGATCATTAATATAAAGGTTGCGAACTATGTTTTCATTGCCCACTTTATAAGTAAAAAAGAAAGGATTAGTTTTCCTAGTATAAGTTATAGGTTTTATCTTAGATTTATTAATAGACATTCTATTTTCAAAAGACCATTGTATAATGCCATTTACATCATTTTGTAGCTCTATACAATCTGCAAATGATTTGATAATTTTAAATAATTTTGCATCATCAGCAAAGAGTAAATAACTAGACGAGTTCAAATATTTACCAATGTCATCAATAATAATAATAATAATTAGTATTTCTTGAATTGGTGACATTATAAGTCTTGTCATACAATTTATTGTGCGAACTAAACGTCAATCTCTTAGGGGATGATGCCTTATTTTTCTAAGCTTTTCTCAATAAATACGCACCCTATCATAATTTATTACATTATACTAAAATAAGGACTGCTTGAGATGGCGTGCACTGAACCAATTAGGTTTTGCACGCGTGCTTGCAATGTGTATGACACACGTTCATTGACATGCGAGGTTTTAACCTTCTACAAGTTTAAACAAAGTATGAATATGATACATCACAGGGTGAATATTGAATTCCGGACTTGTACAACGTCGTGATGAGAGACACTTATATAGTGTGTAAGGGTGGTGGCAACATCAATAATAGTAAGGCACTTTGTCGCTGTCTTTTGTTTACTTGCTCACCTTGATGGAAGCACGCTTTTGTTATTAATACTGTCTCTCTCACTCTCACAAGTAAGACGTGCCTGAACAAGTTAAAGAGGCAGAGGGGATCCAACAACGTATCCCCAAAGAAAGTATCAAGGAAAACTAGTACTTTCCCACGTTAATTTCAAGATAAAACATCAATTAAAATATAAAGTGGTAAAATAGTAAAAACAACTAAAACGATCATATCCACCTCTTTAAATCATTTCGTGTTATAATGATTAACAAATTAAATAATGCACGTGTGACCTTATACCCTCGTCATTTATGACATTAGAAATAAGTTTATACAAATATTGTTTTATTTCGTTGGTTTGAGCATGTTGAGAGGATGAGTGTGGATCAAGGGACTCAGCAAACACGTTAAGATAGAGTGTGTGGATCAAAAGGAAGGTGTAGCCCATGTAAAACGTGGTTAAATGCCGTATAATAATGTTTGTAAAAGAGAAACATCAAGAGTTTTAAGAATAAAAGAGCATGCATGACTCGGTGTATGGACCTTGTTGAAGTGAAGGGATTATGCAAGGGTAGGGAAGAGTGGATTAATTAAAGAGTTACCCGCCTCGGTGGCGTAGTTGGCTAACGCACTTGTCGTGTTGAGATTGACTGCTGAGGACGGGGAGATCGAGGTTCGAATCTCGGTCGGGTGAACTGGGGGTGGTTTTTCATAAATGGTTTTCCACTCTCCCTCTACGCAAATGCAGGTTCACTTCCTCTAATTCAACTTTCCCAAGTCCTAATCAATTAGAGTAATTAGTACTTAAAGCGTATCACCCGAACGGGTAGTAAGACGCGGTGCTAAATATTATTATTATTATTAATTAAAGAGTTGTTTTTTTAGCTATATGCACATTTTCTTGCCGACCCCGTAAAGGAACGACGTGATTAGGTATGGATGTCTTAAAAATGTTAGTATTGATTTTTTTAAATTATAAAACGACCATAAAAATTGATATGTTTTACTGACGTAGTTAAAATGACAAAGAACAAGTTAAAATGATCATAGTATTATAAAGAGACAGTGTAAATATTATCTAAATACAGATTAATGAATGATTTATATATAAAACTATATGAACGAATACGAACAATCGGTATTCCCATTCAACAGTTTACAAAATTCTTCAAAAACAAAAAACAAATTAAAATCTAATTTTTCCACCACCTTGTCAAATACCTATCAAGAATCTAATAATAAACAATCCAAATGGATTAAATTCAATTATACTGGCCCAGAAAATATTCTCATTAAGATATCAATACAAAACTTTGCTTTCGCTACTAACAACAACATCAAAAAACATAAATAACAGTAGCTTAAATAAAGACGACAATTACAATAAAAGTGGAATGCATAAACTTTCATGTAAATGCAATAATATATACATCGGTAAACTGGCCGCAATTTAAGGGTTATAATCAGCATATCTTTTATTTAAAAAATAAATCAAGATCTAAATTTGCCAAACATTTAAAAAGCTAGCCATCAACCTAAGCTCATGAACCAATGTATCAAACTTCATAATTATCATAAGGGTAGAAATTAAACACAACAGAAAACTTTTTTATTTAAGCAGTCTTATAAAATAACAAAACTATTATTATTGAACAACTGCAATTTTCAAATCGGACACTTACCAGCACTTTAAAATATATACCTAAAAATTTAAAAATCGTTTAATTCCTTGATATCACTTGCCTTTCATTCCAGCCTAATATAAGACCTAATCAGGCCAGTGTGGTCAAGATTAGTACCTTAATTCATATCCTTTTGTTGTAATTTTTCCTCTACCTATCTTATATAATATATATATATATATATATATATATATATATATATATATATATATATATATATATATATATATATATATATNACATTACTTTAGACCAATGTTTCTAAAACTTTTCCCAATGGAGGACTCTGATAAGTATTCGATGCACCCGTGGACCATCCATCTTAATATAGTACCTACCTATTATTTGTCAAAACAGGAAATTATCTAATGAATTATAGAATTATAGCCTAATTTATACTATAACTATTAATTTTTGTGACCATTTTTATTAGTTCATTCACTTCCCAAATCACTTAATAATATAGCCTACTTTTATCATGTATTAAACATTCATTTTGTTTTATTTTTTTATGTATAAAAGATCCAGCTATCTATAATTACATATTATACATTGGCTCTTTATAATCTCATTTTTGCTTGTTCTATTTCATTTAATGTGTCAGCAAAAAAAATCAATCAATATTATATTAGAGTAAAAATATTAATTCAACATTGATTCTCGCCTTCTAACAAACTAATATTAAACTCAATTTCTCTCGAAGACATATCCCTTATTATGTACGTATTAAATATGTATTTTTTAAATAAATTTATTCAATGAATATGATAAATTAATTTTTAAAAATATGTTTTTACACTTTTTTTCAATTTCCATGAGGACTACATTCCGGGATTTAAAAATTATTCAAGAGTTTTATTACTTGGCTTGGAGACACCCTAACCAAAATATAGTTCCAACCGTCTTGTTCTGAGAATAATTTTTAGTTTTATTTATCTCCAGGTTTCACCGCCTTTCTCTGTAAACGTTTCATTGCATTCAGGTACAATCATACACATCTGCAGTGCAACAACACATACTATCAACCTACGTAACTCTTAATACTTACAAAATGTATAGTCACATTTATTGAAGCATTATATTCCTTGGTCTATAGAAAGCTTCTTCATAAATATTAGTGATCAGTAAATCATTATAATAATTAGTGGTTTTGTTCAAAAATCCTAAGTCCTTGTAATACTGAAATTAAAACACAACAACATACTAGTAATGTCCACAACTACAAATTATCAATTTGTAAAAAGTTACAAATTTTACTTACCTATGACGGGACTACTGTAACTCATCTGTTTTTCAGTAATACGTGGCTTGGTTAAGCTTAAATATCATTTCATCACCTCATAAAATGTAATTATAGCTTTGTATTGAATTACTACAAGTTTTTTTTAAGAATCACAGTATAAAATGCCTTTTAAATAAATATTAATAATTTGTTTCTGCTATCAGAACGATATTATATATTTGTATTGCACCAGTTAGATATGTTTTTTTCTACAATATTTGAATTTACTTAATAGTTTGATAACATTCCAACTTATTCAATAAATTAACAGCAAAATGTAGAGCTGAGATCTAATAAAGTATTAAAAATTATGCTAAATTTAAAATGATTGAATAGTGAAAAATTTGTTTAATCATCTACTATTCTGTTTTCTCTGTGGAAGTTAATTATACTACTTTAAACCCTATTATTTAATCATATTACTTTGTTCAATGTCGATCAGTTAAGTATTTTTGTGTAGTTTAGATATAATTATAAAAACAGGCAAGTCTAAAAGTACCCTCAAATTATGTTTTGCGTTTAAATAATATAAAACGCTGATAATTGTATATCTCTAAAATCTTCAACTGCATAATAGTAGATAATAATTATGTACGCTAACTTCCAAATAAATGTATTTTGTTGGCTTTGTCAGCAAACCTTTCATATTTTTTTTTATTGAAATAAAAGCTGTTATGGTCAATGATTTTTTATGGTTATTTCTAAACATCTATAACTTTAAAGCAACAATAAATATAAGTAGTTGAAAGTTCTATTTCGTGTTCTGTGTGAACAATTACCAAGAATATCATCGCACGAAAACATGAGAGTTGATCTGAGCTTAACAGGGATAAAATGAATGGGATGGTAATTAATTTTATTCAGAACATGGTATGGTTTAATTATAAAATGTAGTACACAAACATTTATTGTGTGTATAAAACGGAGGTAAATTTAAATTTGTATTACAAAGATACTCTTGATAAAAATAATATTGTGAAAATCGTTACATAACAGTTTTTGATATTTTGATCATGGTGCGTAAACACTAGAAGAGGTAAATTTGCAGTGAAGTAGGTCGGTCCCGAACGAAGGTAAATGTGTGTGCACCTTCACTTTGATGTACCGACACTAATTGGCTCAGATCCGTATTGCTAAGCTCTGATCGTCGACAAACCGAGACAGCCTAGCTTCCAATTTGACTCTCTAATGCGTATAACCTGAACAGGTTGGAATGAGATATCTAAAAAATGTATGTTGGATAAACTCGTGTGGAGAGCCAGTAATTAATGAGTTCTGAAAAGTGTGGTTTGGAAGGGAATCCAATAGGTAAATGTGAAAGAAACGTGCTACATTGGTTTGGGCATGTTGAGAGGATGAATGTAGATTGAGGGAAAGTAACTATATGAAGGTAGAGAGTGTGTGGATAAAAAAGGGAACAGGGAGGTCATGTAAGACGTGGCTAAATGTTGTAGACGAATGTGTGATAAGAGGAAGCATTAAGTGTTTTATGAATAAAAGAGCGTGTATGATTCAGTGTATGGATATTGTTGAAGCGAAGGGAGTATGCAAGTATAGGAAGGTGTGGAGAAGGTTAGTAAGGATGGATTAAGAACGTGTTATTTTTTGAGCTATATGCACAGTTTATTACCCACCCCTTAAAGGAACGGTGGGATTAGGTATATATGTGTGTAGGTAGTAAGACTCGATGCTAAAAAAAACCCCACAAAATATGCCTCAAGCGTATAGCCTACGCAGTACGCACCCTTCGACTGGATTGCCGGTGACGAGTTTGGGGTTTGAATCTTGGGCTGGGTGTACTAAGATTTTTTTAATTTTCTAAATGGTTTTCCAATTTCCCTCCACGAAATTTGGGTAAATTACCCCTTTAATTCTCCCTCATCCCTATTTCATTAGTGCAATTAATGTTTACGTGTAACTCAAACGGGTATTATTATTATTATTATTATTATTATTAGCACCGCGTCTTACTACTCGTTCGGGCTATACGCACTTACGCTAATGTGTAATGGTAGGGTGATTGTGAGATGAAATGGAGGACCTACAGTTTAACGTGAAATCCGAACCACGGTGGAGGCCTAGCATTCCTCACATTCACAAGATGTCTTGTCAGAGGTGAAGGAAGGGTTTGGTAATCAGATAAATCTGTGCCGGGACCAAGGATTGAACCCTGGACCCCCAGCACAGAAGTCCGACACCTTACCCCTAGACCACCAGGTCACCTCAAACGGGTACTAAGTCACGGCGAAGAAGAAATAAGTTTGAAATACTATGAAATGTTCCCATATATATATATTTAAAAAATTAAAATATTAATTTGGTGATATTGAATTGTATTATTAAAGTTAAATCTAAGTTTTGTTTTTTAAAGTAAAGTACAATAATGATTGCAAATGTTATCAACTATATTTGTACAATTTATACCTATTATTACTATTATAGCTATTCCAGTTTATAAAACCTTTTGAACTATATATAAAGCCCTAAAGTATTTCTATTGGGTTGTTAAATTCATACTTGTGGTTAGTTCGGGTTATACGCTGATGTATGAATTACATTAATGGTTTTAAGAATTAGGGAGGTTATATTTATATGAATTGCACCCGCATTTGAGTGGAGGACCATTTTGGAAAATCACTCTCAGTACACCCGATCGACAATCGAATCTCAATCTCCCCGTAATCGGCAGTCTAGTCCAACATGAGAGTAGTGAGTTATACAATGTGGCCACCGAAGCGTGTCTACTACATAAATGATAACTAGAACAAACACATCACTTAGATCCTCAGTCGTTAATACATTTTAGACCCAGGACCCTAAGTTCACTGAGCGACCACATTACTTATCGTGACAGTACAATCGAGTCCAAATGATTGATTACACTAGCCTGCATTTTTGAATTTTTTTCTCAGATGATTTCTCGAAAGTAGGTGTTAATTAATATATTTGTTATGCTGATTCTAGAAATGACTTCAATTTTTTCTATCACGTCAGGTTTTTACACAAATTAAGATGTTATATTTTCAAGACGTTACCTATTTTAAGCACAAATATTTAAAACATAATAATTTTTTTTACAAACACATGTTTAAATACTGAAAAGACCTGTCCAAATACTATAATGAACTATTCTAATACTTTCGTGACTAATCTGTAACAAAAACAAAAAGCAAACAATTTTCCATTACTTTTCAAACTTTCTCTTTCTTACTTCCTTGCAGATACACCATCTTTACTGTCCCTCTTCAACATTTAACATTAGTCGGCCATTGAAGTTTAATTCCATTTCCCCTGGTACCTCTCCTCCATATCCTTAATATCCTGCTCTTCACTATGATGTCCCAGATTTTTCGGAAAGTAGCCAATATGGGAGTGTAGAAAGTGAACTTTTACACATGTTACAACTCAAATTCTTGAAGTTTTCCAACATAGTTTCAACAATGTTCCTGTTATTACCTAGAAAGTTTTCGGTAACAGATTGGAAGGTGGTCCATGCGTCTTTCTCTCTCTCATTAATCGTTTTCTCAAAATCTTCATCCTTCATCAATTTGCGGGTTTGTGGACAATACAAACTTCAGCTTTCAATTTTTCTTGAGTGATGAAGGGAAATGTCATATAAAGGTGCTTGAAGCAGGGCCCATCTTGTGGTGGAACCCTTACAAACTGCTTCATCAAGCACAATTAGATGTGTAGTGGTGGAAGCAAGACTTGTTGGGGGGTCTACAAGAGGTTCATGCAAGATGGTTTTAGTTACAGGCCCAAAATTCCTTCGCTCTGGCCAAACTTTCACACTCCAATGCTTTGCTTTTACCGACTGTCCCATTCACATAGAAAGCAAGGTAGTTTCATGCACCTAGCATGGTGTCCTAATAAAATTCCTATAACTTTGAAGTCACCACAGATTAGCCATTTGTGTTCCGCATACTGTATACTTGTTAACAGTGCCTTCATGTTCTTGAATGCCTCTTTCATGTCAACTGAATGGGCTACAGGGATAGACCCATACACATTCCCTCAATGCAGTAACACGCCTTTGAGGCTTCTCTTGGATGAGTCAATAAAAAGTCACCACTGAGTAGGATCATGTTCAATGCCATAGAAGTGCATTAATTCCTTTATGTTATTGCAGTAAACCAAGGAATTGCTATTTAGAATAAAGGAACTAGTTCTTGTCCTCTGTGTATGTACCATGAAAAATGTGTTCCTGGTGCCAAAAGATTATTACTTTTAAGTCAGGATCTAAGTAGTTCTGCAGATTCCTTAGGCAAATTCATATCACGTACTAGATCATTAAGTTCCCTTTGAGAGAACCTTTGTGGAGTAAAGTCATCTTCAGGCTTGTATACATCATCACTCTCGACTTCAGAGATTACATCACGTTCACTTTCAACATCATCTTCTGCTATGTTATCTAAAACAGCTGGAGGAAGAGGGGCAGACAGGTCTTCTCCATGTGGAACTGACCTAATAGCTGAAGGAATGCTTTGATACACAATTTGCTTCTTATTTTTCAAATTTCACCCCTGAACATTAACTAAACAAAAGTAAGAGTCATTAAGGTGGTCTTTAGGCTCTCTCCACACCGTAGGAATGGCAAACGGCATGCATGTTTTATTACCTCTTGCCCATAATCTTAACCTTTACACAAAATAGTGGCAAACTGTCTTTGGCGCTATGCCTTATCCTGGTCACCAAGCCTCACTTTAAAAAAAGCGTAGTAAGCTTTCTTCACAAGGTCTGTTATGTCCGTTCTTTCCTTGAGTACTACATACTTTCCACAAATGTAACAAAAACCATCAAGATTGTTCACACACTTGCGTGTAGTCATTGTAAGACTGCAACTATAACTGCACTCACAATAGCGAAATTCAATTAGAACAACTCTGGAAATGTAAGCGTCTGAGAGTCGCAACATTTCCAAGGTCAGACAAGGACACCCAGCAGCAGCAGTTGTGCCCACCTAAAGGCTTACAGGTCTGTATTGCGAAATTTCTTTCCAACCATACACATTACCTACTGGCACATATATTGCTCTCAGTGATAAATGTTGGAAGCCAACTTTGGTCCATTGTGAAAAAACTGTACGTGATGGAATAAAATTAAGAACAGTTTTGGAATCAGCATCAAAAAGTGAGCAAAAAACACATATTATGCAGACTAGTGTTATAACAGCTTTTAAACCTTTGAAACAAAAGATTGAAATACAATATTACACATGATCAAACCGTGCAATGTTGGTTTATAGAGTATAACTGACTTCTCACACCTGGCCTGAAATTTGTTTTCCACCACGTTTCATTAGTGGGCTATGAACAATATTAATTACACTAATAGTGTAGAGATGAGTAAGCTAGAGTTTGGAGGAAATATACCCACAACTACGTCAATGAAGAGTGTGAAACCATACACTCTCGGTACATCTGATCCAAATCAAACTCCGATCATCCCATTATAGGCAGTCCAGTCTATTACAATAGTGACTTCTTAGACCACACGACCACCGAACCGGCTCTTACAATATTGGTTACATACTGAAAACTCAAATGCTGAATTTGCTTTGGATTTTATCAGGAGCGCACAAGGTAGGTAATTCTAAAGCGCACCATTGTTTGTAGTCTACGAGACAAATGTGGCAACACTTCCTAAGATAACCTAACCTAATTTTTGTAAAAAGTAAGAGGTTTTTTCTCTATAGTGTTATTATGTATTACTATAACTATTGTATGTGATGTTGCCACGATGTGCAAAGGTATTTTTTCCTCTGTGCGCTTTTGATCCATATCTTCGTGCTCTTTTGATACGAGGTTTCTCCCTCTTGTGGCTTTCCAATGTTCTTCGCCTACAATTATTGCATTTTAGAAAGAACTGAACTAGATTATATGTCGTACGCCGTTTTCCACTCTCATTATTCCTCTCCGATGAAACAAAACTTTGTATCGGGATTTAATTTGTTAACTATTAATTACATTCTAAGGGTGTTTATATGGTGGATTCGTAACGTTGATTAGGCGTGTCAACGTGGGGGATAGTCGCATAAAACCTATACTGGTACCTGTATGCCGGTATCTAAAATAATGTAACCAACCATAAAAAAAGATTCTATTTCAAAATAAGTATTTAAAAAAAACATTCTACAAAGGGTTAAAAGCAATGCTAGAACGTCCGTGTTTTTGAATATCAGGGTAATTACAATGTTAATTGAGGTCTAAAAGGGCGGAAAAATTGGAAATATAACATGATATAAAGACAGATACAATTAATTAATTTCTGTTTAGAAAATAAAACGCCCAAAACAGAGCCTTGTTGAACATTTTACTTTTAAAATGAGATAATTTGTAGCGTACGTAATACAATAAGATATTTTTTGTAATTATTCAAAACGACTTGTTTAATTAACTTAAGGTCAGGATGGGGATACTAAGAGCTGGAAAATAAATTCATTTTTAGATATTGTTGATTGAAAAACAGTTTATTACCGAGCCGAGCAATGAAAATATAAATGCATTATTTAATAATTAAAGTAATAACGACAGTTGAAATATTTATACAAACACACGAATAAAGTTTTTCAAACAAAATTTTTATTTTTGTGTGAGTAATGAAAGCTTTCATTTGCTTATTTGGTTTTGAAAGATAGCTAGTCAATTATGAATTGCGTATTCCTCACTGTGATAATAAGTTTTTACTAATGAAGTTATTAATATATACATTTTTAGCGCATCGATATGGTAAATATAAGTAATAACAGCACAGATAATATACTTAAAGGATATAACATTTTCAGATCATTAATTTTAATAGCCTTTAGTAATTTATAAAGTATTTGAAACTTTACTATCTTTTATAAATAGTAATACATAATATATTTTAGTCTTGGATAATTTGATTTTTATCTAATCTAGAATTATACATTACAATAATTATATAGATAAGAACAAAGGAACTACACACAGTATAACTTAAAGAGATTTAATCATTAAGATAATTAGTAAAAAAATATGTTTTTATTTGTAAAAATTGTACGTCATTAATATCAATTAATCTACGGTATGTAGTATATATTACAGGGTGGAAATAAGCTCCTAATACCAAACTTTATGGAGTTATAGGAGATGTCAAAACAAACAGTTTTGTGAAGTACCCTAGGGTCGGAAATGCTTCCTTACGTAATTAATTAATTTAATTCTAGTATGAACATCAAAGGATTTTGTTGTTGTTAAATGTATGGATAAATTAATAAATGTAATGTTTTATTGTTATTATTATGATACATGGTTATAGTAAATGTTAAAATTTACGGCCACCCTCCTCGATACAAACGGCTAACAAATGCAGTAAGTTCTACCATGTAAGCTCAAACACGTAAACACCATCCCTGATGATTATTTACCTCAGCATTACGAACAGTACCAACAATGGTCGAGTCTGAACACACGAATGACTGCACGCAAAGACACGTCAACATGATCCATGATGATTGATTTCCTCAGAAATACGAAAAGTACCAACACTGATCAATTCTGAGCACATGAACATGGGCGCTCATAAATGGGTGATAAGGGGGACTCCGACCCCGCTCCCCCCTTCTTATTACTTTGCAATATTGTTTTATTTTTGTTAATAACATTTTGTGTTTGGGATTTGGCTGCAATTTGCTACTTACAGCCTTGAGTCATCAATATCCGAGATGACAGATATAAATAAGATGGGTATTTTCTCCCATTCCCTCTTCAACAGATTTCTTACCCGTCTCAGTGGCGTAGTTAGCTAACCCGCTAGTTTCACGTTGAGCTAGACTGCGGAGTACGGGGAGAACGAGTTCCAAATCTCACTCGGGTGAACTGGGAGGGGTGGGGGATGGGGTTTCCTAAATATTTTTCCACTCTAACTCTACGCAAATGCGGGTTTACTTAATTTACATTCAACCATCCCCCTCCTAACCCATTAGCGTAACTAGTACTTAAGCGTATAACCCTAACGGGTAGTAAGACGTGGTGCTAAGTATTATTATTATTATTATTATTAACAGAGTTCTTTTCATTTTGTCCTTGTTAGTAAACTTTTGAAAAAAGTATTTCCATTCTATGGGCCCAGATATACAACTATTTTTTTTTTTAGTTTACCAGAAAATATTTTTGAGAAAATTGGCACTTGAAACTCCAATAATTAAATTAGAATTATGTTCAGATACTCTAAAATTTCATCCAGCAAAGTTAAAGTCTTGAAATTTTCTCTCGAGGAAGGGGGCGTATAACAACCCCGGTAGATGGGACTTTTAATTCGCCCCTCGCACTCTCTCCATCTGGAAAACCCACATGGGTGCCGTTGCACACAAATGAGTCGCTCTACTTGAGATGGGTATAATCTGTGTCGAAAGGAAACACTTCCAACCCATGGTTATACATTTTTTATTTTAATCTGACATCCCTTACGGCCTCACAAAGTTTGTTTGGATAATTTGTATACTCACTGTATGTCAAACAGGACTGTTTCGAGTGATTAAACTCTACCTCTCTAGAAATTAACATGGACTGTGTGCATTAATTAGTGAGGGAGCACGATATTAGGTAGCCTTACCACCCTTACCACTGACAGTTACACTTGACATCCATCATCTGAGCCCTTATCGCTACACATGGATGATGTACTATCACAGCAGGGTCCACAGCACTTCAACTCACCACACTGCTTGGAGAAATACTACTGAACACGGTTAAACATCTTCAAAGGTGACCTGGTGGTCTAAGGGTAAGGTGTCAGACTTCTGTGCTGGGGTCCGGGGCTCAATCCTCGGTCCTGGCACAGATTTATCTGATTACCAGACCCTTCCTTCACCTCTGACAAGACATCTTGGGAATGTGGGGAATGCCAGGCCTCCACCGTGGTTCGGATCCCACGTTAAACTGTAAGGTCCTCCATTTCATCTCACAATCACCCTACCATCATTACACATAAGCGTAAGTGCGTATAGCCCGAATGGGTAGTAAGACGCGGTTCTAATAATAATATCTTCAAAATGGACTTTGATGGCCACATTTTCTAACACGCTACTCTCACAGTAGACTAGACTGCCGATGACGGGTAGATAGGGGGTCGACTCTCGATAGGGTGCTTTTTTTCTTTTCAAATATGTTTCCAATCTCTCTCCACGTAAATTCAGATACACTTCCTCCAAATATAACTATCCTAATCCCTGAAACTATTAGCGAAATTAGTACATAATCAGAGTATAGCTTGAACTTTTAGTAAGATGCGGTGCTAAAAAAATAAATAAAAAAAGCTCCAAGTCATAATTTCGTAAACAAAATATAAATACTTGGGTTGAATCCCCCCACACACAACACGACTGCTCGTGGTGAGGTTCTCTCAACACTAATTACAACATATGTGCTATGACCTCAAAGCACGACTCACAAACAAAAGAGCCGCACGTCCCACCAGACTTGGAATGAACGTGCACGTGGAATTAACTCAGAAGTCCACATACAAAAAAACATAGCTAATATTCACAAGCTGCTTCGTGGGATCAAGGGTGGAGGGGGTGGGGGAAGGGACAGTCTATGGCAACAATAGGGGACGACAACACAGTATTCTTTACTCAATGCTTTCACTGAAATAATAGTGGAGTCTCATAAAAGAAGTAACACCCTCATTATGGTTTGAAACTATTTAAATTGCTTCAAGAGATATTTAAAGCTGACAACATTTTTTCAGCGTTTCCTGTTGAGGAAATTACCCACAAGTCACCGCAGTTAAGAACCTGCTGCCCCCCATTCTTCTCTCTCCATCCCTAGATTTTTGACACTTCTTTATGTTAAATGTGTTATCTTTTATTGAACTATTTAAATACTATGTATTTCTTATACATTTGCTATCATCGCTGAGGCAAATGAATGTTACCATTAAGAAACAGCGTTGTCATTTTCTTATTTTTGTGTGGCCAATCTCCCCTCAAATATAAGACGAGTTTCGCAACGCTGGTTATTCGAGGTTGCCAGTTGCTCCTTCTTACCCCAGCATACCTCCTTCCGATATAACTGAGAGCGAGGAGATTTGGCAACAGTTTATTTAGCTCTGAGTCTTACTACCCGTTTGTGTGATACGCTTTAGTACTAATTACGCTAATGGATAAGAATTAGCGAGGTTGAAGTTAGAGAAAATTAACCCGTATTTGCGTGGAGAGAGAGGGGAAAACTATTTATAAAAACCACCCCCAGTTCACCCAACCAAGATTCTAACCTTGATCTCACTGTCCTCAGCAATCTAGCTCAACACGACTAGCGCGTTAGCTAACTACGCCACCAAGGAGTGTTTAGCAACCGTTAACCGACAGAGCGCGAAGATAAAGCTTTTCTCCATAAGACCTGCAATTCCTTCAGAGGTGATAATGGGTGTAGTTCTGGAGTGACGCTAAACTCATGTCGGCCTGGATACGATAATGTAAGAGGGTCGTTCCCTGATGGTTTTAATGAAATATTTTATTTTGTCAAGCCAATGGTTCAACATATACCTTTGTCATAAGGGTAGAAGGTAAATAAGGACAAATTTGGATACCTCAAAGTGTAACTTATAGAACAAGGGGTGATGTAAATACTATTTAATTTAAAATGTTGAATATTTTCACGAAAATACCTGCCAATAATGTGCACGCTATAGTTTTAAATGTTTATATTCAATCTCACTCTGTATACGTTTAATGGTCCTCGGAACAAATAAATAACCACAAATTCCTATTTCATATACTCACATATTTTGTTAAGGTCATTAATTTTGTTTTCTACTAAACATTCGTTAAATTAATATAATTTATATATAAAAAGTGTATTTTACCAATGGGTTTGCAAAAAAAAAAAAGTATTTTACCCATGTGTTTGCAGCAAGTTCTAAAACATGTGGTAATCATTTTGGAACAGGGAGGGACATATTTTTTGAGTTGGCACTGGTTTATGTTAATAGTTTGAGAATTAATTTTAAATAAACCTTCTTTTGACTGAAATCAACTTGTCATTAAGGTAAAATTATCGAATATATTCACGCCTTCTTTGATAACATATGAGATTTTAATAACTTTTGTTTTTATAAATTATTATTATAATCCTTACGATACTATTTAAAAGGTTCTAATTTTCCCATAACTAGTTTAGAAAACTGTGATTGTCTATATATGCAATATTAATTTATATTTATGATTCTTTTATTTATTTCAGTTAATGGCTGAACGTAAGGGTTATAAATAAATTATGCTAACACATAGATAAAAGGAGGATGTTTTAGAGGAAATATACACTCTTTGGAATGAAGAGAGGATATTAAAATCACGTTTCTAAATTATATTTCAAAAGTTACCACTAATGTATCTTGCAGGGTTTTGAACTCTAATCGCCCCGTCAAAGATGACCTTATGTTGTGCGATGTTTTGCGATTATAGCCACTTAAAACCACTTGTTTAACCGTCGGAATATGTATATATTAAATGGAATATTTATAGCTATTATTGGTGACCTGGCGGTCTAGGGGTAAGGTGTCAGACTTCTGTGCTGGCGGCCGGGGTTCAATCCTCGGTCCCAGCACAGATTTATCTGATTGCCAAACCATTCCTTCACCTCTGACAAGACATCTTGTGAATGTGGGGAATGCCAAGCCTCCACCATGGTTCGGATTCCACGTTAAACTGTAGGTCCTCCATTTCATCTCACCGTCACTCTACCATTACACATTATCGTAAGTGCGTATAACCCGAATGGGTAGTAAAATGCGGTGCTAATAATAATAATAATATAGCTATTATTTGAATTCAAAAGTTAAATGCTCTTAATGGCGATTTATAATAATTAAATAAAATAAATAAAATAATATTACTCAATTATGTATAGTATTTAGTTTTTACAAATATCATTTTATAAAACAATGTGATCACTTAAAACTAAATAATACATCTTGACGCAAACAAAATCTATATCACGCTTATTAAATGTTTCTTAGTTATTCATAACGTCAAAATTGGTATATTTTATCAACTTTAAATATCTTCTTATATAAATTATTTTTTTAAAGTCAACCTTTCGATAAAAACACTTTGTTGAATACCAAATTTAATATATAAAATTATTAAAACGTAGGCTGGACGCACTTTTTAATCATCGCCCTAAATAGTTTTTATTTTGGTATGGTACAGTTCTAGCAACAAAAATTGCCGGTATAGAAAGCTATATACTTTTTTATGACTTAAAAAATACGTAAGCTTAAATTTAAAATAAATCTAATTTTTAACCAATAAAATTTATATTTTATTCTTTAGAGAAAAATTACATATGGACAAGGGAATCGAACCCAGGACCTTTGACTTAGTACGCCAATGTTATTCCCACTGAGCTATCCCGTAATCTTTCTGAGTCTAGGGTAGTTCTTCACTCATATCTAAGGAAAAGTCACTGATGGACGTGGGGAAATCTTCAGCTACATATGTGTGGTCAATTAAGATCACGATCTATTAGATAACGCAGCCACCTTTGACTCAGGAATGCTTTATTTGATGTTTACAAATGTACATTGACATTTGTACAAATGTGCCTACTAATTCAAAGGCCCCAGGTTCAATTCCGGTGTCCAGATATTATTTATCAATTTAAACTATATAATATTCAGATGAGCCTATAACCATAACTACCAAATCTATTAAATCGCTATTTAATCGCTATTTAATTCATCATAATATATATTTGTTTATCACCACATTACTTAAAATATAACTCAATAACTAGTTCGAGTCTCATATAAACAAGAGATCCAGGATGTCAAATACCTGAAAAAATAACTACTAATAATATAATTGTATATATATTTTGCTGTATTTTGTATTTAAAAGTTAAAATGTATATACATATTATATAAGGCCGATAGATATATATATATATGACTATATAAGTATGTATATAAGTATATATTTTATCTATTTTTATAAATACGTATAGTTAGTTACTAAAATATAATTTATTATATTTATAATTATTCTTATCTCTATAGAGAGGGATAGTGAGCATTGATATCATTTTAAACACAAAAAATAAAAACAGTAAGCTAGAATAATGAAAATTTAAATATTACAGGTATAACATGTACTGGGTAAATTAATTAGAGGGAGTTCCTTAAATAACATTCTGAGTTTGGCTTATCTTTAGTGATAAAAGTCGAATTCAACAAATTTAAAATTTATACATTCACCTATATATTAGATCACCACGTCCTACTACCTGTTCAGATTATGGGATAATTGCTCTTATGGAGTAGGGATGGGGAAGGAAGTATTTTAGAGACTATCAACATACATTCACGAGGAAGGAGATTGGGAAACCATTGATTAAAAATCAACCTTAGTAAACCAGACAGGGACCCGAACCCCGCTCTCTGGTAATTAGCAGGTCAGTCTAACATGAGAGTGACGCCTTAGATCATTTGAGCACTGAGCAGGTCATCAGATTGTTACTTTATTTGGTAAAATTTCAAGTACAGATACACCCAATATCACTTTTGAGGCAACTGAAGGTCTGATGGAGAAAAGCTTTATATTCGCTCTCTCTCAGTTAACTGTTGTCATATTTACTCGCTTTCAGTTGTCAGAAAGTGGTGTGCTGTGATAAGGAGTTACTGGCAACCTAGACTTTCCAGCGTTGTGAGAACTTATCTTATATTTCAGGGGGATTGACAACACAAAAACGAGAAATGACAACGTTGCTTCCCAATAGTATTATTATTATTAGCACCGCATCTTACTTACTACCCGTTCGGGTTATACGCACTTACGCTAATGTGTAATGGTAGGGTGATTGTGAACCTACAGTTTAACGTGGGATCCGAACCACGGTGGAGGCTTGGCATTCCCCACATTCACAAGATGTCTTGTCAGAGGGGAAGGAAGTGTTTGGTAATCAGATAAATCCGTGCCGGGACCGAGGATTGAACCCCGGCCGCCAGCACAGAAGTCTGACACCTTACGCCCATACCGCCAGGTCACTATTCCCAATAGTAAACATGAACTTCGTAAAGCGATGATTTCCAGTGTAGTATCCGGGTCACAGAGTGGACAATGCTGATGTTTGATTATTGCTGTGTAACGTATTTTAGCTTAGAACTGGGCCGGGGTTATATTAACGCTTAAGTAATAATTAGTGTGGAAGAGAACAATATATACAACATATAAACTGCTTTAGAGAGGAGCTGATGATGTCACGTGGTTGATTTTAGTCACACAGAAAATATCAGCTAATTTGTGAATATTAATAACTAAGTTTGTCACCGGCTTGATGGCGCTCCCAGGAAGTCCCCTCTTTTCATCCCCATTGTCCACCCTTAGCATGAATAAAATCCCAATTTTAGAAGTGTTCTGTTGAATAAATGAAAATGTATGTAAAGAGAGAAAAGGGCTGATATTTCATAAACCACATTTACATAGCTTTTTCTCAAGGGGAAATGACAAAACGGGCGTAGTAGAAAAACAACAAACAAAAAAGATAAAAAAAAGTGTCGTAAAGCGCGATTAATCATTTGAACGTGGAAAACAAATGAGCCATAAGTTAAAGAAAGTGTCTGAAATTTTATTAAAATGTTTTGCATTCCCTCTGTGTTGAATATTTTGATTTAAAAAAAAAGATTCGGGTGTCGATTCCTACCTAACAAGCATAACATATTTTTTCTATTTATTTTTTAAACACCGCATCTTACTACTCGTTCGAGCTATACGCTTATGTACTAATTACGTTAAGGGGTTGGGGATAGGGAAGGTTGAATTTAGAGGAAAGGTTTTAATATTTGTGTATGAGTGTGTGTG
>CABFVX010000568.1:210659-223224 GCA_902151425.1 Timema shepardi
GGGGGGGGGGGGGGGTGGAAGGTAGGATGGGAATAAACGATTTATAACTCTAGACACGCAGCTCGAAGCCAAACACCCACCTCTCAAACCTATCTTGAATAACTTCTTGGTTTAGTAGTTAGCAACCCCGACTACTGATCTAGAGGTCCTGGGTTTTAATCCAGCTGGTACCATGTGTATTTTTCCCTAAATAAGAAGTGTACCCATGGTCACCATGGTTTGATTAATTAGACTTAAGGTGACCTGGCAGTATAGGGGTAAGGTGTCGGACTTTTGTGCTGGCGGCCGGGGCTCAATCCTCGGTCCCAGCACAGATTTATCTGATTACCAAACCCTTCCTTCACCTCTGACAAGACATCTATGTGAATGTGGGGAATGCCAGGCCTCCACCGTGGTTCATATTCCACGTTAAACTGCAGGTCCTTCATTTTATCTCACAATCATCCTACCACTACACATTAGCGTAAGTGCATATAACCCGAACGAGTAGTAAGACGCGGTGCTAATAATAATAATAATAATAATAATTATACCTAAGCTAGGTTTAAAATTCCTACTGGGTCCACACCTTAGTAATCATTAGCATCATGTCATCTCATTGAGTGGTTGTTTTTTTCATGCGTATGTCATATTTAATCGAGAGGGATATACATTGTATAGTTTGGACGCCTATGTTAAATTAAGGCACAGTTAGGTTTGTTTTTATTATATAGTGTTTAACTAAATTTAAGAATATGCCAATACGACTCACACACACACACAAAATATTTGAAAAACTACTAAAGTGAATTGAAAATAGTTTTAATCAATGAAATTAAGGTAAAGCTTGGTTGTGATTATTTTAAGGTGGTAGCACAGAATGATACCCAGGGTACATCTATGGAGGTTGTTTACATGTAGTATCCGCAATGAAATGATGTGATGGTAGAGATTAATAAGGAGTCCATAATGAATTTAATTTAAGCCTCAGGTGACCTGCTGGTCTAGGGTTAAGGTGTTGGACTTCTGTGCTGGGGTTCAATCCTCGGTACTGGCACAGATTTATCTGATTACCAAACCCTTCCTTCACCTCTGACAATACATCTTGTGAATGTGGGGAATTCCAGGCCTCCACCGTGAGTTCGGATCCCACGTTAAACTGTAGGTCCTCCATTTCATCTCAAAATCACCCTACTATTACATATTAGCGTAAGTGCGTACAACCCGAACGGTTAGTAAGACGTGGTGATAATAATAATAATAATTTAAGTCTAACCAACCAAACCCGTATGGCTATTGGGATTGTTCCACTCTCAGGGGAAAATATACATGGTACTAGTTGGGAATCGATCCTGGCACCCCTAGACTTTTAGCCAGGTGCACTAACCACTATAGCACGGGGACCGTTTCATTGTGGGTATGACGTGAGACAACCTCCTAGGAATACTCTTGGCAAGCTCTGTTCCAACAGAACGGCCAGAAGTCTACACACACGGAAACGGAACTAGTTAATCTACATCTCTCCCAGTCAAATATGACTTATGCCAAAGAAAGAAAAAAAAATCCTTTCTTACCAAGCTAATTATACATTTTGTCTTTTTTCAAAGAATTAAAAGTTATGAAGTTAATTTCTCCGCAACTATTTGAGATACGAAATAACTTATCAGTGTAAAGTTGTCCTACTATTGAAGATACACCTCGGTGGCGTAGTTAGCTAACGTGTAATTTTCGTGTTGAGTTAGACTTCCGAGTACGGGGAGATAAAGCTTCGAATCTCACTCAGGTGAACTGGGGTAGCGGAAGTTCCTAAATGCTTTTCCACTCTCCTCCAGACAAATGCCGGTTCATCTATTCTATATTAAACCTTCTCAATATTTAACCCATTAGAGTAAATAGTAATTAAGTGTACAGCCTGAACGGGTAGTAAGACGCGGTGCTAAGTATTATTATTATTATTAAAGATACAAATATTTTATTAGAAATGTTTATAAACCAATAGTTTTTGAGCTATAACCCTCACACGACTTCTTTGGTGCTGACTGACAGCTCTGAAAAGTAACCAGACCAAATTATGTATCACTACGCCGAACCATATGATCTGCAAAACCATGTGTTTAGCAGCTGTCACTTCTGACAGTCAAATTTTAGGTCTATACAATAAACCTATATGACTGTTTTATTTATTTTCTTTATATTGTTGATGGCCTAGTATTAATTATTAATTTTTTCAAGAATATAATATTTAAAAAAAATTAGTGTTTAATCCCATATCAGTTTTTATTGTAATAAATAAAGTTTTAATAAAAAAATCCAATTTTATTATAGAAAATTATTTAGAAAATTATAAAAATATTCTTTTTTTTTTGTTAATATTAGTATAATTAACAACATTAATAAATGTGAAAAATCTGAATATCTATTACTACACTTAGAAAAAAAACAGTCAAACATTTTTAAGAGTATTACAACATGTTGGTGACCTGGTGGTCTAGGGGTAAGGTATCAGACTTCTGTACTGGGGATCCGGGGTTCATTCCTCAGTCCCTGCACAAATTTATTTAATTTACAAAACCTTTCTTGACCTCTGACAAGGTGTTTATTAATCAAAACTTGTGAATTTGTGGAATACCAGGCCTCCACCGTGGTTCGGATCCCATGTTAAACTGTAGGTCCTCCATTTTATTTCACAATCACCCTACCACTACACATTAGCGTAAGTGCGTATAACCCGAATGGGCTTAAAGTTTAAAGTAAGGAGTGGTAAGAATCAAAGTTAAGACTTAGCTACAAAACTCTGGAATTACAAAATATTTAGATTTCAATTTAATGAATTATATAGCTTCAAAATTGGTTGATAAATTAAGTGACTTTTGATATTAGAAATATTGATTATATTTTGCTTTTAATTAGCAACAAAATGTCATATATAAAAATTTTCTATAAATTTATATAACGTCAATAGAATAAAAATATGGGTTGACGACAAGTCTAAAATTAACATAAAACATATTAAAATTTAGTAACAAAACTTGGATACAATAAATTAGTGAAAAAAAACAAAGCTTAAAGATCTACAGTGTTGTAATTATGCTATAAAAGTGAATTTGTGGGTTAGCATCTCCGAAAGAAGTTTAATAAAGTTAAGAAAATGTTCTTGTTACAACGTTTTTGAAGAATTTAATAATTATGATGTTATTTATAAAATCTAATCCTTATCTTGGTTCAGTCAAGTGTTTTCCAACGGGGTCGCAAGAACTTCGTCTACATCATCTTCAGCCAGGTTAATGATGATGGGTGGGTGGGTCTCACTTGCATCCATTTTCATCTCCCTGTCCCAATCTTCCTTGATAAGTCTCTCGCAATGGTCGACATTCTTACTCCAACTGAAACATTAGAATGTACAGCTATGGTAAAGATTCTATACACAACCCACTCATACTTTTTTTTGCATGGATAACATTTTATCTTTGTAACACCACTATTTCAATATATTATGTTATTATAGTTATAATTATTCATCCAAATAGAAGGTGAATCAAATAACAGACCTATTAAATATATATGTATCAGGTTTGGAAATTGCAAATAATTATGAAATTCTATCAAATCAACATCTCAAGAGATGCCAAAGCAGTAATACATTATTCCTTCTAGAAATAAATAATTTGAAATTAAATCGTTTGAGGTGTGCTCGCTATTGAGGCACAATATGCTGCCTTAAAAAGAGCAAGGTGTGCAAAAAAACTCTTTTTAATAATAGATGTGCCTACATTTTTTAATAATTTAATTAAATCTATGAGAGAGAAGGAATATTTTGTTTGTGGGGAAAAAAATATTTATAAGTGATAGTTTGTGTACAGTATCCTTATAATTTTCACTACACAGAAAACATGAACGAACTTCAACCAAGGGATAAGAGGAACTACAAGCCTTAAAACAAGTGACTCCATAGATATGTAGCTTGTTATTATGTAAATAATTTTTTTTTTTATCCTCACCGTCTCACAGTGTTAACACTGAGTCTCAAGTATCTTGCTGTATTTTCTGCCACGTTGAATGAATCGAGTCGTCCATCATCACTTGTCTCATTACTGCTGCAACGTTGATGATGTCCTCTTATCTCTGATGTGTTTATGTCTCTCTCTTCTTCCTGGAACAGCTTGGCCCTTCCTCCATATGTGTTCCCCTGAGTTTGGACAGACTCATGCTCGGTAAAATAAAGTCAGATTAATAACTTAACCAAAGTTTTACACAACCTCAGGCCTGTGCTCACCTTTACAATCTGTGTTATTATATTGTTTTAATATATATGACAATTTATAATGACTTTAAATAATTTAACAAACAAAAATCAAAATCTTAGAAAATATGTTTAGGCCTATAAAATAAATTACAATGACAAATCAAAAGATATCCTAATTAACAAAAATCTATTTTAGATTCACTCCTCTTAAACAGTTGTAACAAAGTTTCTAATAAAAATACAATAACTTATAGCTTGAAGTCTTACCTGGTATTTATCTAATCAACACTGGAGAAAGACTTGAAAGTAATTTTTATTACACTTCACAGATTTTTTTTGGAATATAACAATTTTAAAACTTGAGGTTTAGTCTAGAGGGCAACATAACACAATCTTGGGGTTAAAAGATTTATTTTATAGTCTTGATAGACTTAAATTTTCGAATAATGTATATAGATAACTGAGAAACACTCGCTATTTTATTTTATCACACACTTTAATGTTATATTAGAAAAATAATTATTCAAAGATCACCAAAAAAAATCCGTTTATTTTCCGAGGTTAACACGCTCACACGGCGAAATAATATTCACAAAAGAGCACACGGATTATTAATTAGCCGAATTAATATTCAAAAAGACACTGTACTATTCAAATTTGTAATAAAATTATTAACGGGTAACATAGACACGCAGAAATACAAATCAATAGTACTAAACGATTACATATTTGGTTCTTCAACTTGTTGATTCACTTACGTGGTTTTAATAACTTTATTTTATACGATAATTCAATGTTATACTGTATTTTAAAATTTTTAGATTTTGGTTATGAGAATAACCGTTTAGTTAGTTGCTTAATATTGAAGTTTTCTTTTGCTGTTTAATTCAAATTAGTTATTAAAAGCGAGAGAACGTTAAAAGTGGCCTTACAACTGAAAACCAATATGGCCACTGGGTAAAAGCTGCCGGTTGATGACGTAGAAAAAAGAGGTACGTTGGCAGTTTATCGGCAATAGTGTTAATACTCGTTGTTTACAAGATCTAAACTTTATATTATTTCACAAACATTTTGAATGTTTTTTACTCTTTATTATCACAAACCATTTATTTATGTTAAAGATATGTGAGGGCAGCTATAAAAATATTAATAACTGAATATACTACCATTAAATGTAAAAATTCACGTTCTATTTAACCGGTAATTGCCACAAGAGTTAAAAGAAAAACTAGAATGAATTATTATTATTATTAGCACCGCGTCTTACTACCCGTTCGGGTTATACGCACTTACGCTAATGTGTAATGGTAGGGTGATTGTGAGATGAAATGGAGGACCTACAGTTTAACGTGGAATCTGAACCACGGTGGAGGCCTGGCATTCCCCACATTCACAATATGTCTTGTCAGAGGTGAAGGAAGGGTTTGGTAATCAGAAAAATCTGTACCGCGACTGAGGATTGAACCCCGGCCGCCAGCACAGAAGTCTGACACTTTACCCCTAGACCGCCAGGTCACCATTTGAACTAAAATGAAATTACTAGACTTTTTTTTCCTTACATTTGATTATGAAAAGAGAAATTTTACTGTAATATTTGGGAAAGTATTGTTAAAAGTGATTGATAACATTTTTAGTAATAATAATAATATTAGTGATTAATAAATAATAATTATTTCCAAATATGGTGACAAAAGTTATTTTTAGACAATGTTGGCATTACTGATACCATCTGCTAACTTCTGCTAGCTGTCATGTAAAACCACAAACGTGGTAAGTCCACTATATAAGCAAATACGAGTATATATACTTTTAAATCCAGGTCTTTAAAAATAAATTTATTTCTTATGCTCTTTGTCAGACAAATATACTTTTCTTTTATTACATATTCTGTAACAGTGGTACTTGTTCCTAATGCAATAGAGTTAGGTACAGTGTATATTATTTTATTTATGATCTTTGGTGTGGTGTTCTTACTACACTGTATATAATTGTTATTTCGTTTCACGAATCTTTAAAGTTTTAAATAAATGTCTATTTTAAGCGGGAGAAAGTCTGTGTGGCACAACATACCATTTATTTTAAAAACTAAAACTGTATTTACAATACCAAAGCATTTTATCTAGTCTATGTTGTTTGTGTCCATTTGTTTAGTATTTCTTGAATAATGAAATATTTCTCGGTGTCAGATATCTATCCTCTTTGTGTTAATCACACGATGCTATTACACGTAGAAATACTTTTAAAATGAAAGGCAAATCTAGCTCATCCAAAATACATAAACAAAAACAAAACACAAACTAAAACGTACATAGATCAATTAAACCAAAGCACTGTATTTAATTTCCAGGCAGCGAACTCGTCAGTTTGTTCTATAGCTAATTTAAAATAGAACACCATCGGACATTACTTCAGTACGGCTATTCCACCCATTCTCCTTTCACCTCATTCTATTTTATAACTCTCTTTGAAATATGTTTTTTTTCCCCCACTCTGTGTCAGAGTACCTGCACAAGGGGTGTCCAAAATTAAACTGAATACTTTTTCAATTTGATTTGACTCGAAATAAATTGGATAAAATAATTGATTCTGGTCAACCGTAGCAGATTTATAATATGGGGTGGGACTAATGCTCTAGATCTTGGATATTCAACCTTCTCATACCTCTGATCTCCTGGTGTATGGAGGAATTCATTTCTAAGGTGTGGACTCCGTTAAGGCTAATAATTACCTTATCCCCAGTTGGTAGGATGATACTTGAGAATAACTATGGTGGGTGGCAGAGGAGACCTACAGTTTAACGTGGGTTCCGAACCACGGTGAGGGCTAGGCATTCCACACATTCCCAAAGCGTGAAATCACACACTTTGCTAGAGGTGGATGAAGGGTTTGGTAATCAGATAACTTAAATCTGTGCCGGGATTGTAGTTTGAACCCCGGACACTTAACACAGAAGTTCGACAACTTATACCTATACCACCAGGTCCCCACATTTCTAATATGGGCATTTATATATAGCCCACCTCGGTGGAAGAATGGTCTAAGTCAGTTTGATCCAACTGGTGGTCCGTGGAACAAATGTTGCCCCCACATTATCCTGGAAGAAAATTAAAGTGAAGCCTTCAGTGGAAGGTGTGAAATAGCCAACGATTCAAATAAAACTTATGTCATGATTAAATTTCATTATATATTTATTTGATTAAAAAAACTTGTATAATTACACATTTATTTGATTTAAAAAACTTGTATAAGTATATATCTATGAAGCTAAGTTGTTGTAAAAGTGTGCGCGCGTTAATATTTCCTAAATAATAACACATTTTTGGGAGGTAAATAAACCTATTTTCGACAGTAAAATTTGAAAGATACTATTAACCAAAAATAAAATGTATCTTAAATATTGAAAATAACTGTTTATTAAGTGTTGTTTGTAGGCTTATACTAAGTTGATGGGAATGATAAATATGAGTAAGAAATACAATATAGAATAAAATGTAATCATATTTGAGTGGAGGGAATCTGGGGAAACTATATAGGGAAAACTATCCTCTGTTCATACATCTAGAATTCAAAAACAGACTTCTCCGAGATTGCCAAACTAGACCAGATGAACCTATAGTTTAATTTATCTGACCATTGATGTAAGTCTAAACTAGTTATTGGATGCTATTTGCTTAAATCATTTATGTATATTTAAAATCTATTTTTTTTGTGGGCTAGCGAAATATTTGAAGTAGTATTTATTAAATTATGTAAAAAAAAATCCCACTATCAAATATTTAGAGAGGTAAAAACATATAGCACACTTTAAAATAATTCTAAGTGTTGTTTTGTTATTCAAAATTAAGAGCACACTGAAATTAAAATATTATTTGTTTGCGTCGACATATATTATTGCAGGTTTTATAGTAATATAAACGCATTGCAGACAAGAGGGTGGTTAGTAAAGTCTCGCAGGCCAGATTTGGCCCGCGGACCGTGAGATTTTGAATCCTGGTTCACGGAATATAAGGTGTCACACTCGCAACATACTGAATTGATGGTGATGGGGAATTCTGGATTCAAATCCCGGTCGGGTATTTTGAGGGTGGTTTCCATAAATGGTTTTCCACTCTACCTCAACGAAAATTCGAGCATTATACCACTAAATTGAACCCTCCGCATCACTAACACATTAGCGTAGTTATTTCATAAGGCTAGACAATCCGAACGGAATATAAGACGTGATTACAGTAAAAATGCATAAATATAAGTTCCCACAAAAGGGGGGCCATGGGGTAAAAGGAATCAATCGACCTCATCTGCCTTCCCAATTCCTAATCCATAAGCGTAATTTGTACTTAAAGCGTATAACCCGAACGGGTAGTAAGACACGGTGCTAAATAATAATAATAATAATAATAATAATTGTATTCTCTTAAAGACACACTTCAAATAGTTCACTTGACATGGGAGATAGAGAGAGTGTTTATTTATATTTTAATTATCGATGATCCGTTTAGTTGTAACTTACGTTAATCGAGGACTAAATTGATTCTTTTATGACAGGGTTACCGTGCTTTAAAAAAATAATCTTGTGATTTACATTTTGTACGAAAATAGATAAAGTTGCCGAAGATGATTTTTTAACTTGTAGCAGAAAGTTTAGTAAAGTACACAAATAGGAAAAGCCGGTAAAAAGTAAAGGCGCCGATTTCCAAATCCATGTTAGTTTGCAAGTGATAGCGTATTCCAGAAAACACACACACTCAGAGGTAAGTTGTGCTCAGAAATTAAAGTAATGACATTATTTTACTAATTCCTGTGGTCACAAGGCCTAACTTAAGAAAGATTGGATTTATGGTGCCGTTAAAGCTCAAGCCTAGAATCTAGGTCAGATAATGTATAGCTTTTGTTTACCTAAATCTTTAAACACGTCAATTTAGGAGAGGTGAGTTTATTTTAGCCACCATTCTAACACCTAGCCCACAGCTTATGTTGTTAAGTAGCCCTTAGGGTTTGGCCAGACTGACAAGCGTGCGAGTGAGCGAGCGCGCAAGCGACTGTGTGGCCATACTGGCGAGCGCGTGATTAGTAAATAGCTCTCGATAGTTGTTGACGAGGAGGCTCCGAATCTTGTCTCAGTGAAATGAGGGTGGTTTTTGACAAGTGGTTTATTGTTGGGGTTTTCTCATACTCTCTCCGTGCTAATGTTGATTTTTATTTGTAAAGACCTACTTTGAATATATTGAAGTATTTTAACATGTCAGTTACATACATATATATAATGTACATATATAGGTATGGTTTGTGATCTTACCAATTAAATTAGGCCGTTAGTAGCAAGTGTGCAAAACCTATCGATAGGAAAACTTCTCAATATGACATTTTTTATTACTAACACTCAATGAACCAACGTACAATAATATTGCCTAGCGCCTGTAAGCCAGACTGTACCGGCTCGAATGCGCGCGCTCAGTCGCTCCCTCCAGTCTGGCCGTCCCCTTACAGTTACACCCACATAAGTGTCCGAATGGTCTAAGGAGTCACTCTCATATTAGACTGGTCTGCTGAAGACGGGGATATCGGGGTTCCAATCCCAATCGGGTCTACTGAAGGTGGTTTTCCTAAATGATTTACCACTCTCCTTCCTATGGGTGGATTGGTTCTATAAATCTTCCTTACTTATTCCTAATTGTCATATAGCATGCGTATAGCCTAATCAAATAGTGAGACGCGGTGGGAGGGAGAAAAAAGATTTGGTGTTAAAAATGTATACTTTTTTGTAGATAATGTTCTTGGTGAAAATAAATAAACAGGTTTTTTCATCCTGTGAAAAGTACCGTAGTGAAAAAAGTTATCCACAAGGCAATAAATGGAATCAAAGATTTTCTCAGCTCGGTGTATTGGTTTTGGAGGTACGTGCAAACACCTTTATCTTAGGTGGAGTATCCTATGAATCAATCGCAAGGAGATTAGTTGACTCCATCGTGGCCGGGTCTAAGCACGTCTGTCCCTCTTGGATCGATCAAATTGTGTCCACGTCACTGAATGATGCTCTCGTAAAGCCATATTAGTAGGTCGTATCCTATAACACAGACACGATGTTGTCCTTGGGATGTCGTATCGAAAGAAAAGTATCGATACTGTACTCATTAAAAGTATAAGAAGAAAAATATAGATACCGTACTTGTATCGAAATAAAAGTATCGATACCAAAATTTTATTCTGGAAAAATGTTGTAGTTTCTTCTATCTATAATTCACTCCTGGGAGGTTCCTTTTTTTAAATTAAATTCGTCGTTTATATATTCTATTAAGATATATAATTAACTATTGACAAACAATAGATGATTGGACGCGGGCGCTTTGCTTCATCTGCTTAAACAACCCACATAAGCTTTTCTGCTTCATTTGTTTGAGGAACCACTGAGTTGACTGAGTTCGTTGAGCTTTCCAGAAACTTATTTTGTTTAGTTCGTGATGACCGTGCTCATTGATAAAGGAAGGGGTAGTAAGACTGGTTGCTACTCGCCCCGTTACCCGGTCAGGCATCAGGTTGTATTGATGAACAGACATGAAAGAACAACTATACCTTATGATGAAATAAAAAGAGATTGAATGATAGATTTGCAGAAAATGAGTGAGAATTAAGAAATAATGTCATTTTTTCTTCCTCCACAGTCCACCCCAATAAACATTTAGTAACAGCATGAGTGAGGATATAAAAAAATAAATGTTTAGTTCCACACTGATCCGATCTAGGAGTGTGAGTACTAATATCAGTAAAATTATCGGGAAGATAATATCGAGTACAAAAATACTAGTATCGAATGGGAAATATTGATCTTAATAAAGTATCGATAGTTTTTTCACATCCCTAGTCTTTACCATTGGTCCACACCGGTAGGAACTCGGACTAAGTTGCCCAACAGCTAATCTCGTTTAGTTTCAATCTTCTTCGTCCCTACCACAGTAGTGCAGATATGAGTATAGCGCCAACGGTTAATATTACGTGGTGTTTAAAAAAAATATATCATAAAACTAAGTCAAATTTAATTACACGACTTGTACCAAACCCTTCCTTCACCTCTGACAAGACATCTTGTGAATGTGAGGAATGCCAGGCCTCCACCGTGGTTCGGATTCAACGTTAAACTGTAGGTCCTTCGTTTCATCTCACAATCACCCTACCATTACACATTTGCCTAAGGTTCTTATTTTTTTTAAACTTTATTCTTCTAATTTGTATTGTGGACACTAGCGTGGGTTTGCTTGCGTCATCATAAGCTAAAAGGTGGAGCGATAGTGTGCTCGGGACCACACTATCGGCCCACTAAGTATTCACTATACGTTCTTGCATAAAGCCCTATGTCTTTATAAAACCCTATTTGTTTACAAACGGACATTTCTGACAGCTTAAAAAAAAATTCAGAGCTTTTTCCACGTATTCATGCGTCAAATTATGTTTTCTATCTCAGCTTTCATTTTTGATAAATATTATCGATACCTATAAAAACAATAATATAACGGAGGTGGTGGTTTAATGTTATATGAACACGTGAAAAAGGAAAATATTAAGAGTTCTAAAAATAAAAGAGCATGTATGACTGATTGTATGGATGTTGTTGAAGCGAAGGGAATATATGAGGATAGGGAAGTGTGGAGAAAGTTAGTGAGGATGTAATAAGTACGGAGTTGTTTTTTTGAACTGTAGACTATGCACAGTTCTTGCCTACCCTGTAAGGGGACGGCGTGAGTATGTAAAGTCTGTTCAGCGTAGCAATTGTTTTCTGAAAAGCCCTTTTCTCTACCAGAAATCTATTATATAGTAGGATATTGTTAGGAAAAAAAACCTTTCAAAGAGTAATTCCTACTGTGAATGGAGTATATGTGTATATGTGTGTGCACGTATGCATCTAAGTATCATTCTGCGACATGAAGTTAACAGCATTCAGGCCAAAGGTAGCCAGTTTGAGCATTTATTATAATTATATTCTTAAAATGGAGAAATGACACCTGGACACGGGAATCGAACCCGGGACCTTTGGCTTAGTACTCCAATCCTCTAACCACTGAGCTATCCAAGAATCGTTCATTACCCAGGGTCATTCAATTTCCAGAATATGATATCTAGATGGAGTAAATCCTCAGTAAAACATTATATAATCGCTTTGGCTATTGAATTATTATTTCTTATAATGTTATTCAACTCCACGTTACTGGACTACAAGCATGACTAAAACTATGAAACAAGGTCAGATGGAACATAAATGTTTACATGAAATCATCGTTTTTGTGTATCCTGTTCACCGCTGAAGAGGGTCCCACATGTTAAAGCACATTTTGTGTTTGTTGGCTGGGGGGG
>CABFVX010000568.1:223233-241126 GCA_902151425.1 Timema shepardi
GGGGGGGGGGGGGGGGGAAACCTACCTATCACCTTAGACAAATGTTCTCTCCGTGTTTAATCAATTTACAGCCATATTTATTGCATTTTATTAAACACATTATTTATAATGTTCAATATGATTGTTAATTTCAAACAAAACCAAGATTAATAATTCAAAAACGACTTAACATAGACCTGCTATCAGCCGATAATCAGCATTCGATGTGGGCCTCATGTGCAGAAGACCAAAATCAGTCAAGCCCTACCTATGCCTATGATCACTACAGGACCGTTATTCAAGGGCAAAATGTTTCAAAGGCAATTGAGATATACCTCAGCTCAAATACATTACCTGTCATGCTGTTGTTGGCGAGAAGCGTCTTTTATTTTGATATGAATTAACTTGGGTTTCTGGCTGATAGGAGCTTCCATCCTGTGGCAGTTTCAATCTCCTAGAGATTATTACCCCAACCGACTAGTCAACAAAATATTGCCAGGCCTCCACCGTGGTTCGGATTCCACGTTAAACTGTAGGTCCTCCATTTCATCTCACAATCATCCAACATTACACATTAGCTTAAGTGCGTATAACCCGAACGGGTAGTAAGACGTGGTGCTAATAATAGTAATAATAATAATAACAAAAAACTGCTCACTTCAGTGGCTGCATCCGGTCTAACGCGCTATTTTAGCAGCAGACTAGACTGCCGATGACGGGGAGATCAAGGTTCACATCTTGGCCGGGTGTACTGAGGGGTTTTTACACTCTATCTCTACGTAAATTCGGGTACATTTCTTCTTAATATAACCTTCCTAACCTCTTACATCATTAGCCTAATTAGTACATAAGTGTATAACCCGAACTGGTAGTAAGACGTGTTGCTGAAAAAAAAGAGGTAGGCCAAGCTTGCCAGCTACCCAATCTTTCCCCTTTAAACATTTTTTTTATGATTATTAATTTTTTTCTTTTTGTCTTTTTGATATTTTTTTTTTAGATTTTGGTTACAAAAATTGCTAGCAGGAGTTTTTTACTTAACATATATTGGTCTGTACTAACATTACAATTTTAAGTTTTTTACTTTGTCGTGGATTAAAAACACATGATCTAGTTTAATTAAAATATCTAAATTTTTTATTAAAAAATTATTACTTATAATTAATTATTATTATTATTATTATAATAATTATTATTATTATAATTAATTATTTATGACAAGATCTCCTTAAAGTTATTATATCTGACGGATAGTAGAGTTACTAGATCTTCTATCACGTTTTCATATGTCAGGTCATGTGAACATCCTTTATCACGTTTGATAGATAATATCAATACCTATAAAATAAATCTAGTAATACTGTAAAAGGTTTAAATTGTTGACCGCAAAAATAATATGCTTCAACATATTAAAAAAGGTGCTTTTAATGTCCATTCGTAATAATATCAAGGCATAGTTTTCACAGCAAGGCAAAAAATCACATGAGTTTAATTTTGTTTTGTTTAAGTGACAGGTTGTGTTGTCAAACTCAGCCACAGGTTTTACGTTTTGTGATTTTTGTTTAGATATACAGCTCAAGAGTTTTTTTTAGTAATGTTTTAAAAGCTCTTTCTTATGATATCGGAAATCCTGTTATAATAGTATTCATAGTTTCACAGATTAACATATATTAATATTCAGTCAACAACCCGGTGTTTGGTTTGATGTTATGTCTATCTATATGGAGCTAGGCATGCATTCAGCCTTTCGATTTGTTAGTTTTTCTTGCGCCATCGAGTAGAAATACAATGTACTAGGGGACTAAAATGAGTGGGTGGTTTATCGTTTCTATCTAGCCTGCATTTCTACTAGCGAGCACAAAAGGGTCTACAATTTTGCTTGTAAAGGTATTTTAACATACCCCCCAGGGTTGTTTTACATGCCACAATCGACAAGCGATTGAAGGTATTATTTCCCCCCCCCCCCCTCGAAAGAAGCTGTTCTACAAATTTTTACCGCTCAAGAAAGATCCATCGACATCAGTTGAACTTGAACCCAAGAAAATTGTATCTTGAGGCGGGCATTTTACCCCAAGACCACCGAGGTTGAATAATGTATTTTATATATAGATAATTATCATGCCGGAAATAAAAATACAAACTCACTGATATATTGGACAAAGTAAATAGCAATATTAAATTGAATGAGACAGCCCAACCATCTTTACTGTGTTCTTATATTTAATCAAATATTGTTTTATTCAATATATTATGTACCATCTATATATATATATATATATATATTGCTGGTCAGCTTAGATATAACACTTTTAAGGTACGCAGTGGTTAAACATCATGTGCGCATGCGCTAACAAGTTGTAAGTGTCCATGAGCGGCGTGTCCATAAGGTTGTTCGTTACCAAATGTACCGCCCCACTCTCACTCACTATTTAGCTACGGCTACAATATACTAAAAAATTAGGAGGACGATATCTAGGGAAATAATATTATGAAAAAGTAAAACATTTGCAGGTTAAAGGAACATTTGAATTATTTATTCAAAGTAACAATCATTGTTAAAACAACAAGTTGCATGGCCATACAGGTCTTACTGAAGTATGTTGGAAAAAAAAAATCTTAGCAATTTATTACATGCGCAGTACGTTTTTAACTCTCAAGGTATATAATTATATAACATAAACTTGTCTAGAAGGGACCAATGAAATAAACAAAAAAAATTATATTATTTAAAGCAACTTTTTAAATGATATAAAAGCTTCTAATTCACCACAGTGAATTAAGTTCAAACCAAATTAGGATCAAAAGTTTAAATTACTAAATATTACAAAGATTGCAAAGAGCTTAATGAGCCTCTTTTAAATGGTCCACAACGCGTCAGATTCACACCTGTTAATACAGTCAAAACAGTTTTAAATTTATGGAATACATTTAAATTTAAATATTGCACCAAATATATTACTTAAAGCACAAAGGTTTGACTTCCCGACTAAACTAAATCCTTCGTGGGACAATTACCCTCGTCACTTTTAAAGATTTAATATTCCTACAATTAAATATTTAATATTAAAATAAAATAAGTTACGTTACAGAACTTGTAATTTTGCCTAAATGAATCTGCGAATATTTAAGTCGAAGACATATTAATTAACAAAAATAAGTTACTTTACATTTATTTCAAAGAAAATAAGTCTCCAAAATAATCAATATAAGAAACACTATCAATTTAAAGAATTTAAATTATTGATAACCACAAAAGCAAAAAATTTAATATCTAACCTAAATATTGACTGACATAAAAAAAAGAACCAAATAATGTGGCTACCTATTTAAACCAAGACAATACAAGGATACTAGCGCCCATGAGGTAACAGGAAACATTAAGTGCTCCATAACAGAACTTAAAATTGACGTTTTCAGCAAAATATTACCGATGCCTACACTGATAGATTTCCATAACAGACTAAACCAAAGTATTTAAAAAAATCAAAACCATCGCAGAAATATTTTATAGATTTTAAACAAAGATATTATTATAATCCATCCTGGTTAGATAATGTTCTAGTCCTGAAAAGGACTTCTCGTGGAAGTGGCGAATATAATAGTCTGAGATTGTCTGTGTTCCCTCGTTATATAAGTCTAGTTGCAGGGTAGGAAGGTGGCAGTTCTCCTTTGTTATTACGTCACTCGATAACATCAGGTTGAAATGCTACGTAGTAAATAGATATATTTCAGGTATGTTGGCTTTGACAGCATTTTTTATCTGTTATTATTATAATATTATGACGAGGACTCACTTTTTGTATCTAACTATGGTTACCTTGGCTGCCTTAAGCGGTGCAATAGGATGATGGCCGTCGAATATTAGCGTGGTTTTTGTACGAGTCTTTCTCTATGGGATAGATTGCTAGAGGGGGTACTTAATTTGACTTTGACTTTATTTAATGTATGATGCGTGCTAACTTATAAGTGGTAGTAAGGCATCTTCTTGGTGTTGTATTTGTTTCACGCTGCTCAATTACGTCGCTAGACAGCGCATTAGCACAGGAGGCGGGCAAACTTTACAATGGATATATTATATGATCTGGGCATCCTTGTCACTACTGTATCTGGGGTATTTACGCCATTATTGGCGGGATCGATTGATATTATTGTCTTTACATTAGAGTACTCTGGGATTTATAAATATATATTTATTTTAGTATTGTAATGTCTTTGTGCATTATTAATATCCTTAAATTTGGGTTGCCTAATGAACTGCGTATATTTACGGCGTCTTCTCAATGATTTTTGCCTTAGCAGTTGATCAACTAGTGTATATTTATGGGGACGCCTTCTATATTATTAATGTTTATCACATTAAATTCTTGTAAATTTTCATATTAATGGAACATTATGTTTAGATTAAAATATTTTACTTGGAACATTAAAGTCATTTTGGTATCTTACGAAATATTATGTTTAACTATAAAGTCTCCAACTTAACTCGCTGTAAGCGATATTACTGCATTTGTAATTTTTATTGTGTATCATTCATTTCTCTTCTTGACTGTTATTTCTCACGTTTCTATGCAAGTAAAGGTAGTTACATTTGTGCAGATGAGTTTTATGTTTATCTTAAAAGAAATAGTTCGAAACGGAGTTTCAATAAATACCTAAAATTGTGCTTCTTCGAGTTATCACATCACCGACAAAATTCTGACAAACCTTTTATTTAAACTGGCAAACCTTACTATAAATTACATTCTGGTTGTAAACCTATGTACTAATAACACTAAATGTGTTCGGGATTAGGAAGATTATATTTAGAGAAAGTGAACCCACATTTGCGTGAAGGGAGAGTAAAGAAACATTTAGAAGAAACCACCCTTAGCGCACCCAGCCGGGATTGAGCCCCGATGGACCAGTCTTCGGCAATCTAGTCTAACACAAGAGTAGCGCGCTAGACCATGTAGCTTCCGAAGCAGGCCATAAAATATTTAATTGAACAATATCCACCCATTATAATAGACAATATCTAAGTTAGTATTAGACCTACATTATAATTTAAGATGCCAGTACTCTACGTATTACGACATTTTATACATAGGCTGTTAATGTTTGACCATGTGCTTGTTTTTGAAAGTTTGTTGCTTTACATTGACTTTCGTATGATCACTAAAAAAAAATGTAAAAATATTAATCACAGTTAACATTGATAATATTTTACTATAACATTATTATTATTGTAATGCTATGGGTATTGGTAATATACATCAAAAGTGCCAGTTTAAGATTAGTTTGACATATATATTAATACGTAAAAGTATATATAGTAGCTTTACCTTGCGCTCAGATTATGTCCAGTTGTAATAAAATTGAGGTAGAGTTCACCCCAAGTCTCGGTTATCATTATTTGTATGACGATATTTGTAGCTTAGCTCAACCGGTAAGTATAATTACATATTCTTAATATCATTTTAAAACTATATTTTAGAGGTTTTTGTTACATACTATAGAATAACTGATCAAAATTCAAATGTGGGGGAAAGTACAAAAATAATCTCTTCGATATATGGCTTCCCCCACGAAACTCCCCCCACCCCTCAACCCACGCACACACAAAGTAAACCACTGGGGCATCCCGTTTTAAATTGGCAGTTTTTAACATTTTAATTAAAAGGAATGTTTCATTGTTATCGTTAATCTTCCACATAACTATTTCCAATTATTATGAAATAACATGACATGGAAGTTTAGACAGGGCTTTTGGATTTGTATGTTTCAGTACTCTACTCTTTAAGATAAAAAAACATATCTAGGCCATTTAAAAAAATCTGTGAGTACTGCTTCTTACTTACCCTCTCAGGCTATTCATATGTTTACAATAATAGAGGTAGGGATGATTAAGGTAGAATTGAGATTAAATCTAGTCATATTTACGTAGAGAAAGAGGTAAACCACTAAACAATAAAACTAAGTATGCTTGGCCGGGAATCGAACGCCCACATCCCATTCATCTCCGATTCAGTCTCACACAAGATTGACGTGCGACTAGCGGTGTGGATCATTCTTCCATCGTTATTTAACACAAGGTCTTTATATAGATTTTTCTAATAATTCGTCCGGCTACTGGAACGTCTTTTGTTTATGCCTCTACTTTCTCTGGTTATGACAGCTCTGTGCCCTTACTCATACCACGATTTTGGGTAGTAAATGGCTCCGACTGCTGGTTCAATATTAACTTCTTTTGTTCACTTAGGGGGAAGTCGTATAGTCGTTATTACGCCCAGATAATATTTTCATGTTAATTTATTTGTTCGAATCACATTTCGATACCAATAGGTGATTCATATCTTAGGATGCAAAGTACAAAGAAAAATATACAAAACTGGCGATTGATTATTGGTACAAACAATATCTACAATATAATTTAAACCAGACAATTTATACTATATTAAATATTGTGAATATTTTCAATGAACTGTTTATTGATATATATTCTTCAAGCGTTAAGTGATACTCAAATGACAAACATCTCAGGTCAAATACGAATACACTAAAGCAGGTGTGTCAAACTCGTTTGATCATAAGCGAGGGCCACATTGAATTCTAAAAATACCGAGAGGGCTGAATGAAAAAATAATAATTAAATGTCACATTCATATTTAGAGAAAACTAATTTTAGTAGCTTAGTTTTTATGAAAAATTATTTTTATTTTTGGTTGTATAAAATATTAAGACTGTCCATTTATTTCCTCCCAGAATTTGGAAATGTTTTATTTGCAACAATGGTGTTAATGATGGGTATTAAATATTGTGCTGAAGTCGCTTTCATAATTGATGACAAATGAGTATCCGTAAGCCGTGACCTCTCGGTTGTTTGGTTCCTTTTCATGAGTGAAAGCAACTGTTCACACACACATATGTGTTGCCAAAGATTGCACATATTTGCAGCGAAAATTCAATAGTTTTTGGTAATCGATTCCTAGTAAGGAATACAAATTTGGTACACCAACCTCATAAAACTTATTTTGAGTATCGAGTCGCACAGTAGGCCTACTTCAATTAATTCCATCTGAAAATCTTCATCTGCCTTTTTCACATCAGATTTAAATATTCCCAGAAAATCGCAAATTTAAGCTGATGGACTTAGAAACCTGGAATCTTTTCTTGAATTCACAAATCAAGTCTTCAATTATTTTTTTTGTGAGTGGTCACTAATAGATAGTCGTGATTCATTTCCCCTTAATATGGATTCAAATGTTTTAAAATACCCCAAATTACCGTTTTAAAGTTGACATTGCTACAGCCAAGGTTTTGTTTGAAAAGCTCTCACACTATCATACATGGATCTTATAAATTTATTTTGAATTGAAGATTTAAGATTTAGTGAACAAAATATGTCAGCCCTCATTTTTTCTGAAACACATGATCTTATTCTTTGATTTTGCGTTTTAAAGGCTTTGAAAAATACATTTTCAGGGCACAATATTTGAAGCGTTATTAATACGTCACCTTTTGCAAAATCTAATGATATGTAGAGTTTGTTCATGATACATTTTTACCTGGATGACAGTTCAAAAATCATTTGTTTAGGTTTTGGGTCGCCAACATTTGTAAACTATCACGATTTCGTCATAAATGTTAAATTTTTTAATTACATAATATATTATATATTTAAAATAATGTAAAATTAAGTTTTCTTAAACAATTTTATTACTTTTAATAATTTCTTTTTACCCAATCCGAAACAATATTCCAAACATAATTTAAAGTACATATTCTTCGTTCTGGAATGTTAACGATAATGTGTAATATAGTGCATATGTTACCGTTAAAGTGTATAATTGAGTTATTTAATAAATTAACTAGGTATTTCATAAATTACCTGACTGAGTCAGTTATAATATTAAATAAATACACTTGTGTGAGCGATCTGTCTCTTTAATGTAGTTAAGACTAGCAAAAAAGTAATTTAATTCTGGAGGACCAGTTTTAGTTACACTAAAACAGAGACGGGAGTTGAGCGTTGGTTTAATAAAAAGATGTACTGTGTAGAGCCTACCTTGAGGGTTGTCTTGACTGGCGATCCGAGAATACCTGGGAGCGATGGTCTTGATAATCTTGATCCGAGGATGGTCTTTTAACGAATATTAGTTTGCGAGAGGAGCTCCCCTAAACACTCGCGTTTAATGAGTACATATTATATATAGTAAATAAAAACACACATATAAAACATTATCAACCTATTATCTATGAAGATTCAAACAAAACCGAGCAAGAGAGGTTCACCGAGTTGTGATACAGATTGGAATTCAATGACCACTGTTTGAGACGGAATAAGCGACACGTGTGTTAGGGTTTTCTTGTGAGTATGAGGATAGAGGGGTGGCTAATTCCAAGAAATATGCAGTTGAGTTAGGAGGAATAGGAGAGGAAATAACCAAGTGAGACTAGCGAATAATGAAATATGCAACAAACTAGTGAACCATGAAATATGCAACAACACTTTTACACACCTTAACTAGTTATTCTATAAATTACGGAAAAACTAGCTTTTCTATGAAAAAACTAGTTACTCTATAAATTAACTAATTACATGTAGTTAAAAGTTTGTAATAAGTTATATTATTCATCTATATTAAACAATTTGGTGTTACATTAGGGCCAGGATACTTAAAACTAAATATAGTCTTGGGTGATAAAATAAACAATTATAAAATCTTTGTCTTTTATCAAATTTAACAATTTTAATAATAATTAGTTTCAAAACTGCTAGATTGTCATTTGGAAATTCTTTAATTCAATAAAGCTATTAATTTTTACACTCCTATCACTTAGAAGGTTAATTCTACTAAAGCTAGACAGGTCAAAAGAACAAAATATGAAGTGAAGTAATTGTATTAATTAAACAAAGTTTTATTATTATTATCATCATCACGTATTACTACCCTTTCGGGTTATACGCATTTACGCTAATGTGTAATGGTAGGGTGATTGTGAGATGAAATGGAAGACTTACAATTTAACGTGGAATCCGAACCACGATGGACGCCTGGCATTCCACACATCCACAAGTTGTGATTAATACACATCTTGTCAGAGGTGAAGGAAGGGTTTAGTAATCAGATAAATCTGTGCCGGGACCGAGGATTGAACTCCGGAACCCCATTACAAAAGTTTGGCACCTTACCCATAGACCGCTAGGTCAGCGTAAATAGTTATAAAACCTGATTCTAAATTTTAAAAAAAAATGTTATTCTACTATTAAATCATTTATTACAACAAGGACTACTAGAATCGCACTTGGAATTGCATTGCACATTATTTTTGAAGCAAGTACACTTTTTGCTGTCACACTGTTTTTGCATGAATATTTTTTGAATCCTTGACCAGTACCGGTATTTTTAGCTGTATCAAAGGACCGTAGTGAGGTCTCGATATTAAGTACTTATTCAAATGTTATTAATTTTTGTGACCTGGTGGTATAGTGGTAAGCTGTCGGACTTCTATGCTGGGGGGTCCGGGGTTCAATCTTAGGTCCCAGAAAAGATTTATCTGATCACGAAACCCTTCCTTCACCTCTGACAAGACGTGTATTAATCACAACTTGTGAATGTGGGGAATTCCAGGCCTCCACCGTGGTTCAGATTCCACGTTAACCTGTAGGTCCTCCATTTCATCTCACAATCACCCTACCATTACACATTAGTGTAAGTGCGTATAGTCCAAACGGGTAGTAAGACACGGTGCTAATAATAATAATAATAATTGTTGTTCATACAAATGGAACTGGGACCAAGAATACAGCTGCTTGATGGACCATTTCTTATTTCCAACCTAAAAAAAAATCCTTTGTTGGTTTTTTCCCCATTACAACAGCTAAAACATATCTGGCGTATCCTCCTCCTCTCTCAACTTCAGGTCCTGGAATACGGACTGTAATGCCTTCAGGGGTCTCAGAATGAGACTTCTCTGACATAAATTTAATTTTCTTAGCATGACCTTCCAAACATACTTTAGCTTCTCGTCTTTCTTTCTAGATTTTAGTTTTATTTAAACACAGCTTGCAAACCACCCTTACAGTTTTATTTTTCAAATGAAAGTCCAAATGAAATATGGGAACAGGCTGTTCACATTTCCGACAAATTTGTTTCTCCTCGCGATCTTTTTAACAAAAGACACATATTTAACACTTTCATTTGACGTGGTTTCTTCAACCAAAATTTCACTATCAGGCTTAGATGAAGTACTTGATACATTCAAAGCATTATTTAATTGTTCTTCATCCTCCACATAATCAAATAGGCTACTTCTTTCGGAATAGTAGTTGTTTACAGTCCAACTTTAGGTGCAGAGTCATACATAACCTCGTAAGAGGGCCTCTCAATACCAGAGTGAAGAGCTCTGTTTTTCATAAACTGAATAAATTTTAGCCTGTTACTCCAGGAAGTGGATTGAGTGTCCTGCATACAAGTTGTAAACATGATTTCTATGTCCTGGTTAGCCCTCTCGACACTACCTTGGCTCGGGCTATGCGTCGGTTTATCATGAACGATCTTAAGCTTTGGACAAGCTATTTTTAAGTCATAGATAAGTTTATTACAAAATTCTCTCCCAATGTCGGACTGAAGGATACATGGAGCGCCAAACAACAGGAATATATCAAGAAATTTCTTAACAGATTCTTCTGCTCTTTTTGTTTGAAGAAGTCTTAATACAAGTTTAGTAAAATGGAATTGATAAACTAAAATAAATTTATAGTTTCCATCAGGCTGAGACTGAAAATCTATCAGGTCTACTTGACATCTTGAGTTCAGATGTGAGAACACCATGAGTTTAACAAAAACACCTTTATTTCCCATCTTTCTTTTTTGTTGTCAAGGCTCACAAACACTCAACAAAAATCCTTAGGTCATTTTGAATCATATTTATATAACGACGACTAATTCCCTTTATCGTACGGTTTCTACCAACCTGCCCAATGGATAAATACGTTTACTATAAGATATAAAACAATGCATCGCTTGGAGAATAAAACACATCAGGTTTTGCATCTGTCACTGGCAATATTAATTTCTCTACTCATTGAACTTCAAGGACATAATAACGTTGAAGTAACCAATAGTCACATGGTAGGGCCTACCTTCTTGTCAGCTATTTTATATTTCTATCAAACTTGACAACTCATCATGGGTAAGTAAAGCACTGTTCTTTTTCACGTGACGCTTACTCAGTAAATATTCAAATCTCTCTTTCATTACCACATTTTTGTTTACATTACTCACACTTGTAGAAGTCACTGAGTGAAACAATCCTTCAAAGAAATAGATTATATTGTGAAGCCGCCTTTATACGAGGACAGTTGAGCAGGTTAGTAAACTAGCGCCAGTTGAACTTGCCTTAAACCATATTACTGTAATAAATAAACCAGATCATGTTCCAAACATTAAATTATGAAATTTATAATCTGTTATCATAATTTAACAAGTTAAAATCATCGTGGACAGAATTATATTGCAATGTTGTACTACACCATTGTTACAAGATATAAATAAACTTTCATTTTAAACTTTAACGGAATAGGGGTTCGTTATTCTATGAAATAATTAGTTAAAGCATACAATGCAACATTATTATACACTTTAACTGACTCAGTCAGGTAGTTCATGAAATACCTAGTTATTTCATAAAATAACGGATTTTACACTTTAACGGTAACACAAACATTAATACTTTTTAATACAGGCATTATATTTACTTGGAAAAGAGAAAATACCGGTATTTTTTTTATTATATATTAAATTATTTTATGATTATTTTATCGTATTTAGAAATATTTAACTAAATAAAATATTTGTGATG
The DNA here is from genome assembly GCA_902151425.1 of Timema shepardi. NCBI lineage: Eukaryota > Metazoa > Arthropoda > Insecta > Phasmatodea > Timematidae > Timema > Timema shepardi. Next base: position 235,054 of record CABFVX010000568.1, read on the forward strand.
CACCATTGTAAATAACTTTGTTTGCGTCATGATCAGTCACATGGTTTAAATTTGTCAGTCGCTATTTTGAAGCAATATTCGTTATGCCTTTTGTGAAAGTGCCGTGAATGATAATTCTTTTGAGTGGAATAAAACAATTAATAAGCTTTGTGCCCGGAATCAAATATATAAATAATATTGACCTGAATTACTCTGGTTAACTATCACATTTATACATTACCATATGATTTTTTTTATTACATTCATCCAAAGTGAAGGATAACATCTGTTGGCGTAAGGGATATATTAGGGACTATTTTTTAGTGATTTTTTGAGCTTTCATCCAAGTAAACTAAGGTCTTGAATGTACTATATTTAATTTTGAATGCATTCAACTACATTTATATTACCATTTATTTATATTTCTCCAAACACAATACTTAGGGGACGGCCAAACTGAGAGAGCGACTGAGCGCACGCGCGCGAAAGATAGACTTGATTTTTTTCCTAGCGCGCGTGCTCGACACAGTACAATCTAGCTTACAGGCGCTAGGCAATATTATTGTATGTCGGTTCATTGAGTGTTAGCAAAACTTCCCATTTTTATGTATATATATAAAATTGATATGTTAAAGTACTTCAATATTATCAAAGTAGGCCTTTACAAATAAGAATCACCATTATCGTGGATAGAGGATGAGAAAACCACAACAATAAATCACTTGACAAAAACCACCTTCACTTCACTGAGACAAAATTCGAACCTTTGCCTCCTTGACAACAACTATAAAGAGCTATTTTCTAATCACGCGGTTGCTCGCTCGCTTGTCAGTCTGGCTGAGACCTTAGAAGAAATCCCATGACCATTATATATGTTACGGCAGACAAACGAGACTGATTTCGATAAAAAAAAAATTATCTTTTAACTAGGAAGCTGCCAACGAAAACGAATGTTTTCTTTTTTGTGTCAGCTCGTTCTCTGAAGTGAGATTGCCACACAAATGTTATCAGTCAGGATTCTCGAAAAGGAGACAAGAATTTATCACTCCACTGCTTGCTGACACACTCTCACCTCTATCTCTTTCTCTACATTTTTATACTCACCGACACTGTAAAGTCGCGTTTATTAAAAGAAAAATATCATAGATTAGATTGTGAGTGAGCGACTAAAAAGTAAAATAGAACACATTGCCTGTAATGAGAGGTGGCCAGACTGGAGCGAGGGCGCGCGCTTGGAAGATAGAACTTGTTGTACTCTTTAAGCGCACGCCCTCTACCCGGAACAGTCTAGCTTACAGGCGCTACGTAATTTTTGTATGTTGGGTCATTGAGTGGTAGGAAAAGAAAACTTCTAAATTTTACATGATATTTGACTTTTTTATAATTATTATCAATAGGTTTAGCACACTTGCTACTAACGGCCTCTATTAATTGGTAAGATCATAAACCATACCTATATAAATATATATGTAAAACTGAAATGTTAAAATACTTATATATTACAATCAAAGTAGGTCTTTACAAATAAGAATAACAATTAGCGCAGATAGAGTAAGGTAAAACCACAAAAATAAATAGCTTGTCAAAAACCACCCTCAGTTCATTTAGCCAAGATTCGAACCTTTGCCTACTCGTCAATACCTGTCGAGAGCTAGGTGCTAACCACGCGCTCCCTCGCCAGCTTCGCCACGCAGTCGCTCAGTCAATCAATTGTCAGTCTGGCCGAACACTTAATTGAATGTTGGTTCGTTATAAGCTCCGTTGGCCGTCAAGACTTAATAGAGCGATAGATTGGGTGCATTTAATGTTGTTTCGTTATAAGTTTCGTTGGCCGTAAAGACTTAATAGAGCGATAGATTGGGTGCATTGACTGTTGTTTTGTTATCCGCGGGCCGCACAAAATCACAGATCGGGCCGAGAGTTTGACAAGCTTGCGCTAGAGTAATGCTGATATTTACAATATTGTATTTATATCTTATATTTAGTTTAGTAATATATCCATCGTCAGTATTATAAGAAATTTTAATTCTATTGTTAGCTTCGTTCAAAGTTTTGTATTTCCTGGATAAGAAGAATAACATATTCACTGATTGTGTGTTCATGAAAGCCTTCATTCATGCTGCAGTAAAACTACTGGATGAATTATAAGATGGACACTATATTTTCTACTATTAATATTGTTCAGCTATTAATAGGCACTATAACGCTTCGAATTGAGATAATGGCGACAGATTTAATCAAACACCCTGGGCAGATTTAGAATCCTTTTCTTCCTTGGTTTATAATATAAATTAATTAAATTATGGGGTGGGTGTCAAACAAGGACTGCAATTTAGTCGTACAGACAAATCTGAAGAAAGATAGCATAAAAAAGCAGTGCACTTATAAAATTAAATATTTTAATTTGAAAATATACATTTAAGTTGTTTTGTTGGGTTTTTTTTTTCTAGAAAGGGGTGAGGGGCGAATAGGATAAAAATAAATCACAGTAGTGTCGAAAACATTGGGTGATCAAGAGCATTAGATTATTACTTATATAAATGCTTCTTGGCAACATTTACTTGAAGCTTCTGGTATTAGTTTAGCTTGACAGCTTATCTTTACCTCCGCCACTATCCCTAATACCTAGCTTCTCTATATTCGTGGGTTGGCTTTTAGCCAGCGAGATTTAGTTTATCCCTTCATAAACCTACGGCTTCCACAATGGAGTTAAACTTTATTAAGTCCTGGAAAAATGTTAGGTAGAGGGGTGGTCCACTGTGCGTTAGAACGTCCATATCTACTGCTCACTTGATACGAACCCTGAACACTTCTTCTTGTATCCTCTCTGAATAGTGGTTGTTTGATAAAGTTAACTCACATCTGTGGTAGAATGGTCGAAGGCAATGGTTGCTTAACTTTTTGGGTATTGGAACTTCTTATAAAATGTCATATTGTTCCATTTGAGATAAAAATACCGTAGATATTCTAAACTTGAGAACACTCTTCAATTATGTTACTTTGAAAAGTAAGCTTCAGGTAGCTCGTGATTGACCGCTCGGTAACGGAGAGATAGGTGTTCGAATCCCGATACCATAGTTTTTCCAAAACGTTTCCCACGCCCACTCCACAACATTGTGGGTACGTTTTCTTTAAGCTCTTCCTTATTCAGCCTTAGCCATAAATATGCGTAGAACTTGAATGGGTTGTATTACACAATACAAAAATAAATAGTGTATTATTCTGGTAAGGCTACTCAAAATGTGGCATATGTGACTCAAATATTTATTTTGGATTACTTTTTAAAACGAGAATAACCTCTGACAAGACATCTTGTGAATGTGGGGAATGGCAGGCCTCCACCGTGGTTCGGATCCTACGTTAAACTGTAGGTTCTCCATTTCATCTCACAATCACCCTACCATTACACATTAGCGTATACCATTACACATTAGCGTAAGTGCGTATAACCCAAACGGGTAGTAAGACGCGGTGCTAATAATAATAATAATAATAATAATAATTAAAACGAGAATACACCACCTGCACCGGTGGGTACGTGGACAAAGGTGCCAGTTTTGTCTTTTCTAGCTTTCTGTTGAATAAATATCAGAGTTCGAATCCCAGTCGCTTATGGTTTTCCATAAATAGTTTCTTACTTAACTCCTCTTCACGCTGGACGCAAATGAGGATACACTTACTCAAAATTATACCTTCTTACTCAATTATCTATTAGTATTAATAAACGACTAACCCGGATAAATAATAATATGTAGGGTAAATGGTACGACACAACAGTATGCGAGTGCATACACTTTCTCATACAATCTATAGAGTTTGTACGCGGTTACACTACCTCTAAATATACAGTAGCTCCATGGCTTCTTTGGTACTGACTGAAAGATCACCGCTGACAGCTAAAAGCTTTGAAAAGTTACCAGACCAAATTATGTATCCCTACGCCGAATCATATGATCTGCAAAAACATGTGTTTAGCAGCTGTCACTTCTGACGGTCAAAATTTAGGTATATACCTAAATGTTGGTTGTCAGAAGTCAGCTGTGATCTGTCAGTCAGCACAAAAGAAGCCATGGGGCTACTGTAGCTTTCCTAGTCTCTAAGCCCGCTAGCGTAATTAATACATCGAAGGATAGCCCAAACAAATAGTTAGATGCGGTGCTAATAACTATATGGTTTGTGTTACACACATTTAATTAAATTCATCATTAGTAAATTATTCTCTAATAATATTTTTTTAAGAAAATGAACATATTATATTCTTATTTATCGTGTAAATAACCCCTCAGATATACATTTTGAAAACAGACGTTGTAATAATTTACCAAAAATATTACACTATCAAAAAAACTAGTCATCAGTAGACATAAGCTACAATTAAATTAATTTTGCTCTGTAAAACCAGTATACCGTGCCAATTAACATGTCAAACACACCCCTAATTATAAATTTCAAACAAAACTGATTTGCTGGATTAAAATAACCAAGCTATTATATTTGGATATAGCCGCATCTAACTATCATATTGTTTAAATAGAAAAATGACACCTGGACTGAGTTCGGTTCCCTTGTACATATGTCATTTTTCAATCTAAAGAATATTATTAAAGCTGTTTTTGAAAAAGAAAATTGAATTTCCAAAAAAGTCATTATGAATCAAACTACGGTTCTTAATTTAAGGGGTAGTATAAAAAACACCCAAGTATGACCGTATAAATATCAAGTTTGAACAAAATCCATCAAACCTTTTCAACTGTAGCAAAAGAATAAACTGACTGAAATTTAAAACTCCCATTTTTGGGTTCGGGGGCACATAAAAGTCAAAATGCATTATTATAATACCGAAAAAAACTTTCACGATTACAATGCTTTTTATGTATAAGAAAGTAGACCTATGTATTTTTATTATATTTTATTGGTGATGGAAAATTTGTTTGGCCATTTTAAAATATACATTTTGGCCTGATTCTTTTTTTATGTTTAGACATTTTTGTCAAGTGTATTGTTAAACTTTGTTACCATTTTTTAACTCTTCATTAGCTAGCCTTTTCATATGCCTCTCACGAGATCTAAATGGTTTGTTAAATAACATATAATTAGTCACCAGTAGGTAAGTCGAAGTTCAGTGGACGCTTTGTGTTATTAATGGCGTTTGTGGTATTTAACAACGTGACTACATTGATAAATAGTACCGATCTCGTAGCACCTGTAATAGTTTGTGTGTAAACATTAAATGTAGCACACAACACCATAATTCAAGTTTGGAATGGGAAAGCCAAATTATACAGCACTCAGTTTATGAGTCTATTCATTATGGTTTACAGGAGGATATAGTTTTCACCAACACTTTACCACAAATCTACCATTCACCATTCAAAACCTTAATAAAAGTAAAAACAAATAATTAACAAAACTGGTTAAAAAAACTGTACTTGTATACAAAACGCCCTTTTCACCACATAATTAATTAATTCCCTTAGTGAAAAAACTTTATATATACAAATAAATGAATATTTTGTAATAGTTAATTTTTTTTTAACAACAAAGTAAATATGGCATTCATTCACCATCGCTAACTGGTTCGTAAGGTACTCTTTTGTATAAAATACTAGCCTTGCATAAAGTGTTTCTGTAAATGTTTGTTTTGGAACAAGATCTTTTGTGTCTGTAGTTTGTTTGGTAGAAAGTTCCATATTTACAGTCTCATTTAGTTAGGAAGGACATTTATGGAGAGTTATAAATTATACTAACACAATTTTCATATATTTTTATTTTGAGAAAATCGACTTTTTTCTCTTTTTGTCCTTCAGTAAACTACCCTTAATTTTAGGATTAGATAATCAATTCCAAAAATCCCTTGAGGCAACCTTATGAAAACCCTAGCTACCAAGTTTTAGCCCGATAGGTAAAATAGTTTAGGCTCTAGTTGTAGGTACAGACCGACAGACAGACGGAAAGTCAAAAACAACATTTTTGGACTATTTTTTTATTATTATTAGTATTAGTATTATTTATTAGTATTACTAGCAGTCCCGCACGGCGTTGCCCGTGAACCACTGTAGTATAATAATTATATAAGCTTGACAACCCCCCTCCC
>CABFVX010000568.1:241592-265047 GCA_902151425.1 Timema shepardi
CACTGTGGTATAAGAATTATATAAGCTTCACAACCCCCCCTCTCCCCCCTCCACGCTGCCCGTTACACACTGGTATAAGAATTATATAAAGATATTTAAAAAATGTCTAAAAATTATAGAAAAATGTTAAGGGTGGACAACCCTTATCACTAAGGGGTATGAAAAATAGATGTTGGCCGATTCTCAGACCTACTCAATATGCTCACAAAATTTCATGAGAATCGGTCAAGCCTTTTCGGAGGAGTACGGGAACGAACATTGTGACACGAGAATTTTATATATAAGATTATTAGTATTAGTATTAGTATTATTTATTATTATTATTAGTATTAGTATTATTATTAGCACCACGTTTAGGTTATATGCACTTACACTAATGTGTAATGGTAGGGTGATTGTGAGATGAAATGAAGGACCTAGAGTTTAACGTGGAATCCGAACCACGGTGGAGGCCTGGCATTCCTCACATTCACAAGATGTCTTGTCAGAGGTGAAGGAAGGGTTTGGAAATCAGATAAATCTGTGCCGGGACCAAGGATTGAACCCCGGCCGCCAGCACAGAAGTCTGACACCTTACCCCTAGACCTTTTTTTTTTATTTGGGAGGTCATGAAACGTCAAGATTCATCAAAATCTTGAGTTCGATCTTTAGATAATCACAATACTTTCTCTACTGTAAGATAGCGAGAAAGTAAAAAAAAAAATGGCAAAAATGTAGATCTACAGGATAGCTCAAAAAGAATGCATTATTTTGAAATGGGTGGTAGTAATTGTGAGAAGGAAGGTCAGCGACAAGATTAAACTACCTGTGAGTGGTTCTATTATCATAAATATATTGTTCAGACGGTTCAGTTTTAGCAGACATGTCTCAGTGGAACGTTGAGCATCGCGTTTTTACCTTCGATCAATTCTTTAGAAATAATTATTCAATAGCTACAGTCCAACGTGTTTTCCGTCTACAGTTCAATGTTGCGTGTGATGGGGCGCTACCTGATCGTAACACACAGTTTTCCGATGGGTTGAATCATTTCGCTAAACTGGATCAGTTATGAAGAGGAAATCAACTGGCCGTCCCCATATGGCTCGGACTCCAGGAAATGTCAAGTGTGTGAGAAGGTCGGTTCCTTGACGCTCCCGTAGGCGTAATACACCAACTTCGGTTCTGTCTCGTCGCTCGCTGCAGCGCATTCTAAACGACTAGTTAAAACTCCACCCGTACAAAATTATGATTGTGCACAGTTGCTTCCAGGTGATTATGTACAACGCAGACTGTTGTGTGAAAGAATGCTTGAAATGATTTCTTCTGATGATATAATGAGCATGATGAGTGATGAAGCACATTTCCATTTGGATGGTTATGTGAAAAAGCAAAACTGTAGATTTTGGGCAGCAGAGAACCCACACGATTTACTCCCCAACACGTAATCTCGCGTTTCAGCGATGTCCATTGGTTTCCACGCTCACCAGATTTGTCTGTCTGTGATTTCTTTCTTTGGGGTTACCTGAAATCGTAAGTCTACGTTCGAAAACCTTGAACAGTAGATGAGCTGAAAAATGCCATTCGCGAAGAAATGGCAAGTGTGCCAGAATAATTTTTAAGTGCAATTCAGAACTTTCAGGAGAGGCTCCGGATGTGTGTACGTTAAGAAGGATGACATCTTTCCGATATAATATTCTGTAATTATATAATCACTGTACACGCGTAGAAGATACATTTATTACAGATTGTCTTGGTGTTAGTAACAATTTTTCATATTTAAAATCAATGAAGTTACACCTAATTTAAAAACATGTGTTCTTTTTGCACCACCCTGTATTAAACAAATCAATATAGTAGGTTATATACATATATAATTTTTCTGCACTTATACTTTTTCTTCTTTAATTTTTGAACTTTTACCCCTGATGACAAAATGGCCATCATATTAGCTGGTGCCTATCAGATCTTCTATCTACATTCTTTGTTTGAAGAATTAATTACCTAGATTGGGGGAATATTTTTTATTTTTATTGGAAAGTTTTATCGTTGATTCACATTTCAATCAACAATACAGACTATAAATCACAAATTTAAGGGTTAATAGTCAATTTCACTAAAATATTTACTTACGTTTTGTTTTGCAAATGAATTAAAAATTAAACAATTATTTTTAAATATGTTTTGGTATATGTTATAATTTCAAAAATTGATAAAATGATCTTGAAATGTGTTTGAATAGATATTTTAATCTTTCAACTATAGGCTAAGTTTTGGTGCTCATTTTATCAAATAATAGCACAATACTAATAAGTCCAACTATGTTTCCATGTTGCCACTTGATTTTGAAAGGATAGTATTTAAAAGTAATGTTTTGTGACCTACTTCGGTGGCCACATGGTCGTGGTTATTATTCTCGCAGTAGACAAGACTGTCAATGACGGGTAGATTGAGGCTTGAATCCCGGTCGGGTGTACTGTGTTTTTTCCCCAAAAATATTTTCCACTCAGCCTCCACAAAAATGTGAATGCACTTCCTGTAAATATAATATTCCTCATCCCTAATTCATTGGTGTAATTATTAAATAAGCGCTAACCTAAACGGGTAGTAAGCTGCGGTGTTTGGAAACTATGTTTTGTGTACTCCATTTATCTTCTATCTATGTCTCTCTGTGTGTCTCTCTCTCTGTCTCTCTCTCTCTCTCACACACACACACACACACATATACACATACACTCACATACACACACTTATTTTCTTTCACACATTCTCACACACTTTCACACACACTCTATCTCACTTTCCCAAACATTCTTTATCATATAAACACTATTTCACACACACTTTATCTATTAGACACACATTCACACCCATTTAAACACTAACATACACGCTCGTGCTTACTTTCTTTCTCACACTGTCTTTATTGCACAATTTCTCTCTCACACACATTTGTTCATTCCCAGTACATCCCTTTTACAATAATCTCTTATTTACACGCAATCCCTTTCATACACACACACACACTATCTCACTATCACTTGATAACACTCATTCGCTTAATCTAACTTTCTCACACTCACTCTTTAACACTAACAAACTCAATCTCACACTCACACACACATACACACACCTCTCACACACATTTTCTCAATATCTCAATTTATCACTATTACTCTCGCTCTATTATATCTTGTATATTATAAATAAGCCCATTTCCGGTAATTGAAATTACGAGAAAACGGCTAAATCGATTCCAACAAATAAACACTAATTTTAAAGATTAGGGGCTCAGGTTGTCGGCAAAAACAGTACCCTAAAACTAAAACCCAACCTACCTTTTTTTTCTTCTGTGTGAGCAGTGGATCATTTGCACAATCATACTTTGCTTACATCACCATGGAAACCAGGATTCATGTATAGTTTTATATTGGTAAATAAAATATTTATATTTGTTTAAAAATGATAAAAGCTTGATCCTGACTTGAGTGGCTTGGGGCAACGAATAGATAGAGGGCTAGCATATGAGTCGTTTTAAAGTTATCATCGTGACTTGGAGGAAAATATTAGATTTAATTCAAATTAAACACAGAAAATTAAATATATATGTAAATTTAATAGCATCTGAGGAGTAAACTTTTAATTAGAAAGTTGAGTGCGGCCATCGCTGCGACGATCCACTAGTAGCTTACCAGAACGCCCGAACAGCTATGATCTCGAGTTGGGACTTATGTTCATGGAATATTTTCTTTGTTTTTAATATACAAACATAAAAATAATAAATAAAATAATAAATTTTGACTTGTGACGTTTGTTTGGGGATAAAGTTGTCTCTGTCACTAACATACACACGCAGATATTATAAGCCAACATAAACCAAAAACTGTCTTGTTTCAAAGAGATTCCATTTAAATATTATTGTGCCGATACTGTACTTAAAAAAGAGATGACTTCTATTAATTTAAGCTTATACATCTATAAGTATTACAAAAAGTTAGATTATTATATTAATTCTAATTCAAATAAGCTTGCACAGCTCCTTATCAATAATTGGTTTCAACTTAATTTCATCTAACTAGTCAGATTAGTTCTAGTATTTTTCTTGTTTAATAGGAAAATACCAATATCGGTGGTTACACAGACTAAAATATGTAAAGCTGGTTTGTCACTGAAGGAAATGTGGATGTAATAGGGGTGGTTTTCCCTAAATGATTTCCTACTTTCCTTCCACGTGAAATGTAGTGTAATAAAATGCGTATATCCCGGACGGGCAATAAGACGCACACCAAAATTAAATAAATACAAAAATGAATATATTTGAACTTTTATGCAACAATCACGTGTATGTGTGGGTAAGTTGTCTATTTAACTTATTTTTTACATTTCTTACTAATAGTCCGTATGTATTAACATTTATTGGATAAGGATAAGGATGGTAGAATTTTAAAGACATATTCTCACATTGACATAGAAGATTATTTATTTAACACATTGAGTTAACCCTCCTGGAGTCCGAACCTGAAGCGTAAAAGATTGAATGCTAAATTTTCTCAGATTTATAAATCACAGTTTCAAAGATTTTCTGAGCTTCACTTTACTTCACTTTTTTTTTCGCTTTCTCAAATCAGTTTAACAATACCTATTGTGTTTTCTAAGATTTACGATCTTGTATGAAACTAGATGATGAGAACAGGATCTTTTTAAAAGATATCCCTGACCCTGAGATACAGTTTCTAAAGGTAGTGAAAGCGACCTTGACCTAATTCTTTTTATCAAGGGAAATTGACAAAGTAAGGCGGACAATCCTTTGGGGTCGTGGGGGCAGCAAGATAACTTTAGTATACGACCAGACTGGGCAAGTGACTAAAAATAAAATAGAACGTCCTTTCGAGCCGGGACAGTCTAGTTTACAGGCACTGGGCTATATGTATGGCGGTCCATTTAATTATAGGAAAACGTCTCAATTTGACATTATATTGGACATTTTTATATAATTATCGATAGGCTTAGCACACTTGCTACTAACGTCTTAATTTAATTGGTAAGAACAAAAACTTTACATATATATATAAAGGGCAAAGGTCCGAATCTTGGCTCAGTGAACACAGGGTGGTTTTTGACAAGTGATTTATTGTTGTGGTTTTACCATACTCTCTCTTTGCTAATGGTGATCATTATTTGTAAAGGTCTACTTTGATTATAGTGTTGAAGTATTTAAACATATCAGTTTTACTCATATATATCTCCATATTCATATACATCTAGATATATACATATCAATATACATATATATCCATTTACCTCCGTATACATATATATCTATATCCATATGCATATATATATGCATATGGATATAGATATATATGTATACAATATATATGAGTAAAACTGATATGTTTAAATACTTCAACACTATAATCAAAGTAGACCTTTACAAATAATGATCACCATTAGCAAAAAGAGAGTATAGGAAAACCACAACAATAAATCACTTGTCAAAAACCACCCTGTTTTCACTGAGCCAATATTCGGACCTTTGCCTTTTCGTCAACAACGAGCGAGAGCTATGTACTAATCACGCGCTCGCTCGCTGGCCAGTTTGGCCACCCAGTCGCTCAGTTGCTCGCTCGCACGCTTGTCATTCTGGCTGAACCCTAAATACGCCTATTGGAGGAGTACTCGTGGTCAAGCCATCAATCAGATTGGACGTGTGATAGTTAAACGGTACGTAGTTGACATTATCACTCTTACAGGGTTTTAGCATAAATCATATAGAGAAATAGTAACTCATAATGTGTTATGTTAACCACGATTATTTCAATAAACCAAACTAAATTAATAACTCTAGTATCCATTCATACAAGATAATTCATTCAAAACTGAACGCAACTAAACAACTTAACAGCATCAGATAAAGGTTGAAGAACACCCATATAACCTCATTTTTTAGGACCTTTACGAAACTTAACGTTCTAATAAAGTTTAAAAAAAAGCAACACCTACCACAATACAGTTGTTCAGTTCCAAATGAATAACCCGTATGTGCCATAACCTCATAAATTAATAGCTAATAATAAGGATCGTAGCTACCTGGTGTTCGAGCAAAGTAAAATAGCACCAATATATAACTAGTGCAAGATAATAAAGGATGATCAGGTAGTATACTAAACTAGTCAAGATCAGAACCAAGGAGGCCCGGTCTAGATATTATGCGTGCCAATAGATACCTCGAAATACCTGTCATTCGCAACCCAGACGATAAGAACTTGACATAATAAGTCCAAGTGCCCACAGATGTCAAAATGATTAAATGAATTGATGTATTTCTAACCAACATAGAATATTAATAGACACTCAATAAGGAATCTTACTAAGCTTTGGTTTTATATGCCTCTCTACAATCCTTTTGGGGACAATGTTTCTTAAAATTTTTGTCAAGTAATAATTTGGAGCATCTTTGAAACCATTTTAAAATCGATATAAATCGTTTTATTATATCTAGAAAACATTTAAATATGTCAGTTTAGTTTTGAAGCTTCAATTCAAAACTCTTAAAACAATCCTTAATATTAAAAAAAATCGATTATGACTTCTTTTTTTTTNNNNTTTTTTTTTTTAGGAAAGCTGTATCTATGTTTCTTACAATATAACCTAAACTTAAAAGTATATTTCACGTTAAACGTCGCTGAAAATGAGTTAATTCTAAAGGTTTCATACAATGTTTTAAAATTATAAATCTTATATATTGGATTTTTAATTCTATAGGGATATGATGAAACATTTAAGCTCGATTTTGATGTAACCGTATTTTAAAATAAACTATCATTTCTTAAATAACATGGTATTTCTGAACGTCTGCAATGCGTATGACCACTCTGGTAGGTGGAATCCTTAACCTGTTATTAATGTTTCTCGGATGACCATATTAACCGGATTTAATATATTAAATAATTTAAAAAATCCTCTTTGTGTTATTTTATTGAAACTCACTACAGTTGTTCATACAAAGATAAATAATTGGTACGGAACTCCTCACGGACTTTCTCGCTCTATTGTTTGAAAATGGAGATATTTACTCAAAACTCGTAATATATAGAAACGAAATAATACAATAGCAAACCCAAGCATAGATTGCACTATACTTATGTAAAAAAAAATTAGGCCCGGTTTTAAATTTTTAAATTTTGTTTTTAAAGAACTAATGTCCTAATTTGTATATTTGGACCGTAAAAAAGATCAATATTGGGTCCCCAAGGGTCAACACTTCCGGTTAAAATTTTCGACAGTTTATTAGATGTTTCAAATCTTCATGCCATCGCATTGCTATTAAATTCCTCATTTATACATTTTGACCAATAAAAAATGTAGATATTGACTATTGAGTCTAAAATGGATATAGATCATTGTTGTACAAACATTTCTCCTAAGAGGTTTAAGGAAAAACAACATAAACATTTAGAGACTTACTTATATTTAATTACTCGATGGCATTTGATAATTATTGCATTAAAACTTAAGTAGTATCTCTTTACAACTAAAGCTCACAAAATTATATTCATATATCTGCCAATATCTCAAAAACTGTTGGATTTATATTTTTTATTTTTAATAGTACTTCAATTTTGCAATAATAAGTTATTTAGTATTTCAAATAGTTGCGGAGATACGGAAGTTTCTGCTTCTGTAAAGTACCCTATAATTCATTTTCATGGTAAAATAAAAATAGCCAGTTTATTTAAAATCTCAAATCAACATCTAAATACGAATTTTAATCAAAATCGTTAGTCAATTTTGAGAAAATCGATTTTTTCTCTTAAATTTAAACAGACACACAGACAGACGTAATTGAAAATACCACTTTTTGGGGTTTGGGGGGGTTATGAGACATCGACATTCATCAACATTTCAGGTTAGATTTTCTTTTGCGGTCACAATACTTTTACCTTTTGTGTTCGAAAATTTAAAACATATATATATATATATATATATATTTACGTATAGCTTGAAAGTTATTGGTTTTATAAAAATATGCTTCTTGTAAAATATTTGTATTATAAAGAGACCTACATATTTGTAACGATAAGTAATTTTATAACTCAAATAGTTTAGGAGATATTATATAAAAAAAAGCTAATTTACGCTTCAGACTGGAGCTCTTAAAATCATTTTTCCGAAATATTGAGAGAAGCCATTTTGTTTGGAATATTTGTAAATTAAATTCATTCAAAATCGTTAGAGTTGATTTTGAGAAAATTGACTTTTTCTCTTTTTGCCCTTCAGTAAACTACTCCTTAATTTTATGGTTAGATGTCAAATTCCAAAAACACTTCGGGGCAAGCCTATGAAAACCCTAGATAGCAAGCCTTAGCCCGATCGGTAAAATAGTTTAGGCTCTAGTTGGAGGTACAGACAGAGAGACAGACAGATGGAAAATCAAAAACAACTTTTTTTGTATTCGGGAGGGGGAAGGGGGGATCCATGAAACGTCAAGATCCATCAAAATCTTGAGTTTGATTTTTTGTGACGATCACAATACTCTCTATACCTGTAAGATAGCGAGAAAGTAAAAAGGAACAAGGACTCTAAAACTTGATTTTACCCTGCATTTCGGGAGGCAGAGTAAAATTTAATTCAAGGTCTTGTCTGAATAGACGATGGGATATTAGAGTGAATTTATTTCAGTAGAAGCTCTTACGTGTAAATTAAAGTGAAATCGATTGGTGATGAAACCAGCTAAAACTATACAAAATAATAACTCTACTTACAGGTAGTCAATAGTAAGCAAAATAATGTAGCTATCGTACACTTGAAATAACTTAGGAAACAATTATTCAACTACAGACTTCAGTGGCCGAACGGGCTAAGGCGTCACTATCGTGTTAGACTGGCTAGTGATGACGGCGAGATCAAGGTCCAAGCCCCGGTAGGGTCTACTAAGATTGGGTTTTCCTAGCTGGTTTATCACTCTTCTTCCAAGCAATTGCTGCTATACTACCTCTAAAATGGTTCCTTCCTCATCCCTACTTCACTAGAATAATAATAATAATAATACATATGCGTACAACCCGAACAAATAGTAAGACGTAGTGATAAAAAAATAAAATAAAAAAACAAATTAGTCAACTGATACAAACACTACTGTAGATTATTACCTTTGTGACAACATAATGCAAAAATTTAGTAAATAAACTACATTGTGCAAATACGTTCGTCTCATCTTATTTGGTTTACAGGCTACGGGTAAATCTGTGTTGGAATTACGGCTAGTTGGTGTTGTATTAAATATGTTTTTCTTATTGTTCTTTTAGTTCCCTCTCCATACAAATACGGGTACAATTCCTTTAAATTATAACGCCCTTATCCATACTTTATGTTTTTTAAACTTCGATGGTCCTGACGAGCAGTAAGACAGATTTAAAAAAATGACAAAAAACTATCCATAGCTCACAAGTTGGACCAATAATACTATATAAATGTTTTAAAATAACACTACTGTTTAATTTGATCATTTCGTGACGTACCATATCAGTAACAAAAATATGGCCGCTTCAAAATTAATCTCAACAATAACTTGCATGTGAAATATTTACTGCCTTAAATATGCACACCCCTTCGAAGGTATTAACGATTTCTAGAATGAAATTAAAACGAATGTTTCTATGCTTGCGCAGCGTAGAAGAAATTTTATCTTGAGACTATTTATTAATCGCAGCTCAAGCCCAAAAACAATGGTTTCAATAATTCAAATACCAGTCACGAAAGAATTTAAAATCAATTCTAGAATAATTGGTCAGAGTTAGTGAAAATTTTAATTATAATACTAGAATCTTATACTAAACTAATAAAGGCTTTAAATAAAAAAATTAATATTAAATATTGAAATTTTCACTCTCGAAATTATTTTGATATCATTGTCAACAATCATTTATCAGAAAAGTAATTAAACTCAAGTTTGTTTAAAAAAACACTTTCCCTCCACGAAAATGCGGATACACTTACTCTTAATTCAACCTGACTAATCCCTAACAAATTAGAGTAGATTGTTTTTATCTTTTTTTTTAAATATAAAATGCTTAGCAGAATCTGGTACACGAACAAGATAAGATTCTTGAAATTTAAAATTGATTCTCTTATAAATTCTACTTTTTGTGACTGATCGTTTTTCTCCTAGTTGCTTAAGATATTCTTAAACTAAATACATCTACCGCGGTGGATAAAATGTCACCCAATATTAAATATCTTTACAATGCGTCAGTTAAAACTTTACGATAAGTATATTTTCATGCATGAAATATTTACAAAAATAACATAGAATGAGATATTTCTTTCAAAAGTGATTACTATTAAAAGAGTAGTTTGCATGAATTTATTCACCCAATTATGCAATCCGCAATAAAACTCTCCGACTAGTTTTCTTGGTAAGGATTAATCTAGAGTGGAGTTGAAGAGGTGCGCATAGCATAGATTAATTAATTATTCACTTTAATTTAGTTCCACGAAAATAAAATAGAAATATTAAACTATTGTTTCATCTTTCCACAGAGGAACCCAAAATAACACACATGTAGCAATTTCCCTGCTCACCAAGTATACTACAACTACTTTTATTTTGCACCACGTCTAAGATCCCGCCCAGACTATAATTATTTAACTACACTTATGTAGTATGAATAAATAATGTAAAATTTTATGATAAGCCTAAATGTACCCCCAGTTGCGGGGAGAAAAACTGAGAAACTGTTTAGGGTAACCGATTTAATAAACTCAGCCGGATTCTAATCCTGACCTACCCTTTACCAGAAAATTAAATCAGAGTAGATTTACTCCATATCTCGCGTGTCCACCGATACGTATTACACCATATCAGGTAATTTAAAGTTTGATAGATCCATTCATGATGGGGCAACCCTTTTATTGAGGTATAAAAGTTATTTGGAAAAAAAAGTTTCGTGGTCACTCAACTTACAAAATATGATTTGTTACTTTACAAGTGATTTAAATTGAATTCCCTTGCCCAAAGTAACAAAACATATTTACAAGTCAGATGAATAGTAAAGTGATTTTAGTAACTTTTCAACTATCAGAAAAGTTCATGTAAGTTTTGACCAAGAGTGTAAAAAGTTTTTTTTTTTACAAATGTTTGGATGTCTAAAATTAATAGAAATAAATCACGCCATATTTTTAAACGTTGACATGATATTAATAAATTTGCCACAGTTTACGGTGCAAAATTTATGATTCAATTATAATATTTTTAAAGATGTGGTAAAATTATTTATAGATTGTTACAATATACTATTTGGAATATTGGCCACAGTGATTAAATATTATTTGTGTATTGTCACTCTATTTATTTTTACTTTCCCCTATCAAGAGAACGTATTGTAATCGCGAGAAAAATCGATCTTGAGATTATGATAAATATTTACTTTTTATATGAAACCGAACACAAAAAGTTAAAACAAAATTTCTGTCCCTGGCAACGAATGCAAAGTAGTTGTATACATTTTGATCAAACTTGTTAGTTAGATTCTATAGGGCTATATACCTCGGGAATTTTTATTTTATTTTTTCGCTTGTAAATACACCATTTATGAAGGAAAACTAGCGCTCACGCTGGATTAATTTGCTATCAACTCGCCACCATTTGACTAATGTTTTCCCTTACACACAGGGCCTTTTTATGTGATATCGGTGAAGGTTGTTGTTATTGAGACGAGCCCGATGCTCGTTGCTTTTATTCACTGTGTATTTAAATTGTTTTGGTAATGTGTGAAAATAACTTTAATTCCGGAATCTGTACAACTCAAACGTCTCAAATACAGGGCAGTTTACTGTTGAGTGTTTTTTTATTAAAATGCATTTCTAAAATTTGTTTGACAAGAAAAATAGCACTCTATAATTGATCTTTTACCAAAAATTCGTTAAAGGGGAGTTAACAAATGGGATATATTTGAAAATTCAAAATATTTCGTTTGGCTCTAACGATTTTGTTTAAAATGAGTATTGTGAGGCACGGCAAATAATACTGTATGCTTGTTTATGGGCAGTTTACTGATGATTGATGCCTGATTTTTCAAAAACTTGTAATATTTTAAAACTGGCTCTAATGATTTGTTCCCAAATGTGTCTCTTGGGAATGTTTTACGTGACACATTACATTGTATGCTTGTTTCTGGGGTCGACATTTTTTTAAGGTTAGTTTACTAATGACTGATTTTTCAAAAACTTGTAATATTTTAAAATTGGTCTCAAATGATTTGGTTCAAAACGTATATGCTATCTAGTGAATTTTTTTAGAATATAAATATTTCTATATATTTGTTTTTCTTATATATATTTAATAATAGTTAACTTATAACTGATTTATGAAAAAAAAAATGATTTTTACATTCAAATATCAAGTAAAAGTACTTTAACCTTGAAAAAAATTGATCTCGAGATAGCAACGAATCTTAACGTTCTATGTGTGCTCAAACCCAAAAAAGTAGATTTTAAAATTATGGCTGTTCCATGTCTTGTCTATATGTCCAAGGCTATGGATCCTAAACTATTTGATGGATTTTGTTCAAACTTTATATTTGGATTTCATTAGGCTATTCCTCAGGAATATGTTTTTTATTCTGACTCCAACCCTCAAATTAAGAATAATTTACAGAAATGTAATATTTTTGAATTACACATTTTTCAAAAATCGTTCAAGTGATTTGGTTTAAATTGGATAGCTTGTGAGCATTTAACCTCAAAAATAATAGTGTATACTTGATTTTGGGGTAAAAATTGGTTATGGGGTTGTTTGCTTTTAAGTGATTTTAAAAAATTATAAATATTTTGAAAGTGGCTCTAAAATTTTTTGCTTAAAATATTTATCTGGGGAGTGTTTTACATAAAAGATAAATCTGTGAATACTTAATTTTTAGGGGGGGGGGGAGATATTTGTTTATAGGTAGATTAATGAAGACAACCTTTAATTTGAATATTGAAAAAAATGCCTAGGCGAGTTGACTAAAAATGGGTCTTTGTCATAGTTTTTTACAAAACAAATGATATATACACGTTTTACTAAAAAAAATCATTCGACAGTATTTTACTGATAAAATATGGGTTTTGTAAAATTAAATTAAAAACAAATTATCTTATTATTTTATTAAAAACTGGTATCGGCGTACTATTTTTACATAATAAATAATAATATAACTTTATCTTTTTAATAAATTAATTTAGTGGTAGTTTACTTAAGAAAATGTATGGAAAATTTGAAATTGTTTGAAATGGGTAACTGGGAATATTTTTTCGTGATATATAAGAATAATTTTTATTCTTATGATTAAATAACAACTAATTTTAGAGTAGTTTACAAGTAACTTATTTTTGTAAACTTGATATATTTTTTAAATACTCGAAACATTTGATTTAAAAGGTATATCTAAAGAATATTTAAGGTATCCCTTCTCCTGCCGACTCTACTATGCAGATTCTAATATGTTCCTGAGACACACCCTTTGTTCACGTGAAGCAGTGGCTAAGGACCAATAACCTAACCTAGCTTAACCCAACCTATTGGAGTTAAAATGCTTAGTGATAAAACAAAAATAACTAACGAAAATAATACTTATGATTACTTTTACAAATACATGTCGGTAAATGATATTATTTACTGATGATAGTTGGTAAAAGATAAACATTTAAACATAAACACCCTTTACTTAAACAAATTGCTTCAGTATCCATGCTTGAAGAAAGGGGGGATAGCTATTGTGCATTTGTATGTGGTGTATGTATTATACGAAAGGGATTAGTTTAAAAAAAAATCCACACACAAACACACGCATTGTTTCTTTATTTTTTCTACAACTCCCTAACCATCGCTCATAGTTTTGGAAATGTTTCTTTATATATTGTTATGACGCTGTGCCATGCGGAAACACTTGTTTTTACTATCGTGTTTCCTGCTGCTACCACTCCAAACTTACCTACGATAAAATATGGCCACCTACATGCAATTCATCTTGTCCTCTTTTCATCCACGCAACAATGAACTAAATACACACTCACTATAATGGACCATAGGTCCCCCTTTTAAAGTTATTGTTACTAAAATATATAAACAAATCACTACATTTCTTTCCAGACTAACCTCTTGAAACTAAACAAATATTTTGAATTTTTATAAATATTTTCACCACTTTTACTGACAAGTGAAATGTAAACCAATACTGATGCCTTCCTTTCCTATATACTTTATATATAATCATCCTTTATCAAATCATTATATAACGTCTTTGAAAATAAATTAATAGATTACAACATTTTAAATTTAAATTAATAACAGAACTATCAAAAATTAAAGATGAAGTTGGTTCTTCTATTTACAATTTGTCTCAAGTTTGCCGATGGAGTCATGAAGTCACAAACACTGATCGCCCATTTTCTCCATAGTTGTTGTTGTTATTATTATTATTATTATTATTATTAGCCCCTCGTCTTACTACCCGTTCGGGTTGTACGCACTTACGCTAATGTGTAATGGTAGGGTGATTGTGAGATGAAATGAAGGACCTACAGTTTAACGTGTAATCCGAACCACGGTGGAGACCTGGCATTCCCCACATTCACAAGATGTCTTGTCAGAGGTGAAGGAAGGGTTTGGTAATCAGATAAATTTTTGCCATGACCGAGGATTGAACCCCGGCCACCAGAACAGAAGTGTGACACCTTACCCCTAGACCGCCAGGTCACCGACATCTCCATAGTTAATCACATGTTGATAGTGACTCGCTCCGGGCGCTATTTTGAGTTATTTTCACCACGTTCAGCACTTAAATATTATAGACTCTATAGTAATTATGCTAGCGTTGTAGGGATGAGGAAGGTTGAATATAGTGTTTATGTACCTGTATTTGCATTGGGAGAGTGTGGGGAGTTATTTATGAAAAAACACTATTTGTACTCCCCACCTGGATTCAAACCAATATCTTCTGGTTTTCCATGCAACCACCGAAGCGGGTATTTTGCCCGTGTTAAATAAAGAGCACGCCACGAGCAAGTCGTTCTAGTAAGGTAATATTATAGAAAATAATGCACTAGGAGGCTATAAAATTGTTCAGACCTGCTTCAGTGGCCGCATGGTCTAAGGCGCTACTCTAGCAGAACTACCGATGACGGGGAAATCGAGGTTCTATCCCCGTTAGGTGTACTGAGGGTGGTTTTCCCTAATGGTTTTCCCACTCCCTCTCCACGTAAATGTGGGTACACTGCCTTTAAATTCAACTTTTCCCATATGACTCAATAGAGTAATTAGTACATAAGCGTACAACCCGATTGAGTAGTAATACCTGTTGCTAAAACAAAAGAAGGTATTTTTCACTTTTCGCTATGTTTAGGTTATGAACACTATAATTCAAAAGAATGCTTTTCAACTTTTTACGCACAATGTGCTATGCAGTATTTGCTATTAGTTAAGAATCAGGCGAATTAATATATACTGTATATATATATATATATAAACACCTCCCGAGGTGAAATTGTTCAGGTTTCTTGAACACATACACTACACTCAGCAGAATATCCGTTTATATTACTTTTCCGTGACACGGACTTCCTTTAAGAACGTGGATCGGTTGCAAATTCTCTTCTATCCCGGGCCTTCCGGCTACCCGACGTTCTCCGGACGGGTTGGGATGTCTGTGAAAGACGTCGTGCCAAGACAGAATTTATGTTCCGCCCTTACAGTGTTGCAGTCAGTGGTGCACTCAGAAATGTTCTTTTGGAGGTGGAGGTGGGGGCAAACAATCAAAGTTGTGCCTAGAATTAAATTTCGTAGAAGAGGGGGAGGGGCTCTATAAGGGGGCACAGTTCCATAACCAATGGAGGCGAAGATAATTTATACATATTAAATGCATTTTAATGCTATTTCAATGCTTTTTTATACCCACTTATGTGGCCACATGCTATAAGGTATCACTCTTGCCGTAGATAAGACTGCCGATGACGGGATGATCAAGGTTCGAATCTTGGTCGGGTGTACTGAGGGTGTTTTTTTTCTCAAATTGTTTTCCACCCTCCCTTCACGTAAATTCGGGTGCATTTATTCTAAACATAATCTTACTCATCCCTAAAACTATAGGCTTAGTATATAAGCGCATAGATCGAACGGGTAGTAAGAAGTGGTGCTAATTATAGCTCTTTTTGTGGTAACTAAGGGTGGCAATTCCAAAAATATGACCTTTTTAAATACAATGTGTCAAAGCTATTTTTCAAGAACTTTTTCCAATTTGAAACTTTTGGGGCACTTTTAATGTGTGTAATGGTAGGCTTCAAACAATATTCCCCCATAAAACGGGACACTTGTAATGTTTTACTCGAAAAGAAGAATCGGTGATGACAGAACCCTATTTATTAAGGCCTTAGGGAGAGTTATAAAAATAAGAGTAGAAGCTATTCGGAAGACTCTTTACTTTGAAAATTTTAAAAATCTGGGTTATTCTAAGAACTTTTCCGAGTAGTCTTTGTTTGAAAATATTTTGTAATATTCGTTTCTTCTAGAATCTCTTTAATGTAATCTTCTCCTGGATTTTAAAAAAAGAAGATATTTTGAAGCTTTGTACAATGGTCTTTGTCTGAAGATTTTTTGAAAACTACATGCTCTTAGCAGTTATTTCCCATGCTATTAATCTGGCAAACCATTGAAGATTAGATGTATCTAAAAGATATTTTGAATGATCCTCTTCCAGAATTTTTTAAGAATTTGATGCAACTGCTCTATTTAACCACCCCCTCCTGCCGGGTACGTCATGGGTTGCGGTAACACAGAACACATGGTTAAACCAGGAACACACTTGGTTGATATTTGCGAAATTATATTTTGAGAATAAATATATTATATATAATATTGACAAAAAAACACTAGGTTTATCTGACTTATGTAAAAATTGTCACAACCTGTCAAAAGTGACGGCTGTATAACACACATGTAAGTAGTTGTAGTCGCGTTTACAATTATCGGATATCTGTCACTTTAATAGTGGTCTAACAAAATGTTACCGGTAAGCTACGGGTTTGATGTATCTATTCATCTATCTACCTATATGTCTATTTATCTATCTATACTAGGGTGGATGGGTATTATATATAAAAATATGAAAAATCATGTACCTATCCAGGCCCCTGGCTTTTGTGGTTGGCACCCTGGGAATAGATATCGCGGAAGCCTCCCCCTTACCCCTTTTAATTTTTATAAGCTTGTCTAAGTTTTAGTAGCTACGTTTTATAGTTAAAAAATACACAATGAATAAATAACCTTTCAGTTATTTTATTTATTTGTTTTATGTCTTATTTACTTTTGAACATCATTATGTATACTAACATAAACACATACATACAATAGAAACATCTGCAAATACCAGCCGCGCAGGGCTCTCGTACGATGAGCACTACAGGGCATGGAGAACTTTCAGAAGTACTTAGTTGATGAGATTGGAATTGATATAAAAAAGATTATATTTATGACACTTTTCTTAATAGTTCAACTTCACCGTACTACCCGCCTCGGTGGCGTAGTTGGCTAACGCGCTTGTCGTGTTGAGCTCGACTGCTGAGGATGGGAAGATCGAGGTTCGAATCTCGGTCGGGTGAACTGGGGGTAGTTTTTCCTAAATAATTTTCCACTATACCTCTACGCAAATGCGGGTTCACTTCCTCTAATTAAACCTTCCCAATTCCTAATCCATTAGAGTAATTAGTACTTAAAGCGTATAACCCGAACNATTCCTAATCCATTAGAGTAATTAGTACTTAAAGCGTATAACCCGAACGGGTAGTAAGACGCGGTGCTAAATATTATTATTTTTATTATTAACTTCACCGTAGTTTTCCGAACTCGGTGCCACTTAATTTCCTACTCATATTTAAGGACTCGAAAACGAGTCAGTTAAAAAACGGAATCACCGAAAAGAGGTCATGTATAAAAAACTCGACAGCGAGTGTTGGAATGAAACGCCAACATTGAGAATGAAATGCCAAGGTAGGCAGACGAGAATAATTAAAGTAACTAATGGTTTGTTTGCAAATTACTACGATATAATTCGTGGATGGCAGGAAATCGATTGTGATCTATGCTTCTCGCATTCTTACAAGCAGAATAAACGCAATAAAAATAAGTGTAATTAATTTTGTAACTTTTTAATTCTTGTGTAAATAAAATAAATATTTTTCCTATTAAAAAATATGGTCGTCTCGTGTGCCCCATAAAGTCTTGAGCCCTGGGCATTTGCCCAGTCTGCCCAGTTATAAACTGGGACCTGTAAAGTCTGTTCAGCGTAGGAATTGTTTTCTGGAAGGCCTTTTTCCCTACCAGAAATCTATTATATAGTAGGATATTAGAAGGAAAAAATACCTTTCAAAGAGTAATTCCTACCGTGAATGGAGTATACCTATCCATGTTTGCTTAACTACTGGATCATTTTGAACGAGGTTTAGTTTAGTCGAAAAGTCGATAATCTATTGATACATTATTTGGTTATGTAGTTAAGGGGCGGGAAAATGACGCTAAAACAAATAAAATTGATGTTTGTTTTTTTACAAATTGATTACCTAGGGAAAATATATAGTTCAATTCCCATGAAAAATTTACAGGTTATACTGCAATTTTATATCTAAATTGAAATAATAGTTTAGTTTGGTTGTTTTATTTGGATTCAAAACTAATAGATAAAAGGTTTTTCTTTGTACAGTAATATCTACACAGGTAACGTTCTACATTTTTATTTGATTTATATTACGGTTACATAGTTAGGTGTTCAGGCAAAAAGATGACTTTTCCCTCAAGGCAGTGGAAGCTACACAGGGCAGCAAATGAAATATTCATAAAAATAAAATAGGGGATGGTGTGTAAGCGCTGTAACTTCAATACCAAGAATCATTACATTTTTAAAGCACCACGTCTTACTACAATCTAAATACTTAATACTCAGTTAAACCTCGAGCGGTTTTTAAACACTTTTATCGTCAGTCAAAGCTCAACCCCTTAAAACGCTTGACCCAGGGTTAGGGTAGCTATAGAACAAAGGAATCCTTAGAGATTCGTAAATTTGTTTTAGGAAACCTGAGGGTGGGGACTTTGAGCGTTTATTTTTTTTTACTTTTGAGAAACTAACGTCTTAAAACCCCTTGATCAATGGTTCGGGTGATTTGTAAACACCCACCTTTGTGGCGTAGTTGGCTAACGCGCTAGTCGTGTTAAGCTCGACTGCTGAGGATGGGGAGATCGAGGTACGAATCTCGGTCAGGTGAACTGTGGGTGGTTTTTCCTAAATGGTTTTCCACTCTCCCTCCACGCAAATGCGGGTTCACTTCCTCTCATTCAACCTTACCAATTCCAAATCCATTAGAGTAATTAGTACTTAAAGCGTATAACCCGAACTGGTAGTAAGACGCGGTGCTAAATATTATTATTTGTAAACCAAGAATCATAGAAATTTGAGACTTGGAAATGGCTTGCTTACTTAAGTTTTTCATAAGGTGTATGCCTCGATTGTATTTTTTTTAAAAGCACCTTTTCTAATGTTGCGAGTTTGACGCCTTAAACCACGTGAACACTTGTGTAGATAGCTATGAAACAAAAATACCTACAGATCTAAAACTTCTCATATATACTCAGGTAAACCTTACTTCGCGAAGACTACATAAGTTTTTTTTTTAAACCAATCATTTAAGTCTACATCGCCTTACTTTTACATCCATTACAAGCTTTATGTATCCGACACCTTAGCTCAGTCCGTAGCGTATTTGTCTATTGAGCTAAAGGGTCCCGGACTTGATTCACGGCATGACAGTAATGGATGTAAAAAAAAAAATTATGACTTAAACCACAAGAACACATAGCCGGAAAACTCCAAATTCAAAAAATATAGAAAGTTAAAACCCGATTAAGGCCTACGGACTTCGGATGACTACAGTCTGTACACATCGGGCCTATTAATTTTTTTATATTACATATATTCAAAGCTTTATGTCTTAGAACGCGTGACAATTGATGCGCGTATTCCCAAAATCAAATACCTATGTGAATGAAACTTTAAATACATGCGTAAATAAGCCAGAGGTATACAGCTTAAGCGCATTCGTTTTTTACATGTATATATAAACCTATATGTATAGTTAATCTTAAGCCTTAAATCGTTTATCAGCAATTTGTGTAAATTGCAAAAAAAGAAATTTGTATGCCTTAAATAAGGCATAGACTCGCGTGCTTGGGAAAGTCATAGGCTGTGCATATCGGGCGTATTTTATTTAACTTTTACATATATTGCGAGTTTAACGCCTCAAACCACAGAACCATCAGTGTGTATAGCTCCAACTAAAAAAACACACATAATTTTAAAACTTATTTGTAGACTATTATGGAATACTTGAGAATGTACACACAGGTAGTTTTGTTTTTTACTTTTACATATTGTGAGCCTTAGACTGGCGTGGATATTTCTAGATATAAGAAAAAATAGTAAGCTGGAACTTAAAATAGGCATGCGTACTGAAGAAAATCTTTAGTTATTTTAATCTCTGGCATATTTTATTTTACCTTTAAGTATATTGCGATCTTAGCTTCTTAAACTACGTTATCACTGGTGTGGTACAAACATGGAAAGTTGAGTAAGAAACCTCAGGATGTGCACCTTAATTGTATTTTTTAGATGATTATTTTGCCTGATACGATGGACTCTTTGATTAGTCTAATGGTGTTAATACCTTTAAAACCAATAAACTAATAAATATTATTATTATTATTATTAGCACCGCGTCTTACTACCCGTTCGGGTTATACGCACTTACCCTAATGTGTAATGGTAGGGTGATTGTGAGATGAAATAGAGGACCTACAGTTTAACGTGGAATCCGAACCACGGTGGAGGCCTGGCATTAATAAATATTAAACTTTACATACGTATCTATTGTTGTAAAGATCCTTGGAGTGAGCACCGTAGCCATATTTAAAATACAAATCGCATACACTGAAAGACTTATTCATTAAACACCGTGACGACTGATTTGGGGGTAACTTAAAACAAAAAAAAAAACAAAAGCTAAAATTTGGCAGGGACTTAAGTTCGTAGGTTAAAATTAGTTTTTTTACACAAATTGTGAGCCTGACGTCTTAAACGCTGTAAACACCTGGCAGGTAGTTCTTAAACTACGGTGCATACAAATAGGAAAATTGCTAAAACTACTTATCAATACTGTATAAAGACCACCTTTGGCATTTAATTTGACCTTTGTATCAACTGTAAACTCGGTTGGTGTAGCTCACTTGTGAGCTGACGCTATGGAGTTTTTGTTATGATACCTTTGAAAGCATTCAATATGGGTAACTAAAAAATAACACTAGCTTTACATCCGTTCCAAGAGGTAAATGAGGGTGCAAATATTTAACCATTTACTTTTACATATATTACGAGCTTGAAGGCTTAAATTGCATGAATACCAGTTTGTGATTTTAAAAATGTATCAAATATTGCTCTAGATCAGTATAAGTTAATGCGGCTTTAACTGTACTTAAGGCGGCCGACTCGGTCAGCGAGAAACTATCAAACGCTCTCAGGACATACGGATTGAAAGAACTATTACTCACCCGCCTCAGTGACGTAGTTGGCTAACGCGCTTGTCGTGTTGATATCGACTGCTGAGGATGGGGAGATCAAGGTTCGAATCTCGGTCGGGTGAACTGGGGGTGGTTTTTCCTAAATGGTTTTTCACTCTCCCTCCACTCAAATGCGGGTTCACTTCCTCTAATTCAACCTTCCCAGTTCCTAATCCATTAGAGTAATTAGTACTTGAAGCGTATAACCCGAACGGGTAGTAAGACGCGGTGCTAAATATAATATTATAAACTATTACTCTATTCCCTTTTTACTCTCACTTACAACATGTGTTTGTTATGTTAATAAGAGATAAGGGAAAGAAAACTCTGAAACTTTTTAGTTCAAGATAAAGAAGAAAGCGCTGCTAGTTCTCAAATATTTTAAAATTTTATGTCGCGAACCTATACAAAACTACTATATTTGTAAGAGAAAGGCTAAATATAGAGCCATTTTTCATCAAGCCTAGTCTCATAGCTGCTCAAATATGTTTAAAAAGGCCGTTGAAAATGGGCGAATGTCACATTTTCACACAGTTGTTTTTATTGATAAAACTCAAAATATCGGATTGCTAAGGAAAAGGCGCCCTGTTGGAATCCTTTGACTTATTTTTGACGTGAACCATATTTTGAAATAACGCATCGTTGAATTAAATATTGGGTTAGAGCTGAAGGTCTGCGCGGCAGTTTCTCGCTCACAGAGGTCGCTCCCGTAGCAACTATAATAGCTTGGTTATTTAATAATCCATCATAAGATGACAGTGATTGGTTTTCCATCTAAATTTCTCACTCTGGAGAAGTCTACTAATACAATTAGATTTAATAAGACAACTAACTTCACCCGGGCACTTAAAAGTTAATATATATATCCTCTGCCCAGACTCAGGGATACTTAAATTAATGAGGTAAGCAAAATTGAATATTAACCCTGGCGAAATGAGGCCACCCTTGTTTGGAGGAATAGAGGTAAACCATTTGGGGAAAATTACCTTCTGTACACAAAACCTGGATTCTTCTCCGTCATCGGCAACCCCGTATATTGGGAGTGTGACGCCCTAGACCATGTGACCACTGATGTGGGTTCCAAGGGTTGATTGGTAAATGGGTGGTAGCCACTAATTACTCGTAGAGTGATGGTCGCAGTTTGAGCTGTGATAATTAAGTGTAGTCTTTATCACAAACCATAGTATAAAGTGTTTTGGATTGAACCCAAATTGTTGGGTATGAAGACAGAGGCGTCAGTCTCATATATCTTGGTTCTTTGGTGACCAACTAAGTGGGCTCCCACACTTCCTGCATGAACATTTGGATGCTTTTCGTCTAGATTCTATCTTTCTCATACTTACTCTATTTGTGTGAATATGTAGGTAGGTTGTACGATTAGCGTTTAAAATAATTTTAAATCGTGGCAGTAAAAACTACAATTATAAAAATGTATGTACAAACAATGTGGCGTCTTGTGCTAAACTAAATTAGGTCTTATTAAAGTTTTTGTTTTTGCCACTTGTTGATGGGGTAGAGGAGCTTTAGGGTACAAACACCGAAAACCGTGGTCTTAAGGCCGTTTGACAGTAGTAAGAAAAGGGTCATACCATTACACAAAAGAAATCTTAATTGGTGAACAATGGGGCAATTAAGGGCTATAGGGGGTGGGGGAGTATGTTGGTTGTAAGCGTGGGATGACGCACTGGAGGTGGGGGGATGATACGAGGGCAGAGGGGTCCTTAATTGACTGTGTGAATGAAGTGTTGGATGACGCACGGGGGGTGGGTGGAAGGGGGAGTTGATAACTCAGTGGATGGTGGATTTAGCGGTGGGGAAGGGGTGCCGCGTCTTGATTGTCGTGAG